>CAKNXH010002276.1:225195-266347 GCA_932178445.1 Andricus quercusramuli | reverse complement strand
CGAGAACTTTTTAAAATTCAAATTGTGCCAACATCCAAATTAACTAACAGTGGTGAGTCGACTATCCGGGTGCACCGGGTCGCGCACCAGGTAGTTTAAGACGTCATCTGCAAGAACTTTTTCGAAACTTAAATTGTGGCAACAGCCAAAATAACTACCAGTGGTGAGTCGATGATAAGCATAAGGCGATCTCATCGACAATGGGCGAGCTGTGTTTATTTGAACTCGAGATGTTTGTTTTCATCAGAAGCTTTGGGGAAGCCTATGCATGTACACTTCGGTATATATACGATTCCTTCGACTCATTTTTTAACATTCCAAATATTTTATTCGTATTTTGAAAAATTCATTTTCGATTTAACGTTTTAGTCATAGTTCATTTACATTTGAAAATGTCCTTAAATTTCCAAATTTTAAGTACCGTTTATATTTTTTAATTAAAGCTTTTGACATTTCGGAAAATTTGTGTTTGGATTTTTTATAATGAATTTTGTTAATTTTTTATTCAGAAACCAACTCTGAAATATTACTCAATTGAAAATTTTATTTCATGCATTTCAATATTTAGTTTTCATTTCAATTCAGTTCTATCCAGTTTTAGGCTTGGAATCGCAGATTCGAAAGGCGATATCTTTCTGATTACTTTTTTCTATGATGCAATGAAAAGTCTTTTTGAGGACTATATTCTGTACAAAGCCGTGTACAAATCAAGATTATTGAAGTCAAAACTAATTTCATAATATTTTATTCAACTTCATTCCCAAATAAAGTAATGAAATGTAAATAAATTGGTCGCGCGCGGAAGCCGCATATGAAGCTCTAGTATTCTCCTAAAGTAGATACGTTTAATAAAAATGCAAAATAAGTTTGTATTAAAATTATTAAATGTACCACGCTGAAAACACCAGTTCCCGTTAGATCACTGAAGTTAAGCAGTGTTGGGCGCAGTTAGTACTTGGATGGGTGACCGTTCGGGGAATACTGCGTGTTGTTGACCCGTCGTGGGTGTGGTGGACCCACACTGGTAGTGTTTATCCACCTAGAAACACTACCCGATATCGGGTAGTGAGGCAATGAACTTTCGAGTTCGAAATGCTAATCAATTTTTTTATTTTTTATTTATATTTAAAAGAAGTTAAACTAAGCCTCTATCAATGACATTATCTTAGGCGTTAAGGAGCACGATACCCATGAATTAAGAGCCATTAGGCCTTGTATCGGTTCGTCATTTAGTTGATTCCGATGCTTTCTAATCGTCAGGGAACTTCTTGAAAATAAACGTTCTGCTGAAACGGATGTTGCTGGAACAGCCAGATAGTCCCGTGCCATTCGAGCAAGATTCGGATACTGCTTTTCATGTTGTTTCCACCACTGTAAGATGTCCGTGGTTTTAACTGCCCTTTCTTCTGACACATACGAATTAATCTCACGTTGCCAATCATTATCAAGTACAGCAGTCGTTGCTCTAGCAGCAGTACTAGCAGCAGGAGCAGCTTCAGACAAATCATCTTCTTTGTACAAAGAAAATAAATCCAGAACTTCGTCCGTATTCGCATCATCTGAAGTGCCTTGATCTGTGGTTTCAACCACGTGAACACCTGGGTACTAAATATTTCTCTGTAAATAATATATTATTATATGTCTAATAACTTTGCAAGATCTGCCTTCTGTTTAGGTGGTGTATAGCACTGTGATCTGAAGATGGACTTAAATTGGTTTAGAGATGCCTCTTTCATTTCTTTTCCACATGTAGTCAAATCAAACGTCTCTACTTTATGCCTTGGATCTAGGATTAGCACGATGCAATAGATCCAATTGCTCTTGTTGTAGTGCTTATCCATTTTAGCCAATCCTGCTTGTAAAGCTGCCAGCATGCTTTCTACTACTGGGCTCCTAACTTTCTCCTGCAATATTTGGATCGACGTTTCTACTTTATCTTCATGTTAAACCCAATGACCACCAAGTTTAAAGTAGGATACTTTTCTCCACACAAAGCAGTTGACAGGATTTTAAAGTGACGCAAATACTTATGTAATTCTCGAAGTAGTAAACAATCGTAGTCAGAAATTTTTAGATTATTAAGAGCTTTGTTATTTTTGCATAGACCTTCCCTCACCCATTGAAACCTGGAAAAGAAGGCGAGCGTAACTGAACGCATGTAGCCCTCCCCCCCCCCCCCCGTACTTGAACTTAGAATAGGAAGCGAGCAAAACTGAACGTATTATCGTAACCAGCCCCCACGCAAACCTGGAAAAGGAGGCGAGCGTAACTTAAAGCAATCCTCCTCTTCTCGGAAAATAACGTTCTTAAGCAAAATGCTTATGATTACAAAAATATGTATTCTCATACTAGCTAGAACTTTTCTTCTGAAACATTTTTCAGATTCTTCGTATTTACTGAGGTAAAGAAAAAAATCATAATTTTTGGTGGTTTTTCATGGTTTCCACCATGAAAAAATCCTTGTCACCAATTTTCACTACGATTTTCGTAATCGGTCCATCAAAATACGTAAGTATACGTGGTTTCAACAAAATCGGAGGGTTCACCTATTCGGAACTGCACCCAAATTTTCAACGAAATGCTAAACTCTCAACCCAAAAGGAGGAATTTTCATGAAAACAGTTGAAATGTGGACCAAAAAAGTACCTTTCAACAAAATAGTTCAAATTTCAATGAAATGATACAATTTTTAACCAAATCCGTAAATTTTTAACCAACATTTAAAATTAATTGATCATCAGTACCAGATCATTCTAATGCGCAATTTTTGGGTAAAATAAAAAATACATAATCTTCATAAAGGCGGTGCATTCTCCTTTGTAAAGTTCTGTAGGATGGGGTTTTTGTGTGTTAATGGAGTGTCATTTTCTTCAGCTCCAGTCAGTGGCCTAGTCAAGCCGTCCACTATTTGGTTTTTCCACTAATGCGAAGGCGTTACCAGTCTTAACTTCTGATAACACAATTAGTAATCCGGTTGGCTCGACGTCGAGACGATTCTCCCGATTTCTCGAATAAATTCCTGAGCCGGGGAAAAAAGAATGTAATTTCATTTCGAATACCCGGTCCCGATTGTGGATGGGGAAAAATCGCCATTTGTGAAGATCCTCAATTCTCAGTTTTTTAAAAGATTAGCAAATTCCTTACTTTTTAACTGTGGACCATTATCCGTTACCAAATGATTTGGCAAACCAAAACGAGCGAATAACTTTCCAAAAACTGATATTACTCTTTCCGCTGTAGTACATTTTCCCATATCTACAATTTCTGGCCATTTATAATGAGCGTCGATTACAATCAAAATCATTCTACCGCAAATTGGACCTAAAAAATCTGTATGTAATCTTGTCCAAGGATTTTCTGGCCAAATCCAAGGTGTACATCTCACTTTTTCTGGATTATCACAATTGGCTAAACACGCTTTACATTTTTTAGTTATTAATTCAATATCTTTGTCGATTCCTGATCTACTGACCGCTTTCATTTTCACAATTCCCATATGTGATTCATGCAACTCTTCTAACACTCGTTTCTTCAAACTTCCTGCTTTTACTACTCTTGTTCCAAGCATTACGCAATCTTTTTCGGAATACAATTCTAGTGGAGTTGGAATGGAAGCTTCTAATGTGTCCCCTAAGGGTTTACATTGTTCTTGTATCTCTTCCCTATTCCTTCACATACCCCCCAAACACTTACTGAGTGGTGGGAGGGGGACCTACAGTTTAAGGTGGGTTCCGAACCACCAAGAGCAACAGCCTTAAGTACTTAGAGAACCTTTTTCTCTAGAGGTACCGGTCCCACGACTCTCCGGAGATTAACAACTCCCTTGCTAGGCAAGTGTTCACCGCATGGGCCACCGAGACTCTTCCAGAGTGCGAGGCGGGAATCGAAACCGCAAGCCGACGGAGTGGGTCCAAAGCCTGTGCCTTAACCCCCACGACCATCGTCCCATTTAATACAATTCTAGTGTTCTATTAAAATATTTTTGTTTCTCTACAGAAAATTCTTTGTTAGAATTTGGCTAATCGGATACTGTGTAGAATAAAATTTTTTGTAGGATTTTATCTTTTTTTGTTTCTTTCGCTATTATTATGGAATTGATTTATAAGGCCCAAATATATGTACCAACGGTTTATGATCAGTTCTAAGTTCAAATTCTCTACCGTACAAATATTCATAAAATCTATTACATCCAAAAACAATCGCTGCTGCTTCTTTATCAATTTGGGCGCGAGCTCTTTTATTTTTGGGAATCGTTTGAGGGGCGAAAGCTATTGGCTTTTCTGATCCGTCTGGAAAAATATGAGCTAACACTGCCGATAAACCATAATTAGATGCATCGCAATTTAATATTATTGGATACTTTGGATTGAAATGAACCAAAATTTCAGTTGACATTAATGCTTTTTTTGTATTTTCGAATGCTTTATCACAACTCTCAGACCATTTCCAATTTCCGGAATTTAGTAATTCATATAACGGTCGTTAAATATCAGCACGTTTTTTAATCAATCTTTCGTAACATGTTACTAACCCTATCCATGCCGCTAGTTCTTTTTCGTTTACAGGTTTTGGTGCTTCAATGATTGCTTTTATTTTCTCATCTGTTTTATGCAATCTATCTTTGTTTATTTTGAAACCTAAATAAGTTACAGATTCTTTAAAAAATTCGTTCTTTTTTAAGTTTACTTTCGAACCTTTACCTAACAATCTTTGTAACACCATTTTTAATCTTCTTACATGAGTTTCCATATCCGGACCTGTTACTATAATGTCGTCAATGAAAACAGCTACACCTGGTATATCATTTAATATTTGTTCAATTATTTGCTGAAAATCACCGGGTGCAGATGAAACTCCGTATGGCATACGCGTGTACTTCAATAATCCCTTATGTGTGGATATAGTTAGATATTTTTGACTTTCATCATCAACTAAAATTCGCTGATACGCATACTGGAGATTTATTTTGGAAAATTTAACTCCTCCTTGCTACTACAGTTATATATGAACCTGTATCAACTTCGAAAGTTACTGTACTAACTCGAATCTTAACTTTTAATTCCATTGGATCAGCTTTTATTTTTTTATCAATAATGCAAAAAAAAATTTCTTCACTATAATAAGAATAATTCTGAATAAACACTACATCTAAAACATATTTAAAAGACCTGCGAAAATAGGACAACTGAAGTAAAGTCAGGCTAAAACATTTCACGCTGTCGGCATTAGCTGAGCATCTTATTGAAACAGGACATAGGATTTTATTTAAAAAAACAACCGTCATCGCAAAAACGTACAATATTTTTCCAAGAAGACAAAGAGAAGCAATCGAAATCCTAAAACACCCTAATAATAGCAATAGACACAATGGATACAATGCCAATCCGGCTTTGCTCTCCGTCCTCCCGGGTTTTTTTACGAAAGACTCTATTGACCAATCAAGTTTGACAAGTCCCCACCATGGGGCGCTCTGGCCAATCACAGGCACCGAAGAGAATACATATATAAGTACAGCATAACCTGAAACTTCAGTTTCAGGTCAGCCCTGAAGATGTGAACTGCAATGTTTATGAAACGTCGGCAAGATTCATAGTTTCGCACACGATTCAAACCCGAAAAAGCTCTAAATTTTTAATTTATTATAATGAATATTCGTGAAAGCATTCAATCTTCTTAATATGCTTTATGAGAAGAAAATGTTGCCGGAGACATTGTATTTTTTATCAAATTTCAGGAGAATCAAAATTATTATGTTCGAGCGAGATGTCACGCATAACAATAACATTTACAACAATTCGAATCCAAGATTGATCCGAGTTCTCAATCTTTATTTATTTACTCCTGGTTCTATAATAATCTTATCTCCTTTATGTTCGAAAATGATAAGCATATAGTTTTTATCTACAAAATAACTTGTAACAAATAGATATATCACATGCTAATTAATTTGGTTCATTAATCAATCAATTAGTTGGATAATTTCATTTAATAAAAGTCTCTCTTGTATGTAAAGATGATAAATCTTAGTTTTTGTTCAAAATAATGATTATAAGAATCATTTAAGCTATGTTGAATCAACCTCGTTGGTTAATCATCGCAAAAAATATCATCAAAATGTTTACAAAAACAGTAACTGTAAACTTATGCAGATTTTTCGTTATAAATATTAGAAAGCTGAAATGGCCAATTTTGTCACGTAAGTGAATAGATTTAAATGAACTTATAAATCAACACTTTTTTTTGTAAATTTTCAGTATCTAGCATAATTTCACAAACGGGTAGTATTTCTACGTTTCGGAATCCTGAGAAATTACAAACAGGATATAAATCGACAATTCATCAACAAACTGACAGAAAGAGACGGCGCGTTGGACTTTATCATAAAGTTACGTCTCAGAGCCTCTAATATTACTCTAATAGTGATGAGTTTTATATGAATTAAAAAAAGATGTCTTTTTTATTCAAAAAGGAATCTAAGAAAAGAAATATGCGCTTTATTTATCCTGTTAGAGTGTCTCAAAATTTATAACCTCACGAACATAACCTCAACATTGAAATGTGGTCCTGGCAATATACGTTCTGCATCTTTTTTTTATAAAAGTGTGTAATAGCTTCCAAAGGGACCAGTTTCGGTACTCTTCACAGTCCTCCCGCTAAGTCGTCACTTTTTCAGTCTTGATTCTCAAAATATATTTACATAATCAAAATTTCGAACATCGATTTTTTTAAATATTGTCTGACTTTGGGATTACATTCTGCTTCTTTTTATTTTGAACCAATATCAAATTTTTGGGTTTCGTTAAGAAAATTCTTTAACAAAAATCCATACATTATATATTACAGATGGAGGTGATGATGAGTCATATCCACTTCCAACATCAAGGAGGAAGCAGCGTAGAAGGTCGGCTGATCGAACACCATATCCAGGTTGGGATATCATAATTTTTTTGACCCCTGGCGACCTTTGAAACAAGTTTCAAATTATGCTTTAAAAACTAAATATTCTTATAGGAAACTTAATTGCGTATCTTTTTTTATTGAACAAAATTGTTGTAGCTTTCCCCGTTTTCAAAGTAAACACGAAAATCTCGTAAAAAAAACTTTCTGTGAATTTTATAAATTTATGAAATTTGTGCAAATTATTAACAATTCATTAAAGTTTGTGGAAATTTATGAGTATTTATGGAAATTCATGGAAATGTCCAGTAATTAATCGGTAACTTTAAATAACACTTCAGCTAGACGCATACGCAATAACTCAAGCTATAACTTCTGTAATTTGGAAGAATACCGTTAACTGAAAAAATGAACGAAGCCGCGAAAATCGTGAAAAACTGTCAGAATCATTATTCGCATGTATCGAGGATTTTAATTCATTTTCGAAACTTTGTTTGAATCTTCTTGACTAATTTGCATAATATCAACTTGTCATCTCGGCCATTTACCTCTATTAAAATATACTGAACCCAGCTTTATTTCAAATTTTTGGGATTTCGTTGTCAAAAAATTCTTCAATAAAAATATTGTAAATAATATCAATAATATAATCAATAATATATCAATAACATAATATTCGAAATATTATATTTTACAGATGAAGGTCATCAGACGCCAGTATTACGTCGAATATCAACAGAGAACGAACAATTCCATGACTTTGCTTCAAATCCTAGCACTCCAGCTACAAGACCTAAAACACTGCGTTAGTATATTATAATTTTTTAAACTGACAAAAAATTGTTGGGACTCATGGAAAAATCAAAATTTTATTTTTCAACCGCCAATAAATTGTTCTCGCTAAACTGCGTTTGTCCCTGGAGACTTTTGAAACAAGTTTCGAACTTTAACTTGAAAATTACTATAACTTGTAAAATTTGCGAAATGCGTCAAAATTTATGAAAATTTATAGAAATGACGGATTCAACATGGCGGATGTTTGTTTTGAAAAATTGTAAAATTGAGTACTACCAAGATACTAGATTAAAATACAAAAATCTTGAAAATGTAGTTTCTGCAGGGACAACCGTGTTTGCAGAAAGTTCAAAAGGTATAAGTAACAAATTCATAAATAATTTTTTCCTAATTCTGCAATTAATTTATTGTCTGTTTCAAGTTATTGTTATGTATGTCTGAGCAACAATCCTATACTTTCCACCATTTCAATGAATAATACGATTTCAAAATAGCACAATACTCTAAAAGTACATAATGCAGGGTGTCTAGATCATCAAAATGAATTTATTTCATCGAAATGGTGTACCTTTGTTAATGTCAACTGACTTTGAGATTACATTTGAGCTAACCTTAGTTTGGACCAATAGCAAGTTTTTGGAATTCGTTGAAAAAATTCTTAAATAAGAATCCCTCTATTATATTTTACAGATTCAGATACACCATGACCAGGCTATTTTTCAAGTCAGCAGGCGATGAAGCCACCAGTATGTAAGTATATAATAATTTTCTAAACCAAGGAAAAATTGCTGTTATTTAGAGAAAAAATAAAAATCCTTGGCTTATCAAATATAAATACTAAGGGGTTGGGGGCATCAAAATTTAAAGTTATTGTGTAAAAATTATTTCTTAAGAGGTGACTACACTTTAAATCACAAAAAGTTAATAAGAAGGCTTCTATGATACTTATGGATGCGGAGGAGACTTGTCAATGTTGAGTAGGCCTCTATGACACATATGGGTATGCAGTACAGTTTGGTTGTGCAGAAGGCTGCGCAGTGGAATTCTATGATACTTATGGATGCGCAGTAGGCTTTTATAGCACATAGTGATGCGCAGTAGTATTTTACAGTACATAGAGCTACGCAGTATAAATATATGTTACCGAAGGCTACGCAGTACCCTTGTTCGACACAAAAGGCTACGAAGTACTGTTTTGGTGAATTTTATAACATGGTTCTCATCCAAGCTAAATGCCTATAAAAAAGTGACCGGTCATTCACCGAAAGTCGATAAGAGTTCGTATCGATTCTAAGGTACCATTAGTCGATAAGTGGTTAACAGCAACAGATGGCGCCACCGTCAAGTCAGTCAAATTGAAGGGATATTAAAAGTTGCACGTGGCAAACTTTCAATTTGAGCATGGAAGGTACCAATTTTGAAGTTTTACTAGGAGGTGTCCCACCAAAATGTATTTAGTACCTTTCTTTTTTGGATGGCTGTATAGGTTAGATTGAAGAATAAAAATTAGGAAAAATTTAAAAAATAGAGTTCAACCTAAAATGGAATGAGTGCCAAGTGTGCGGAATCTAAATTCAACTCAGCGGCGTTTCTCAATGTCCAGCGTTGAAAAATCGATAGCGAGAAATATTTTGGACTTTGAATTCAACCCAACGCGTTTCGAAAATATCCAACGCTGGAAGGAACGAAATTCTCTTGCAGAAGGAAGTTAAACTTCGTCTCAAATACATTCCACGCAATGTGGAAGGCGCTCGAAATTTGAATTCATCTATCCGTAGATGAAATTTAAGTAATATTGAAGTGCTTAAGGCTATAGTACACAGTTTTTTCCTTCGCAATTTTCATTAATTCTTATTATTGAAAAACTTGTAGAACACAAAATTTATAAAAGAAGATAATTATTGTACACATGTAAATTCAAAAAGATCATAAGTTCCTCCGAAGTAGCAAAAATAGAGTTTCTGATTCTTGGTGGCTTCCTCCATCTTCTGAAACGTATCGTCACACATAGCATCTTCGGAAACTTTCATGATACTGATAGGTAGGAATACCGCAAACTGGTTTTCCAGCTCAACCACAGTCCAGGTACCCTACTGGTATACTTCTTCTTTAGGGTCAGGTCAGAAAGCGGGTTCGTAGGTATGATCCCGTTCATACGGCCAACTGGATTGATCGTTTCGAGACCTTTTTTCTCTAAAGACATTTCTTTTTTTTCTTATCACTAGAATTTTCAAGAAATAACTAACCTTACACTGTGTTCGACGATAGACTGAAGCCACTGAAGCCTGATGCTCCTTTTATATTCCACTACCACTACTCTAAGACAATACGAGTTACATGTTACAGAAGGCTACGGTGCACACTTGTACGAGATATGAGGCTGCAAGGAACTGTTCCAACGGTTCCTGTAACATGGTTCTGTTCTAGGCTAAATGCTGATAAAACAATGATTAGTAATTCACAGACAGATGCTCATGGTCCTTAGTGAAAGAACGTGTCGTGAGTGGTCCCAATGCTTCAAGAGCGGTGATTTTGATGTCGAGGACCGGCATGGCGGTGGAAGAGAGAAGATGTTCGAAGATACCGAACTGGAGTCATTACTTGCTGAAGACTCGTGCCAAACGCAAGAAGAATTAGCAGAATCGTTGGGAGTCACTCAACAAGCAATTTGGGAACGCCTCAAAGTCAATACATACTTAGAAGCCAAGAAATGGGAAGTCTTACTCCACTCGCTGTACTCTCCAGACATTGCTCCTTCCGAATACCACTTGTTTCGATCGATCGCACATGGCCTGGATAAGTAGCATTTCCACTCTTATGAAGAAGTCATACAATGGATCGATTCTTGGATCGCCTCAAAGGACGAATCGTTTTTTCGAGATGGTATCCGACAATTGCCCAAAAGATGGTAAAAAGTACTTTTTAACAATGAAGCATCAAATTTTAGGAAAAACCATAGGAAGAAAAAAACAGCGGAAGCAAAGTTGCGCACCTAATGAGTAGATAATGCGTTAAACTTTACTACTATTTAAAGAAACTAGATTGCTACATAATCTGACTGATACTTAATTAAGAGAACAGTTTTAAATCAATTTCGACCTTTAATAACCTTGAATATTTGTTTACTCAAGAAAAAGTACTCAACCTAATTTCACAATGTAGACTCTCAACTTAGTTTAACAAAGTAATCTCTTAACGTAATTATGGAAATGAAACGTAGTCGAAACAAAATTCATAATGGTCATGCTCGCTAAAATATCATGTTTCTTTGACTCTCTAACAATTAACGAGAGTTAATGTGAAATCGCAAAGCATCTACAAGTTCGTTATTATCTGTATGAAGCAACATACAGCAGCATTCTCGGCGTGATTGAGAGTGCGCCTTGAACATCAGTTCACTAGGTCTATCTAAATCCTCCTCCTTAATTTTCTCCCCGTCCTCCTCCTCTTTATCAAATGAACATCATAATAATAATAATTATATTCCTGTTCATCTTCCAAGTTTTTTTGATAACATTACTGGTTTTAGCAGTTTTACCTGAAGTATCCATCTGCTTGCTAAAATCCATGTTGATGTGACTACAGCTCAAGCAATGCTGATTAACTGCTCTTTCTACATTTCTCTTTATAGAGATGAGGGAGTTGAATGCTCGTCAGAATCACCACAGTTACGACTAATTGAGAAGCAATCATCCATTTAATATTCTATCAAACAAAGCATCTCTGTTATCATCCCTTTCTTCAACCACTTGAACCATCTACACTCTTCACCACCACCTTCTTCTCCACCACTACCACCATCATCAACTGTGTACACTCTGTGCAACGTTGCTTCAACGTTCCTTCAATATTGAGCCACCACCTCTATACTTCCACCTTCACCAAAGCCATATCTACAAGCGCGCTGCTACATAAACTATGACGTAATTGATTGAATACCACTCACACGCTATGCGGAATCCAAATTACTTCTACTTTTCAATATTGTCTAAAAGACTTTTCTCGAGTCGATGCCCTCAATCGGTATCAGATGTATTCATACCAGAAAGAAAAAAGTCCTTCTGTCAGCATGAGGAAAATATGTCAAAAAACGACTTAGAATAATAACAGAAATAAACAGAATGATAATAGAATTAGTTCAGTAGTGACTAAACTGCAGGAAGTCTTGGAGTGCAAATGTGCCTCTCTCAGAAAAAATGCTGATATCATGATGTCATTGAGGTTTTATTGACTAAGAAAACAAAGAAGGAAAGTGAGAAGCAGGATGATATTGACAAGAAAGATGGAGATTGATATGAAAATAAGAAAGAGCAAGATCAACAAGAATTGAAAGATGGTCAGGAACATAATGATGATGATGATGATTTTTTTTTTTAAAGAAGAATTGTAAATGCTTTATGCACTGACCACATTCGAACTTTACGGACCGTAAGCCATCAAGGAACGAAGGTGAGTGTGGGATTCGACATAAAAAAACAGCAATACCCACTAACGAACTCCTTTGTACCCACCAACCCATGTTCCCGGAACCGATTTCGCATTACTTCAGGAACATGGGAGTAGGGCCATTTCGCCGCGCCTCGGCGCTTGTCTGCTTTTGCCAACTTAGACTTCTTCTTCATATCCTGCTTTACCCATCTAGGGGTTTTCTTATGGCAGTAGCCAGTGGGCTGGGTGTTGCCAGATTCTGACACTCCGCCGCCTTGTGGCCCTCTTTGAGGCATCTCCTGCAGTATTCGCTGCGATCTTCCGCGGCACACTCTCGGGCAACGTGCCCCACAGTGTGGCACCTGTAGCACCGGATTTCGACGCTATGTGCTTTTACACGGCAGTTCACCCAGCCCACCTTCAGTCGGGCCATTTTCTCCAATATGGCAGCAGCGGACGCATCTAGCTCGACGAAAGCTAGGGTGCAGCCTCTCCTGCTCGTTTTGGTGAGGATTACCCTAGGTGGAGAGCCAAGCTGCTCTCCCAGGGCCGTCCTCACCACTGCCTCCACATCAGCAGCCTTCGTGGTCTCGACAAAGTCGTAGGCCACGACCTGCGCCTTCGGAACGAGGTATCGGACACACCGGCCTTGTCCGAGGACCTCCGAGACGGCATCACGAAAATGCCGCCGCTCCTCCGCCTTGGCACCCACCTCAATGAGGACTTCGCCCGTCCTCGTCTGCCTGATAGACCTGACATTTACGCCATGGTCCTTAGGCTTCACCTTTTTCTGGATGTCCCTCAGGACATCCGCATATTTCATCCCCGGGGCTGGCGTGATGGTCACGGCCTCCCGGGTGATTCACCTTTTCTTCTTCTTCGGAGCTCTTTGTTCCTTATCGGGCACAATGTCCCTTTGAGGCACCACCTCCTTCTCAGACTTTTTATTTGCCTCCGTCCTCTCCTTTTTACTCTTCCTCCTGCCAACCTTGGGCCAGGCGACACCTTCCTGGGTCTTGGTCTTTTTCAGGGCTGGCTTTTCAATTCCAGATCCGCTGGGTGGGCTGAGGGTCGTTTCCCTCTCCCGCTTACGCGTATCCTTCTCTTCCTGTGACGGTTTCCGCGGCTCCCTCTGCGTGCTGACGGAAGCCGTTTGCTCCTTAAAGATAGAGCTCAAGAGCTCCACTCTCAGCTCATCCTGTGAGCTTCGGAAGGGCTTCCGCATCTCGGCAGCATCCGATTTGAGCTCGCCATCTTCTACGACGTCAAAGCATCTGCTGAGGTCCAGCTCCTCTTCGACGTTCGTCTCCTCGCTCCCTCTCCGTTTTCCGTACTTGTAAGCCATAGTAAAGTAATCACCAGCGCGTCGTGCGTGGAGGGGCGTGCAAAAATAGCTGGGAACGGTTATACCCTCGGACCTAAGTCCTAGCCCAGTGCTCTGGGGCCCAGCCTTCATTTAACCGATCCCAGAATACACGGACGAACCGGACTCGCCCAGAGCACTGCAGGTTCTGATCCCTGCAGCCACCATGCACTCCCAGATCAAGGCCCGAAGGGGCTGGCTCCTGATGACCGGTCGCAGCTTACACCTTGGCAGAGCAAGCTTACAGGAGCCCCTACACCATTACGGCGGATTAGCGGTAACATAATGATGATGTTAATTATAATGGAGAGGGGGAGGAGAAGGAGAAGCTTAGGAAGGAGGGTTCAGATGGATTCAGTGAACTGATGTTCAAGGCGTACTGTCCACCAAGCCGAAAATGCATTCGTTACCAAGTCCTGAGTATCAAACAATTGTCCATACACTGCGTCAAAGAAACATAATATTTTAGCGAGTATCAGATTTGGTAGCAGGTTATTTTCTTTAAATATTTAGTGAAGTTTGAATCATGAGCTACTTAAATTACTTATAGGTGGCGCTGCTATACATTTAGTGAATCTACTGCGCATCCATAATTACCACAGAAGTCTACTGCGTAGCTGAACGTGCTGCAGGAATTTAACGCGCATCCATATGTATTATATAAGTCTACTGAAGCTTTACAAATCCACTGCGCATCTATAATTATTATAGAAGTCCGCCGCGCAGCCTTTTGTGAACCACAAAACTTTACTATGCATTCATATGCGTCATATAAGCCTCCTGAACATTTACAAGTCTACTGCACATCCATAAGTATCATGTGAAGTGTATAGCAACCCCATGCAATGTTAAATACTATTGCGCATCCATATATGCCTATAAGTCCACTGCGCATTCATTATTACCCTAGAAGTGCACTGCGCAGCTCTATGTACAGAAAAACTTTACTGCGCAACCTTGCATACCACTGAAATGTTGTAGGCATTCATATGCTTCACGAAAGCCACAGTGCGTTCACTCTGTGAGACCTAAATGGGGAATTGGGGAGCAGAACATTTAGCGAATACGACTCCTTGGGAGAACAGAATGAACTAAATTGCGCTAAGAAGACCTCTCCCTCCCCCTTTACCCCTAGTCATAATTTTCTTTTCTTCATTCGAGCATAATTTGTTTCATTTCAAGCATAATTTGTATCAAAGAAAAATGATTATTTAAATATGTTTGCAGAGGCTGCTCTTTGTACTTATTTAAATGAAATACAAGTTTCGTCTTATGTAACACATTTTGAGGTTAGCAATGATATTCGAACCTCTTAAAATATTTACCGCGGAACATCAATGACTAAAAAAGAGTAAAAACCATAATTGACATCAAGAGAAGCAAACATATTTCAATAAAAGCTTCTCTTTAATACAAAATATACTAAAATCCTGAAATATTTTGGCGTGGTACTACGTGCAACGACGCACCGAGCTGACAAGTCCCCTGGCCCCTGTAAGTCCGCAGCCATTTTTGCATATTTTTGAAAGCATGCTTCGCCTATCGGCAATAGAAGACTCAAAAATGGTATCATTTTTCCCCACTAGAGTGAACGTGCTGTGATGGAAGCTTACTGCACAACCCTAAATGTTGTGGAACTCATCTCCACAGCCTCAAATACTGCGTAGTCCTGTTGGATGTAATCTTCACCTACCTCGCTTGGTCAGAATAGCCACTGATTGCCCCTCCGTCCCTCCTCTGCCCTTCTTCACCACCCTGAGATACCTTTGTGGCCGTGAGGGTTGCTTTCTACAGGCACATATAACATTTCTATGCCCTTCTACTCGTTTACACTACTGGCAGAGATCTGTCTATTGCACAATTTTTTTCCTTCACCCTTGTACAAAAATTAGTGTTAAATTTAGAAAAATTAATCGAATACATCGTACGTTTTGGTATCATATTTTTATTTCCTTCCCCTGTTCTTTTTCTGTATTGGAATTCAAAGTTCTATAATTTTAAAGAATTACAACTGAAAATTCTTGACTTTAGAACTTATAGAGATGAAAAAGATTCAATTCACAACCAACATTAGAATAGGTAAATTTTCAGTTGATAAAATAATTTTTTATTAGAAGAAACTAATTTTCAAAATAATAGCTACATCCTTATTCAATAAAATCATTGTTTAACAAGGTAGTTCAACTTTCATCCAAATATTTTAATTCTCAGCCAAAAATGGAATAGTTAAATTTTCAGTTGATAAAATTAATTTAAAACAAAACTACGAGTTGGAAAGCATTCAATTTACAAGACATTTCTTTCAACGAAGTGGCTAGCTATATTCTCACCAAAAACATTTGTGCTACGCTCGCCGAGTTTCGACGAAAATAGACGCCCTTTTCCAGCTTTACTCGTCTCATTGAAAATATTCGTTCTACGTTCATGGAATTTTGTTAATGGGAAACTTACCCTGGCAAATTAAACACATTTAAACAAAAATTACATTCAGCTACAATGTGAGCAAGTGCATAAAAATAAGTACTCACTTAATTCCATGATCAACCTCTTGTCAACCCGCCCTCTTTCCTTCACGGATAAGAAAGAACAATTAGTTACGATATTAGCTCGCGTGAGTGCAGAGATTTGAGTTCTACAAATGTTGCTAAATTATCACGGTAAACATAATGCAGGTTGTCTAGATTCTCAAAATGTATGAACTGCATCGAAAACTGGTACCTTGGTTAATAATAACTGACTTTGGGATTACATTTGAGCTAACTTTATTTTGGCACTATAGCAAATTTGTTGGATTCGTTAAAAACATTCTTGAATAGAAATCCTTATATTATATTTTACAGTTATACCTACACCACCAGGACCATCAAGCTTACAACGTTCAGCAGGACCGCCAATAGAAAATCAGCAGATCTGTAAGTGTACAATAACTTTCCGAAATTCGAAGAAATTGCTGTGATTTATAAAGAAAAATCTATAATAATTTATGGCTAAACCGTTGATTGTCACCTCTGAGATTTTCCGTCTTACCTTAGTTTTTTTTTATTTCATTGGGAAATGAAGAAAAATTATGAAAATATGCAATTTCATAATGACGTAATTTGTTACAAATCTGATTAATCGATCTAATAACATTGGTCAACTTAATTAGTCATAGCTCTCTATGAGTAATGCCACAGGAAAAGTATATAATCCAGGCATTATATATAAACACTAGAAACTATATATAATGCCTTGCAAAATGTAGGTAAACTTTGGGAGGCCAGGTCATATCCCATAGTATGTAGACCCGCTCCCTGCAAGCAGGGCTCTGCAGGGTGTGTTTCTTATTTCCCTAGCTTCTCGTGGGACAATTAATGAAACACGGAAAACAAAAAAAAACTATGAGGGGCTCGTTCCGGGCCCCTCTTCTAACCTACCGCTAGTGGTGAAAGACTCCTCAGGGGTCAGTCTACCTTGAGCCAGGCGCTTTTCAGTGGTGCAGGAAGGAATCGTCCTAATCCAAGAACCCTGGTTATACAGGGAAAGGATAGGTGGCTTGTCAGGATTTGGTTCCATATATATGGTTCCATATGTACGGATGCGATCTTGGTGCCTAAGTTCTGCTCCAGATATCTCACCGTTATCAAGGTGAGACTCAGGGACAGTAGTGGAGAGAGGCTAGAGGTGTTTATTGCCTCGGCGTATTTCGCTGGCGATGCCGAGGGACCCCCGCCTCCCAGCGACTTGGAGGCTCTAATTCGATACTGTAAAAAGAACAAGGTTCCTCTGCTGTTGGGCTGTGATGCACTCCTACTACACGGTGTGGGGCAGCATAAATATCAATAACAGAGGGAGAGATCTAATTGAAAGTCACCGATGAGGAGTCTCTCTCGGACCACAAATATATCGTGTTTTGATTAGCATTAGGAAAACCCGTATTTTATAAGATCAGAAACCCCAGAAATACACTATGGAACTCATATATAGAGGAACTCAAAGAGAGGCTTGCGGAATTCCCATCAAGCTATGGTACCATTGATGAGTTGGATCACGCCTCGGATTTTCTGCGAAGAGCTCTGACAACATCATATGCGAACGATTGCCCTACAAGCACAATTAAGCCTAGGATAGGAGCAGAATTCTGGAATACCCACCTGGAGAGACTCCATAAAAAGACATGAATGTAGTGCAATAGGGAAAATAGAACTAAATTGCTTTCAGACTGTGAAATCTATAAGATGGCCCAGTGTGAAGACAATAAAAAATATAAGAAAGTATAAGCAGGAAGATTGAAGGGACTGTTTCCTCTGCGAGGAATCGAAAAACATTCCGGAAACACTGAGGCTCCACAAGATCCTGGCGAAAAATCCGGAAGCTCGCCTCGGACTCATAAGGCTCGATAATGGTGAGTTTGCTAAAGACGAAGAAACAACGCTAAATTACCTGAAGGAAGTTCACTTCCCGGATTTTCAGCGAATCGGAACTGGCCAAGAGGAGGTAGGCTGGGGCCAAGAGGTGAAACGGGCCGACTGGAATTTCGCCGCTAAGGTCGCTGATTATAAAAAGGTGGAATGGGCCGTGGGGTCCTTCTGTCTCTTTAAATTACCAGGGGCGGATGGCATTTATCCAGCGCTTTTACAAAAATGCATGGCTTTAAGATTTGGTGTTCCGGATCAGCTAGTGTGAAGGCCCAGTGAAGGGCACAGCTCCACGAGTTTGCCCACAGGGGGGTGTCCTGTCGACCCTACTGTGGTGCATTGTGGTGGACGGCCTCCTTCGAAGGCTGAGTAAAGAAGGGTAATATATTCAGAGATATGCGGATGACTTTGTAATCCTCGTCAGGGGGGCTCATCTGGAAACATTGATGGGTCCCATACGGTCGGCGCTGCGCTTCTTAGAACTCTGGTGCGATAGGTCACGGCTCTCGGTAAGCCCGGAAAAAACCAAACTGGTCACTTTCACGAGAAACTATGAAGTTCCGAAAGTTCACGCTCCTGTATTCTGTGGTGGGGAGCTGACGTTTTCAGATTCAGTTAGATATCTGGAAGTAATCTTAGATAGCAAGCTGAACTGGGCGAAGCACCTGGAGATTCAATGCAGGAAATTTGTCTAGGGCCTAAAATGCTTGCATGGCTAGTGTGCTAAACCCAGGCACCTACATGCGTCCGTGGTCTGGTGGCCACAGGCGGAACTTAAAACAATGCAGGACAGGCTGCAAAGATTACAAACGTTAGCATTTAGGGGTTTGACTGGAGCAACGAGGACTACGCCCACAGTGGCGATAGGATTCATGCTCTGTGAGGAAACTCTACCTGTTGCGCTAACCTATAGGATAGACAGAGCCAGGGATATCTTGGGTTAACTCAAGAAAGATATAAGGATGGGATGATGCAGGGATGATGAAACACTCCTGCATGTATAATACCAGTGCCCGGAATTAGCTAGGCTCAAGCAACAAACCCTCGGGGCCAATTTTATGAAAACAAAGGAAATTACAACGCGATCAGTCGTCGACATACTAGGCTTCGTCAAGAGGCCTGACAACGATTGCTGAGAGTAAACTGATAAGGGTGTGGCACAATAGGCCTTATGGGTTGAGCGCCAGGAAAGCTCTCCATGGGCTTCCCGCCCGTTTTAAAACTAACTACTCGCAATCTATTACAACACGGCATACTGTAATGAAATTTCTATTGACACCGAACTTTGTTCATTGCTAATAAAAATGTATTGGTTTAACACTTTCTTCTGCAGGAGCATCGGAAAAATGTTTGTATGAGAAACTTCGTGACCGGGGATTTAAAGAAAAAATTATTTTAACCATTTTTCGTTTGACAAGAAAGTTGACCTTTTTGAATTTTCAGAAGTCACATTTCTTTAAGATTTTCAGATTTACAAAAAAAGTCTGGAATCAGTGCAAGAATAGTGTGAGTTAAATTTATACCTGTAAAAATTCGACTTTCGATTTTCAGCTATTGATATCCCTTCCTCTCAATTTGATCTTCTTAGAGATAAATAAATCTTATTTCTTTTTCATCTTTCAACATTGACCTGTGCCCTCGTGCTTCCGAAATTAACATGGGATTTTAAATGGCAATAGCTCGATTCGCGAAAAAATAGAAACTTCGAACGATCTTTTCAGGATGTAAACAGATTAGGGGTAATAAGAGTTTTCGGTCATTATGATTAACCGCGTACATGTCTCTACAACTACAAGGCGTATCGAGACCACACGTCATACTTCAGACCTTCTAGGAATTTCGATGTACAGAAAATCGTCAGACATCACACCACAATTTCTGTAAGGCTCGAAAAATTGAATTTTGAATATGTACCATCCTAGGTGAAAGTTGATAATGTCGATAAACCTCTCCTAAAAAGCCATTGGAGATTACATTCGACATCGATTTATCTTCCAGAAAGTTAAACGATATAGAAAATATTTTCACTTTTTCGAAAACCCAGTTTCCCCCATGTAAAACCCCACGTTAATTTCAAAAGCCCGGGGGCACGGAATAATGTTGACCGGTATGAATAAAATAAGGAATATTTTTCTCTGGAAATTATCTCATTAATTATTTAAATTATCTCAATTATCTCAGTAAATATTGCAAATTTCCAAAAAAAACTTAAAACAAAAGTTGATCTTCCAAAAGCATACATTTTATTTCAAATACATTTTTACTCTGCGACTAATATTTTTCGAGAAAAACGTCGATAAATATTTAAAAAAAAGAAATAAAGTAACTAGTCACGTAAATAATGCTGGTCAACCCCCCACCCTTTCCCAACCCCCGCGGGGGGGGGGGGGTGGCACGCCTGTGAATGGTTACAGAAATAATGTGGGTCACACTGCCCCTTTCCAACGTCTCATGGGGGCGGGAATGCAGCCCTGTTACTAGTTCGCTTCTCCGTATTCAGCCTTCCAGGTATTTCCAACCTTCTAAGTCGAACCTTTACACATTGTGCTCTATTTTTGTTATTTTTCATATTTATCGTCGTTTTTCTCGAAAAATATCAGTCGCAGAGTGAAAATGTATTTTACATAAAATATATGCTTTTCAAAGATCTAAAACTTTTATTGGAAGCTTTTTTAGAAATATTTGGTCAAATTTTCGGGTATTTTCACTATCATTTTCGTAATTATGGAGTCAAAATATATGGGTATACGGAATTCCAAATTATTTGGAGGTATGTTCTATTCGGAAAATTATCCATTAATTTAGAGGATATTCTAAAACAAATCATCTTCAGCATGAATGTTACATAGAACTGATACTTTTCATTTCTTGGGGCATATTCCGAACACAATGCAAGGAGGTTGTGGGCATCAAAATTTGAAGTTATTGTGTGAAAATTATTCCTCAATAGGCGACTACGATTTAAATATTACCATCCTCAATATTTAGGAGCATTAGACCGAAGTCATCATACTTTTGTAGAGTATCTTCGCCATTATTGCAAGAAATCGGATTGGGTCTTGTCGGATTGGTGCAATGTCTTCATTTAACACATCAGTCCATGAACCCACAGGCGTTACTCCTCATGAAGTTGCATTCGGCAGGAAAGCAGTATTTCCTTCCGAATTCGCCGAGGAGAAGGTCACATTGACCTTTGTAAAATTGGTGGATGATATTTTAAATCGACTAGTCGTAACTGAGTCAATGGTCGATTTTCGATTAGAGGCTGGAAAGAGAAGATGTGAAAAATATTATAAAAGAAAAGTTAATAAGATAAATTTTAAAGAAGGACCGTATGTTTATTTAATATCGAAAAAGAGAATTAATAAACTAGGTGACCATTATGAAGGTCCATACAGAATTACCCGATTAATAGGCGACTATGATGTTGAAATCATTCAAGGAGATGGGACCAAATCCGTAGTCCATATGAATCGCATAAAACATGCGGTTTTGCAAAGACCATCCTTATTGACAAAGTGAAGGATCTGCAACAGGGATCTACCTTGCCGACAGTTAAATTACCAACTTTGGGAACTCACCGGCGGCGCCATCTGTCGGTGCCAACTGGAACTACTTAGTGGGACGGCCGAAGCCCCCTAGCTATACCGATGTGAATAAAATAAGGAATATCTTTTTTCAGAAATTGAACACATCGAAAGCGGGTACGGTGTTGGGGAGAGAATCAATGTCCAAAAATCGGATGTCGCATTTTTCAATGAACTCGAGTTCTCTCGCGTGGTTTGAATAGGCATTGATTGTCCCTCTGTTCCCTCTCTGCTTTTCTTTCTCACACTGAGATACCTTTGGGGCTGAGAGAGTTTCATTCTGCAGGCACATAAAACTATTCTATGCCCTCCTACTCTTTTACACTACTGGAAGAAATATGTGCATTACACAATTTTCTTCCTTTACGTTTGTAGAGAAATTAGCGTCAAATTTAGAGAAATTAATCCAAGACATTTTACGTTTTGGTATCCTATTTTTATTTTCTTCCCATTTTCTGACTTTGGGATTAAATTGGAGCTTACTGTAGATTGGAGAAGTAGCAAATTTTTTGGATTCGTTAAAAACATTCTTCAATAAAAATCCCTATCTTATATTTTACAGTTATAACTACACCACCAGGAACATCAGGCTTGCACCATTCAGCTGGGCTGCCAATAGAAAATCAGCAGATGCGTAAGTATACAATAACTTTTTGAAATTAGAAAAAATTGCTGTGATTTAGAAAGAAATCAAAATCTTTGGCCCTTGAAGACCTTTGAATTGAGTTTCGAATTTTAAGTAGAAAATGCATATTCTTACAGCAAATTAATTTCTTATTTTTTCTCCGGATAAAATGCTGTAGCTTTTTCCGGTTTTAAATTAAACCCGAAAACACTTTTTTACGGCAAGAAAAACACTTGTTTCTGTAAATTTTGAGAATTCACAAAAACTTACGAAATTTTAGAAAATCTATGATAATTTATGGCCAAAACGGTGATCGCCTCCCCCGAGATTTTCTGTCTTACCTTCGATTTTTCTTATTTCATTAGTAAATTGAGAAAAACTATAAAATTATGCAATTTCATAATGACATGTAATTTGTTACAAATCCAATTAATCCATCTTATACTATTGGTCAAGTTAATTAGTCATAACTCTCTACGAGTAATGCTACAGGAAAAGTATGTGATGTGAATAAAATAAGCAATATCTTTTTCCAGACCAATCAAACTTCCACCATTCATCAGGGCTGCCAATAGAAAATCAGCAGATGCGTAAGTATACAATAACTTTTTGAAATTAGAAAAAACAGCTATTATTTAGAAAAAAATGAGAATCGTTGGCCCTTGAAGACCTTTGAAACAAGTTTCGAATTTGAACTAGAACATACATAATATTATAGAAAATTAATTTCTCATTTTTCCTCTGAATAAAATGATTTAGCTTTTCTCTTTTTTAAAGTAAACCCAAAAACACTGTTTCTACAACAAAAACATTTCTGCAAATTTTGAAAAGTCATGAAAATTTACGAAATTTGTGAAAATATATTATCATTTATCCCTCCCTAGGCACCGCGGGACCTTGTAGCTGGTGGGAGGGCTTACGTGGCTCATTGACCACAGATCTGGAATAGGTGAACCTGAGGGGCTATATCGCGAAGTATGGCTACTCTGGGGAACTGACGGACTCTGATCGGTGAGACTCAAACTAATGAGCGGTCCTTCACGGGGGTAATGGCAAAGTCCACTGGAATATCGAGAGCGCAAGTTCTCATGCTCCCAAGCTAAGATGTGATCGCCGTTTCGAGAGATGAATGGTACCAGGGTTAACAAATCCTTTCACATTCCGGCCTGCCCTCCTCAGCAGAGGTGGACAGGTGGGGGTCTTAACGGGGACTTTGGGACACCAGGTCGAATCCCATAGTATGTAGACCCGGCCCCTACAAGCGGGGCTCTGTATCGGGTGTTTCTTACTTCCCTAGCTGCTCGTGGGACAGAAATGTTACCCAACAAATAAAAAATACAAGACACAAACGAGGAGGGATCCGCTTCAGGTCCCTCTCCCAAACTACCGCCAAAGGTGGGAGGCTCCGCAAGGGACAACCCACCAGAGGCGGTGCGAAATAGTGAAGATGGTGGGGAGAATAATGTCGAAGCCGTGGGATTGCAACTAACGGAACTCTCCATAAGGAAGAGGCGCTGTTGTGGAGCACAAAGAAAGAGAGACCGTAATGCGCGGCTCGCAAACAGCAGCCAAGGCTCTCAACAGGGGGCAGTGGCTGCGGGAAATTTACTTGGAGCAACTCCGCAAGCTTATTCGATAGGCAAGAGGAAGAAGGGCTCCGGAGAAACTCCCACAAATAGGGAGTTGAAACGGCAAAAGGCCCTGGTAACACAGGGTCTTACTTTCGCACAGATGGCCAACAACGCATTGGTGAGAGTTGTCGTTGCGTCGGGTTATCCTGATAACTGTCTGACTCTTGAGGACTTGGACAGTTTGAGGGATGAAATCTCAAAAGGGATTGACGCGTCACCTCGCGAGGGACGCGCCCCCAGATTCAACGACATCTTCATCAGGTCGGGGGCCATCGTTGTAGAGGCTGCTGAAATCTGGCCGCGAGACCGGATTGTCGAGAAAACTCCAAAGTTCAGGCTAAAAGAAGGTCTGAACTTGGAAATCAAGGGGACGGAGTGTTTGCAAATGTACCGCAGAGCGACCGTATTGATTCCCGGTAACCCCGAGGATCCAGCGACCGTTCTGGGGCGCCTGAGCTTTCAGAACCCGTCCCTGCGAACTGATTCTTGGAAGGTATTTTTCGACGGGCAGGTATCCAGGCCGTAGGGGAGAGGCTGAATTCTAGTTGTTGGACTTCCTGAATTATCGATCCCTATCCCTATCTAGGCGCGAATAGGGTTACCTTCCGGGTGACCCAACTGGGATCCGCGGGGGTCCCAGAAGCGTCCAGAGATGCCCCGAAATAGCCTCTTAAGCCACTTAATGGCTGAGATGGGAATCTCCGTTACGCAGATTAATTTGAACCACAGCAAAGGCGACCTCGGCGGTTCCAGCCAGGCGCATGTCTGTGGTGCAGACAGGACTTGCCCTAATCCAAGAACCCTGGTTATACAGGGAAAGGATTTGTGGCTTGTCAGGATGTGGCTCCATATACAAGGAGCCACGCGAAAAAACGCCAAGGGCATGCATAGCCGTCAAGGGTAAGGATGCGACCTTGGTGCCTAAAAACTGCTCTAGAGATCTCATCGTTATTAAGGTGAGACTCAGGGGCAGTAGCGGAGAAAGGCTAGAGGTATTCACTGCCTCGGCTTACTTTCCTGGCGATGCCGAGGGACCCCCGCCTCCCAGAGAGCTGGAGGCTCTAATTTGGTATTGTCAAGAGAACAAGATTCCTCTACTGTTGGGCTGTGATGCGAACTCTCACCACACGGTGTGGAGAAACACAAACATCAATAACAGAGGGAGATTTAACTGCATACATAGTAGGCACAGAGGAGCTTAAGATTCTGAATCGGGGTGATACTCCCACATTCCACACTAAAAACAGGAGTGAGGTTCTCGATTTGACTTTATGTTCAGGTGCACTGAGGAGAAGGGTAATGGACTGGAGGGTCTGCGATGAGGGGTCTCTTTCGGACCACAGACACATCGCGTTCCGTTTAATCCTAGGAAAGCCGGTGGTATCTAATATTAGAAACCCTAGAAATACACTTTGGGATTCATATAAAGAGGAACTCGAAGGGAGGCTTGCGGAATTTCCCACAAGGTATGGTACCATTGATGAGTTGGAGCACGCTGCGGATTTTCTGCGAAGGGCTCTGAAAACATCATATGAGAACAATTGCCCCACAAGCACTATCAAGTCTAGAAAGGAAGCAGAATGGAGCAATTAGATGGACAAGAAATGTTGTGCAATAGGGCAAATAGAACTAAATTGCCTTCGGACTAGGATATCTATAAGACGGCCCAGTGCGAATACAATAAAAACATAAGGAAGTGTAAGCAGGAAGATTGGAGGGGCTTCTGCGAGGAATCGAAAAACATTCCGGAAACAGCGAAGCTTCACAAGATCCTAGCGAAAAAACAGGAAGCTCGCCACGGGCTCATAAGGCTCGATAAGAGGAGGAATACCGGGGCCAGGGGGTGGAATGGGCCTTAGGGTCCTTTTGCCCCTTTAAATCACCATGGGCGGATGGCAATTATCCAGCGCTTTTACAAAAAGGCATGGGTTTGGTCGTCCCTCCTCTGATGAAATTATTTAGGGCAAGTATAGCCTTTAAACACGTGCCATCGGCATGGAAGAATGGCAGAGTGGCCTTCATACCCAAACCTGGGAGGGAGGGTTACAGTGCTGCCAAAGATTTCCGACCAATAAGCCTAACATCTTTTATAGTGAAGACGCTAGAGAAGCTAGTCGAGAGATACATTAGGGATGAGCTGCTTTTGGCCTCCCTGCTGTATAGAGGGCAGCATGACTTCCAGGCAGGCTGCTCGGCAGAAAATGCGCTCCATGCTGTTGTAACAAAATTAGAGCAGCAGTTGGAACAAAAGGGGTAGCAATAAGGGGGATAGCTCCACAGGGTTGCCCACAGGCGGGTGTCCTGTCGCCCCTCCTATGGTGCATCGTAGTGGACGGCCTCCTTCGAAGGCAAAATGAAGAAGGGTAAGAAGGGTATACCCAAGGATATGCTGACGAATTTGTAATCCTAGTTAGGGGGGCTCATCTGGAAACGCTGATGGGTCTTATAAGGTCGGCGCTGCGCATCGTAGAGCTCTGGTGCGATAGCTCAGGGCTCTCGGTAAATTCGGAGAAGACAAACCTGGTTATTTGCACGAGGAATTATAAAGTTCCGAAAGTTGACGCTCCTGTATTGTAGTGGGAAGCTAACGTTTTCAGATTCAGTTCGATATCTGGGAGTGATCCTAGATAGCAAGCTGAGCTGGGCAAAGCACCTGCAGACCCAATGCAGGAAATTCGTCATGACTTTCCGGATGTGCAGGAAAGCCTTTGGGTTGACATGGAGGTTAGGGACTAAAATGCTCCTACACGCGGCCGTGGTCTGGTGGCCACGAGCGGCGATAGGATTCATGCTCTGTGAGGAACACCTACATGTTGCGATAACCGCCAGAGCGGCTCACGCGATGGGCCGCCTGGCAAGAGCAAAAAGATGGACTCCGGGGAGTAACACACTAGACTCCTGAGTGATATCAGCACACTGCCGATTCTACAGATGAGGCAAGATAAAATAACAAAACGCTTCAACTTTGCATATTATTGTCGTCTCACTTGAGTCAAATTTGTGCAATCAACTTCAACCGCTCCAAACTGCCCCCCACCCTCCAGTGAGGCAAACATCATGGTCCATTCATCCATTTCAATTTCTTCAAATTTGTGCAACCAGCTTTCACCCTAAAAAACTACCCCCCATGTGGCAGCCACCATGGCAGGCCAGCGAAATATTTCGCCAGCCCCAGCAATTTCCAAAATGAACTTTATATGGGCCTAGTATTTCCGCCTTCATATGTTCAAATTTGTGCAACCAAATTAACCCCTAAAAACTACTACCTATGCGGCAAACATCACAGCATCATCACCATGATGTTTGCCTCACAGGGATTAGTTTTTAGAAGTTGAAGTTGGTTGCACAAGTGTCAACAAATTCAGGCGGAAATAATGCGCCCATATAAAGTTAATTTTGTACAGCGTCAGGGCTGGCGAAATATTTTGCTAGCCCTACTATGATGTTTGCCGCATAGGGGGTAGCTTTTAGGGGTTGAACTTGGTTGCACAAATGTGAACAAATTAAGACGGAAATAATGCGCCCATATAAAGTTTGATTTTGGATAATGACGGGGCCAGCGAAGTGTTCCGCTGGCCCTGCCGTAATTTTTGCCATATGGGGGTAGTTTTTAGGGGTTGGATTTGGTTGCCCAAATTCGAACAAATTAAGACGGAAATAATACGCTCATATAAAGTTGATTTTAGATAATTTCGGGGCCAGCGAAGCGTTTCGCTGGCCCCGCCAGTGTTTTTTCTTAGTTATCAAGTACTTTCGGTTTTGCGAAAATTCTAATTTTGGTTGAACAAATTTGAACGAATTCTGCACTGAATGTTTGGCCCAAAAAAAGTTGAATTTGCGTGGGTGGTGAGGGCAGCAAAGTGGTCCTTACAAACAGCACTGCACATGCATATGTACCGTATAAGACTACTTCACATCCATAAATATTATAAGAGTGCAATGCGCAGCTCTATTTAATCTAAAATACTGCTGAGCATCCATATCCTTCATGAAAGCTTACTGCAAAACCCTAAATGTTGTAGAACTCATCTCCACAGCCCTATATAATGCGAAGTCTTGTTGGATGCAGTCTTCACCTACATTCGAGAAATTTGATGTAGACAGAGAATCTTACGGAAACTTCGACCTATCTTTTCAGAATGTAAATAGATTAGGGGTAATAAGAGTTTTCGTTCATTATAATTAACCGCGTCGATTTCTCTAGAACTAGAAGGCGTATCGGGACCACACGTCATACTTCAGACCTTCTAGAAATTACGATGTACAGAAAATCGTCAGACATCACATCAAAATTTCTGTAAGGCTCGAAACATTGAATTTTGAATATGTACCATCCTAGGTAAAAGTTGATAATGTCGATTAATCTCTCCTGAAAGGCCGTTAGAGATT
This sequence comes from Andricus quercusramuli, assembly GCA_932178445.1. Taxonomy (NCBI): domain Eukaryota; kingdom Metazoa; phylum Arthropoda; class Insecta; order Hymenoptera; family Cynipidae; genus Andricus; species Andricus quercusramuli. The sequence continues at coordinate 238,235 of CAKNXH010002276.1, read as the reverse complement.
ACATGTGATATCGATTGATCTTCTAGAAAATCAAACGATATAGAAAATCTCAAAAGTGAGAGCTTCTCATATTTAAATCTTGTAGAAACCTCGATGGATAGAAATTCGCTAGAGATAGATCCACTTTAATCGAAACTCCTAGAAAAACAAATTTCCAGGAAGTTTCAGAAAGAATCTCTGACCCCACATATGCCACCTACATATAAGTGGCTGACAGGTTCGGTCGTTAAAACAGAGACCATCCTTATTGACCGATGGAAGGATCTGCAACAGGGATCCACCTTACTGACAGTTAAATTACCAACTTTGGGAACTCACTGGTGGCGCCATCTGTCGGTGGCAACTGGAACTACTTGGTGGAGCCGTCGAAGCCCCCTACCTAACCAATACTTTAATTCGGAAGAAGTTAATAAGAAGTACTTATTTTTTTCACTTTTTCGAAAACCGAGCTTTTCTCATTTGAAGCACAATGGGTATTTCAAAAGCAAGGGGGTATGGATTAATGTTGACCGATGTGAATAAAATAAGGAATATATTCTTCCAGAAATTGAAAACATCGAGAGGGGGTGGGGTTGGGGGAGGGAATCGATGACTAAAAATCGGATGTCGAATTTTTAAATGCACCCGAGTTCCCTCGCGCAGTCTTAATAGCCATCGATTGCCCCTCTGTTCCTTCTCTGTTCTTCTTTCCGCCCCTGAGATACCATTGGGGTTGAGAGGGTTGCATGCTGCAGGCACATAAAACTACTGTAGACTGTACGTTTTTGTATCCTATTTTTATCTCCTTTCCCTGTTCTCTTTCTGTATTGGAATTCAAATTTCTATAATTTCAAAGAATTACATTCAAAATCCTTGACTGTAGAACGTATAGAGATGCAAAACATTCATTTTACAACTAAAATTAGAATAGGTAATTTTTCACTTAAATAATCAGTTTTCTAATAGAAGAAAATAATTTCGAACATAACAGCTACATCTTTAATCAATATAATCATTGTTGAACAGGGTAGTTCAACTTTCATCCAACTATTTTAATTTTCAACCAAAAATGGAATAGTTGAATTTTCAGTTGATAATGTTAATTTAGAACAAAACTACGAGTTGCGAAGCGTTCAATTTACAAGATCTTCCTTTCAACGAAGTAGCTAGGTAGGTCTATGCTCACCGAAAACATTTGTGCTACGCTCGCCAAGTTTCGAGGAAACTAGCCGCCCTTTTCCAGTTCCACTCGGCTCACCGAAAATATTCGATCTACGCTCACAGAATGTTGTTAGTGAGAAATGTATCCTGGAAACTTTAACACATTTAAACAAAAATGACATCCAGCCACAATGTGAGCAAGTGCATAAACATAAGTACTCACTTAATTCCATGATCAACCACTTGTCACCCCGCACACCTTTCCTTCACATCCACTGTGCCGTCCGCCCGAATTCGACAGATTTTCTCACCCCTGGAGGGAACTCGAGTAAACATAATTTTTGAGCATCTTAGTGCAAGAACTATCTGAAAATAGTTTCCAGTGGATAAGAAAGAACAATTTATTATGATCTAAAGCTCGCGTGAGTGCAGAGCTTTCAGGTCTACAAATGTTGTTAAATTATCACGATAATCATAATGCACGATGTCTGGATTCTCAAAATGTATCTACTGCATCGAAAACTGCTACCTTGTTTAATAATAACTGACTTTGGGATTACATTTTAGCTAACTTTAGTTTGGCCCAATAGCAAATTTTTTGAATTCGTTAAAAACATTCTTAAATTAAAATCCCTATATTATATTTTACAGTTATACCTACATCACCAGGACCATCAAACTTCCAACATTTAGTAGGGCTGCCAATAGAAAATCAGCCGATGCGTAAGTATACAATAGCTTTTTGAAATTAGAAAAACCTGCTGTGATTTAGAAAAAAAATCAAAATCGTTAGCCCTTGAAGAACTTTGAAACAAGTTTCGAATTTTAACTAGAACACACATGATCTCATAGAAAATTAATTACAATACTCCCAACAAGTTTTTTACTATTCCTTCCATTCCCATGACACCAGAAGCATCGCGTAACTATTGTCCTGAGTCTTACTCGACAGATAACCCACCCAATTCGGATGTGCTCTTCCTCTTCCAGTTTCTTGGCAATGGTTTCAACGCATTCGATGAAAGCCATCCTGGTTCCCCATCGGCTTGGATTCGAGAGATTGGTTTTCTACTTCCTCCCCTTTTTCAGACCCGAGAAACTTGTCTACAGCCCCCCTAACCTCTTGCTCGTCGGATGCAGATTCCAAGTCTCTTACGTCCAGCCGGGCTCTCATCACAAGCTGACGCAAGTGCCCACTATCGCCAAGAGCAGCCCTCATAGCCTCGCTAAATATAGCTTTGACACCCATACTTGCGCACACTTCAACCAGAACATCTCCTGCCCTAGTCTTCCTTATGCTTTTAACAGTGACCTCCATTTCGTCAGGTTTAACTTTGCCGCGGACCAGCCTGAGGACGTCAGCATACTTTTTCCCTGCCGTAGGTTTGACTAACACTGCCTCCGAGCTGGCCGGTGTCTTTCTTCTAGCTGCTGGTTCGGATGTTCGTGCTGTAGCATTTGTCCCCTCTGGCTGTGCGCCAGTTTCATCAGCAGTTGTTGCCTGCCTTCTGCGATTGCGCCTCTTCTGCTCCGTCCACTCAGAAGCTTCACCCGCACGTTGAATCTTCCTCGTTGGACGCAGTGAAGAGCCTCCTTCAGGAATAGCGTGCCCCTAGCTGTCCTCTTCTTGCTGTGTTGTCCTTTTGGAGTATTCAGGCCTTTGTTATCCTGTATATCCTGTACATTCGCCTCTACAGCTATTAGGAAGCGATGAAATTTACGTTGTATGTTAACAACAAAATATTGAAGATAAGGCAAAGAACCACGCAAACCAAGATTGATAAGAAGGATCTTATGAAAACTAACTGGAAAAAATACAGATTTTATGAAGCTTTTGAAGTTTACATCAAATCACAGTGGGCCAGGCGACCCGGTTCCGAGGCCAATATGGCGGACAAGTATTGAAAAAAATTATTGGATCTACTTGAAACGTATCTGGCTGATTACGAATCTGGAGTCAGAATTGAAAAAAAACACATGTAGCAGATTCAATATCGAGAACGGAAATATTATAAAGTATTTGGAAAATGATCTACGTAAAATGATACACATTTCTCCACAGTTGGCTTATAATAAGTTACCACAGCCTATTACAAGAGTTTTTAAATTTTTATTTGTTTTTTGTTTGATTTTTTTATGTTTATGCTTTTTTTATTTCAATTTTCAATTACAAAAACTGTCAAATCATCGTTTTCGTTCTGACTTTATACGTCCGAATGACACAATCGTCCTCTTGCGAAATATTTGGTAAATCTCTCACCTCCGGAGTAAGGTTCTACGCAATTTTCTTCTTATTCCGGGATTGAAGATTAAGGAAGCATATTATTGGATCCGAGATATCCATAGCTCTGTAAAACATATCTTCTATGTTTGCTTTGCGGCTGAAAGTTCTGCTGTGAGACCAATCTGTCATTTTTATAATTTTTATTTCTAGATTCAGAAGCTTCCTCGGCGAGCATACCCACTGGAAGAACACTTTTTCTAATGACGTCAGCGCCATGCATAAGAAATTTAATGCAGTGTGGATGGCATAGAAAACCAATTGTAGTTCTGAATGCAGAGTTCAGCAGTCATCAGTATCATAAAATAAGAAATATCTTTTTCCATGAACTGAATGCATCGAGAGGGGGTGTGGTGGATGAGAGATTAAATGACCAAAAATCGGATGTAGAATTTTTCAATGAACTCGAGTTTTCTCGCGCGGCCTGAATAGCCATCGATTGCCGCTCCGTTCCTTCTCTGCTCTTCTTTCCCACCCTGATATACCTTTGGGGCTGAAAGAGCTTCATTCTGCAGGCACATAAAACTGCTCTATGCCCTCCTACTCTTTTACACTAATGGCCGAAATCTGTGCATTGCACAATTTTCTTCCTTCACCCTTGTACAAAAATTACCGTTAAATTCACAAAAATGAATCTAATACATTGTTCGTTTTGCTATCCTATTTTTATTTCCTTCCCATGTTCCGACTTTGAGATTACATTTGAGCTAACTTTAGTTTGGACCAATAGCAAATTTTTTGGATTCGTTAAAAACATTCTTGAACAAAAATCCCTATATTATATTTTACAGTTATGCATACATCACCATCATCATCAAACTACCACCATTCAGCAGGGCTGCAAATAGAAAATCAGCAGATGCGTAAGTATACAATAACTTTTTGATACAAAAAAAAAAAAAATTGATTAGCATTTCGAACTCGAAAGTTCATTGCCTCACTACCCGATTCGGGTAGTGTTTCTAGGTGGATAAATACTACCAGTGTGGGTCCACCACACCCACGACGGGCCAACACCACGCAGTATTCCCCGAACGGTCACCCATCCAAGTACTAACCGCGCCCAACGCTGCTTATAACTTATAATAACTTTTTGATATTAGAAAAAATTGCTGTGATTTAGAAAGAAATCAAAATCTTTGGCCCTTGAAAAAATTTGAAACAAGTTTCAAATTTTAAGTAGAAAATACATATTCTTTCAGCAAATTACTTTCTCATTTTTTCTCTGGATAAAATGCTGTAGCTTTTTCCGTTTTTTAATTAAACCCGAAATAGTACATTGTGTATCAAGGGCGTAAAGGAGGCTAATGCCGTAAGAGTGACAGGTATGGTAATAAAGCACTCTTAGTGCCGCATTGTGCCTTTGGATGTACGTCGTTCCCGCATGAGTTGGACAACTAGATACACTGTTAGAAATATCTGTTTGAATTTTCAACCACATGTGGTTGAAGTTTTATACAATTTCCGGTGTAGAAATTTCAAACACGCAGTTGAAATTTCAACAACATGTAATTGAAATTTCAGTAACTAGAAAAAAATTTTATTCGGTACAGATAGAGAATTTCAAAGCAATTTTAATTTTTCAAAAATCTGGAATGAAACCCATAACGATTCGTGGAAAATACTGTGCTTTGAAATACACTAACTGTACCGAAAGAATTCTGATAAGGAATGAGTGAGTTATTTCGTACGTTTGTGTCGTGTGATTCATGAGATTAACAAAATGCATGTAATATTTAGGAAAATAAGCAGCTTTAAAGAAGACAAAATAGGTACGTTGGAATTATATTACCATAATGAGTTGCGCGCCCAATTAGACAAACTTTTCAACACTCGTTTTTCTAAGCATAACCTAAAAAAAAACATACAGCAGTTAGTACCGATAATGTGAATGAAATGTTCCCATTACGATAATATTATTCGAGCGTACCTTTTGGTTTTCTTCTCTAAAGCTGCTTCTTTTCCTGAATATTATGTCCTTTATTAATATTATTGATCTCACGGCACAAACGTACGGAATAACACCTCGCGGGACTTTTTCTCCTTGGGGTCTGGCCTCGCGGAAAGTATGAGGGGGCATTTTGTGTAGTTGAATTTTCAACTACATTTGAATGAATTTTATTTCAACTCCGTGGATGAACGAGATTTCAACCACAGAAGTGGTTGAAAAGTGGTTGAATTTTCAACATATTTCTAATAGTGTAGTATGTGTCCTAAATGCTCGGGATGTGCGTGACACGCTCTGCAGCTATCATCGGGAATATCTTGGCTCAAAATGTGGCGACGGTATGCTAGAGTGGAAATGACACTATCTTGGCATGCCAAAATGTCAGTGTCAATGCCTCAGTAGGGTGGTCCAAAAATTCGACTTTCGATTTTTGGTGATAAAACCCCCCCATTTTGTTCGTTTTCCGGAAAAAGAAATTCCCTGATTTTTTTAGATTTTTTTATTCAACGCTAACCCGTGCCCCGGGCTTTTGAAATTAACATGGGGTTTTAAATGGGAAAAACTCGATTTTCAAAAAAATGAAAAAAAGAAGTACTTGTTATACATTTTTTGTAAATTAAAGTATTGTCACCTCTTGCGCAATATTTAAGGAATAATTTCCACCCAATAGCTTTTAATTTTTACACACCTGAACCCCTTTAATTGTGCCCGGAAAATGCCCCAAAAAATGCAAAATAGCAGTTTTCTATCAAATTCATGCTAAAGCCGGTATTTTTGAACAATTTTTCAACATGAATTATTATTATTAATCGATAAGTGACAAGTTTTAAAGTATATTTTAAATAATTTGAAATTATTTAAACAATTCGTATTTGTTCAAACATTTTTTTTTCCTCTGTAAATCGTGAAAAGTTATTGTCTTTCGGAATAAATCCTACAAAGTTGATGAATGTCAAGAGTAAAAAGTTATTATTTTCTGAAAATAATAACACAATTAAAGACTGTTGAAATCAATAAATTTTTGAAGGATGGTTGGTAATTATTTAAACTATTTTGATTTGTTCAAAGAATTTTTTCCCCCTGTAAAGCGTGAAAAATTATTACTTCCTGGAATTAATGACACAATTAAAGGAATTTAAGAGTAATATTTTTTTTCTACATAATATTTAGCAACTTTTAAAATAATGTTTATTTGTTTAAACAATTTTTGTTTGTTTAAAAATTTTTTTCTTTACAAATCGAGAAAATTGATTCTTTTGAGCAACCTACTACTCTTGACATTCATCAACTTTGTACGATTCATTCCAAAGATAATAACTTTTCACGATTTACAGGGGGGAAAAAATTGTTTAAACAAATACTAATTGTTCAAAAAATTTCAAATTATTTAAAATATACTTTAAAACTCGTCACTTATTAACTAAAAATAATTAATGTTGAAATTTTTTTTTTAATACCGTCTTTAGCATGAATTTGATAGAAAACTGCTATTTTGCATTTTTTAGGGCATTTTCCGTGCACAATTAAAGAGGTTCAGGTGTGTCCAAATTAAAAGCTAATGGGTGGAAATTATTCCTTAAACACTCCTCAAGAGGTGACAATACTTTAATTGACAAAAAATGTATAACAAGTACTTCTTTTTTCCATTCTTTGAAAATCGAGCTTTTGCCATTTAAAACCCCATGTTAATTTCAAAAGCCCGGGGGCACCGGTTAACGTTGAATAAAAAAAAAATCACGGAATTTCTTTTTCCGGAAAACGAACAAAATGGGGGGTTTTATCACCGAAAATCGAAAGTCGAATTGTTACAGGTATAAATTTGGACCACCCTAATGCCTCAGTGCCCGACTTCAATCCGGGTGATCTAAGGAGAGCAAACGTCAGCTCATACGACACCGACTGATCTTCCACATTTCTGTGGAAGATGCCGTGCATCCTCTTGTTGAAGAGCTCTTTGCGGAAGTTTTTTTCCTGTGCTTTCTCAATCCGGGCCTTCAGGAATGAGTATTCAAGATGGATAAGGTTTGATGCATTTTGCTCACCCCTGATATTGAAGTCAAGGCCGAGTGTTGCAGCAGCCTCCTCCGCTTCTTTTGTACAGAAGCGCCCCTTTTGCTCACTTCTTCGTGTTCCCTGACCATTTTAAAAAGAGATTCTTGTCCATTCGCGACTAAATGTGCTGCACCCAGAACAATACTGTTGTGAAGACATTCATGATTCAATATTCCATGACCACCTTGACGGCGTGACATGTGAAGTCGTGGAACAGAAGACTTAAGGTGCATGCTTTTGTTCATGTGCATAACCTTTCGGGACCCGTTATCGAGAGATCTGAGCTCGTCCTTCGTCCATGGAACTACTCCAAATGAATAGTGTACTACTGGAACAGCAAGTATGTTCGTCGCAGATAATCTGTTCCTCGTCGACAGTTCGGAAGACCATATCCGTCGAATGAGACGTTTGTATCTGCATCAGAGAGTATCCTTTATAGACCTCACGCCCTGAATACGGCTCTGTATCATGCCCAGGTATGTACAGGTCTCTCCAGCGCAAAGGTATCATATAGCGCTTCTGTCAACGAGCTCAGGATCTTCGGGGATGCCATTAAGTTTTCCTTTCTTCAAATTAACCTTGATGCATTTCTCTTGAACGAAATCTATTCCAATCTCCTCAGTGTACTCTTTGATAATTTTTAGAGCTGGATGTAGTTCCTCTTGATTTCCAGGATAGATATTGAGATCATCCATGTTAAATACATGAGTGACCTTATGCTTTCGGTTGCCAGGTTTGCCGCAAGAGTACACTTCAGAATGGCGAAGTGCGAGAGATAGTCGCAATAACGTGAGGCAAAAGAGGAGAGGGCTCATGGTGTCGCTCTGAAACATACCTCTCTGAAAGGTGATACTGTTACCGATCACAAGTTTCTTTCCATGTGAGATAGTAAATCTGGTTTTCCAAAGCCTATGGGAGGTTGAATCGAAAGCTTTCTGGTAATCATTCCAGGCCATCGAAAGAAATCGCTGATAGGATGCTGCGTCTTTACAGACACATCTATCGATGAGCAGGTTTTCCTGACGTCCTGATACGCGTTTCTTTTCGCCGCGTTGTTTATACATCTCTCGCCACTCAGGTCCAATTGTCCGAGCAAGCCTATCATTTAGGATAGCTGTGAAGATCCTATACAGCGTGACCAGACAAGCCCTTCCGCCAAACAATCCGGAATAGGCTCTTTGGACTTTAGATATGAGGTGAAAATTCGGGCCAGATGTTGGTGGGCTGAAGGAAACTTCTTCCACCAGAAGTTGTTGATACCATCTGGTCCCGGAGCGGGATAGATCTTCTTGCCTCTTAATACGTTTTTCACCTCCTCGGTAGTGATAGGTGGGCATTCCTCCTCAGGTGTGATGAGGGCATTGCACAGCTCTTCGAAGCGACTTATGTTCTTTGAGCCTTCTTCAAATGGATGTTGAACTTCGTAGACTTCTCTCCAGAATGCCTCGACCTCCTCTGGTTTGAGCGGATGGTCGGCAGTAATTGGGGGATCTTGGAAGAGTTTAGATGGATCAGATAAAAACTGTTGATTTTCTCTGACCCACCTCTCCCTCCGCTCTAGACTTCTCTTAGCGTTAGATAGTACTTGTATTCTCTCAACAATATGCTGCCTGATGGTCAGTAGCTTTGACATATTGATTGTTTGATGACGCATCCGCAGTTCGCGAGCGAACTTTCGAACCTTGGCAGTGAAAGTCCTGCCGGATGTTATGTAGTCAATCACACACTGAATGCGGGACGTATACTGTCTTGCCCAGCTTATATTTGTGCTAAGTTAATGCATTCGTCTTTTGGTCTTATGATTAACCGTTGATTTTGTTTTTCGGTTTGCATCTGCCAAAGTTCTCGCTGCATTGTACACACCACAATTGATAGTCCAGAGGTCGGATTCTTCGGAAAAATCTCCACGAAGCTCATCATCCAGTTCAGTCAGACCTTTGGGCTTGGGAGAAACCTTAATGTTGATGTTTCTCCGAGGCCCGAAGCATCGTTCTTCGTCTATTGGATGCCTGTTCGCTGATGGTCTCAGTGTCGCCACTCTTTCTCTGTTGCCGGCTTGTTCTGGCTGCGGTAGAGTAGGCGCTCCGCTCACATTACCCCTTTTTCGGAGTTGCTCGGCATGGTTTCGCAGACGTTGATGCGAAAAGTGCGAGAGCTCTGGGTGTTTCTCGCACCATAGAGCATGCAGTCGTGCCATGTAACCTTCTCGCTCGGGGGTCATACTGCTATCGTAGGACTCTAATAGGTCGTCATTGAGTCGATCCGTCCACCCAAATGTATTGAGATTCCGCCGGCCCATCGCATTGACCCCCTTTTGATTGGCTCCCCCAACTCTAAGGCAGTCGGCATTGTTGTCCGACCCATTGTCGGGAGCCCTGCGCGTTCGATTGTTTTGAACCGCACTTACTACAACTATGTTTGGTGTTGTCATTGTTATTCCCACGAGCAGCTAGGGAAAGGGTTCGCCCATCCTTGTAGAGCCCCGCGTGCAAGGATAAGGCTGATACTCTGAGAGGTCTCCCGGTATCTCAGGTCACCGTTTGAGACACCTCACCCAGGTGTCATTCAGCTTTCGGCACGGCGGTGACGCCTTCGCTGAGGGGTTATTCCTTCGGGACCATCCCTGGACAATTGTCCGCGACTGCTTATTCATTCATTATTTGTTTTTTTTTTTCAGAAATTTTTTCAATTCTATTAAATAATTAATAATTTCATGGGATGACTGAAAAATCCGAAAAAATAAAATTTCGCTTTAATAAATTTCATTTACTTATGGGAAATATAATAATAATATATTTTGATGGAAAAACACTTTCTTTAATGTTGAATGTATTTTCTAAAATTATCGTTTATATTAAAACTAATAACCATTCTAAAAACCTTTTTGGAGGCAAGTTTTTTTTCTGTTTTGAAAATGTGCATAGCAGTTTTCTCAAGTTATTACTCATGTAATAAGAAACTTTTTCTTGTATTGTTCTTTCGCATTGAGAAATATTTTTTTTGAGTTACTGATATTTAAAGTTCGAAACAAATTCCGAAGAAATACATTCAACATCAAAAAATTCTCATTGCAACAAAAGCCAATTTCATTGAACCAAAGCCTTTCAATTTAATATTAAATTTAATATTTAGACCTTAATTTAGACTCAATTTAGACTCTTTGCTACGATACTTTTGACCGAATTTATTTCAAATCAGACAGGGTCTACGCCTGAAATCGCCGAATCTCTCGGGGACGAAATATGTTGTTTTTAGAGGAAATTGGGCAATACGTATTTTTCCGATTTGGAGAAAAAAATTCTAAGAAGCTATGCGTATTTTAATTTTGTGGTTTGTTTTTCAAAAAACTCGAATGTTTCTCCTTAAATCTCTCAAACTTTCAACCTAATTGAGATATTTATCATTTTCTTTCTGATTCTCAAAAAACCCACCCTCAAATTTTTTGCCAATTTTTGTTCTTATTTTTAGTTTGATAAGGAAGATATCTTGTAAGTTTGATGGTGGCTCAATAACTTTTGTGGCCAGGAGAATTATTTTTTCTTTCAAACGAATTGTCTATTTTTTCTCGGAAACAATGACAGATACGAAAAATTGTTGAGATAAGAGTTTTCACGTCTAAAAAAGTTATATATCTGTCATCGTTTACGAGAAAATTTCCAACATTACATTTTTCGGTAGAAGCAGATTCTCCCGGCCTCTAAAACGGTTTAGCCCTCACAATGCTGATAAGATGCCTTTCTTTTAAATCAGCAGAGACTCTTCAATAATATTTGGTGGAATAAAAAATGTGGGACGTTCAGAAAATATTGTTTCCACGTATTCAAAATTTGAAGAAAAAAATCAAAAAGGTGTCCTGGAAAACCCCACCTTTTATATTTTTTTAACAATTTTTACAATTTCTACTAACAAAAGGAAGGCATTATGCGGGCTAAACCTTTTTTCAGGCGGGGAGAATTATTTTTGCATGAAAATGTAATTTTTGAATTTTTCTGGTAAACGATGGAAGATAACGCAAGAGAACAAGAAACATTTTTCATTACATTTTTCTAGACTTGCAAACTCATGAAACTCACGAAATATCTTCATTTTCAAAGTACAATTTCAAACAAAAAAAATCTGCCCGCTTTGCGGGCACATTCTCATCGCGCGCTCTGCGCGCGTGGCTCGCTTCGCTCGCAAGTTTGAGCGCGCCTAGGGCGCGCGACTGTTGGATCTCGCGCTTCGCGCTCGATCATATATTTATCTCGCGCTTCGCGCTCGATTATGTATTCACCTCGCGCTACGCGCTCGGGCGTATTCACATCGCGCTTTACGCTCGATTCCTCTAGATCTTTGAACTTCGTGTTCGACTTCGATGAAAAGAAAAAGTTTATTTCTAAATATTAGAAAATTATCAAAACCTCTACATATGAAGTGATTGTTAAATTTGTTTTTATTTTAGACTGAAAAGGAAATTTATTTACTCAAGGTTCTATCGACCTTAAGGAACACATTCTCATCCAGATGCTCGCGCTTCGCGCTCGATATTTGATTTCAAATTCATTTGAACCTTGCGTTCCACGCTCGGTTCTGTGCACCGTATAATAGAAACAAAAAAGTTTGAGCGCACTTACGGCGCGCGATTTGGGCATCGCGCCTCGCGATTTGTATTTGATTTCAAATCAAGAATAATTATATAAATTAAGCGACAAATTTTATTAGTTAAAATGTTATTTTAGATTTTCCGTTTTTGAAAAAAGTTATTTTTTTCATTTTGAATATATTCTTACAACGAAAATGGATTTTTCCAAAGTTTTCCAAAAATTTGATTTCTTTTACTGTCAATGTTATTTTCACGAATAAAATAAAAACTACGCGTCCTATCGAAACATGATGGATAACAAATTTGTACCTCTTCTTTGAATGAACAAATGTTGTCTTCGTCATGTTTTTCGTAGCTTGTGTTATTCGTCTAAAAATTTATTTTTTCTATTTTCAATGCTGTTTTTTATAAATAAAACAAAAACTACGCGTCATATCAAAAAGTGAATGATAACAAATTTGTAGATCTTTTTTAGGTTCATAATTTTGGTCCAGTCATCTTTTGTCTTATCTTGCATAGTTTCACAGCAAAATGGAATTTTTGATTTCTCATTATTTTGTTGTGCGATCAGAATTTAAATTTTTTATTTTTTGAAAAATTCAAAAAGTTATTATGAAAATATTGTAAGGTGTTTAAAAATCAACGTTTTTCTTCTCTTGACTTTTTTTCATAACGTGCGTTTTTCGGCTTAAAATGTTCATTTTCGTTTGTTTTTTGGAATTTTGAAAATGCTATAACTCTGGTAATTTTTTTTTTTATCTGAAAAAGTCATTAGGATATTTCTTTCCTCTTTTTGCTTACTACTAATAACCGTCCATAGAATTTCCAAATCTTCAAAAAAAGTGTTCTCAAAAATTTTCAAAATGTGCTCACTTTTTGAATTTTCATCCGAAATAGCTGGTTAACGAACTTGTTCTTTCTTTTTAGGCCCTAAAAAAGTGTGCCAAAGCACAACCCAATCTGATTATTTTTTCGAAAGTTATCGTGCCTACAGACAGACAGACAGACAGACAGACAGACAGACAGACAGACAGACA
>CAKNXH010002276.1:164150-225185 GCA_932178445.1 Andricus quercusramuli | reverse complement strand
CAGACAGACAGACAGACAGACAGACAGACACCTTGATAAAAACCTTTTTTTCTGGCTCAGGGGGTCTCAAAACGTGGAGATTTGATGAAAACCGACCAAGTCAAATTTTACATAAAACCAATACCTTCTCATTAGAATGAGAATGTAAAAAAATGGCAGAAAATTCGAAGGTGGGGTTTTTGAGAAAATCTACTTTTAATTTCTTTTTTTTTTAATGCTAAGCCCTTTTAAAAATTTTCTGCGTATAACGAAAGAAGTCGATCAACGAGGAATTGTGCACTGGGGTTTTTCGGTCGCCGATTTATCATTTTTTATTTAATGTTGAATGATAGTTCGACCCAAAGATTTTAAGAAGAAATAACTACCCATAATGCATCAAAAACCTCTGCGTAAAACTTTCTAGTCAAATTGGTTTTATTTTTACCACTATGATCCGCCATATTGGATTCACTGTTTTGAGTTTATATATTGCGTACCTTTGAAAAATGTAACCTTCTGTTTCTTGTTTCAGAGTTCAGTTCACAATTCGAGGGATATCCTCATGGCGGCTATTTTCCTGGTTTCACTTCTGGTTCTTCCTCTGACATGGTGCATTCTCCTGTCAGGGGGCATCATGTCATGGCATGGAGCAAACTTCTGCGATGTATTCTGCTGCTGCCGAGACATCTCATCATGTAAGGCCCACGTTACCTCCTGACAGGCTCACATCTCCTTCTGTCCAGGCTCCTTATGCTACAGTACTCAAAATTAAAGTTGGGGATCTTCACAAATATTTATTTTTGCCCATCCACAATACGCGCCGGGCACTTCAAATGAAATTACATACTTTTCATCCCGGTTCAGGAGTTTATTTTAGAAATCAAACAAATCATCTCGACGGCGAGCCAATCGGAACACTAATTGTGTTATTAGAAGTTCAGACTGGTAACGCCTTAGCAATAGTCAGAAAATATAAAAATGGCAATACGGTTTTACGTGGACTATTCATACCTTATGGTAAAGATCGAGGCGGAGTTCGAGCACTTATAAACACAGGCGAACTACCCTTTATTAGGAGACTCACTGCAAGTGAAGAAATGGACACTCCATGTGGAACGAATTATCTAATCAATGCGATCTTCAAAAAAGTACCCTTATTTCCTGATCCTGTTGAGCCATCTAATCGTGCCAAGACCGCGAATTCTTATGACAAGCCTCCTTATGATCAAATACTTCACATTAAAATTAAAGATCTTCACAAATGGCGATTTTTACCCAATCACAATAAGGACCGGGTACTTGAAATTAAGGTATATACTTTTTTTCTCGGTTCAGGAGTTTATTTGAGAAATCGAGATAAACAGCTCGAAGGCGAGCCAACCGGAAATTTCATTGTGTTATCAGAAGTTCAGACTGGTAACGCCTTGGCAATAGTAGAAAGACAAGATGGTGGTCATATTGTTTTACGTGGACTATTTGCACCTGGTCCTAAAATAAGCGGACATCGAGTGCTCTTCAACACATTGGACCACCTCTCTGTTAGGCCACTGACTGGCGTTGAAGAAAATGACATTCCATTAATACACAAAACCTCAATTCTGAATCACTTTGAAAAAGTGCCTACACCGCCTTCATGAATATTACGGGGTTTCTATTTGATCCGAAAATTGCGCATTAGAATGATCAGATTCTGAAGATCAATTGTTTGTCATGAATGTTTATGAGTCGCATCTATATTGTGTTAGTTTTTTTGCCACATTCAAGTGATGAATATTTGTTTCTCATCAATTGGAAATTAATTTGGAAAGTTGGTTAAAAATGTCCTGATTCAGTTAAGAATTGTATCATTTCGTTGAAACTTGAACTATTTTGTAAGAAGTTAATTTTTGGCCGAAACTTCAATTGTTTTTATGAAAATTCCTACTTTTGCGTTGAACATGTAAGATTTCGTTTATAATTCCACTATTTGATTGGAAATTATATTCTTTATTGGAAAGTATTGTGAATTTATTTTTGGTTGGAAATTATCTTATTATGTTGTAATTACATACTTGCGTGTCGAAAACTCACATATATTTTATTGAAATATCATCTTCTTTTCGTTGAATTAAATTGTTTTTTATAGAAAATTGAATCTGTTTTGGTATGACTACTATCTATTACATTTTTTGTCAAGAATTTTTTTTTAATTTAACAACTTGTTTGAATGTGAAACTATTATATTAAAAATTCCACTTTTTTGTAGAAAGTTAATCTTTATCTTTAAAATAAAAAATCATGTTTTTGGTTTCAAAAACTGACCATTTGTTTGAAATGAACTGTTTTCTTAAAAATTCATATTTTCCGGTTAAAAAGTCATCCCTTCTAGTAGGCATTTTATTTTTCTTGTTAAAAATTTAATTTCTTGTTCGAAATTTGTGTTGTGCTGTCGAAATAGTATATTGTGTATCAAGGCCGTAAAGAAGGCTATTTTGACAAGTGCGAACTTGCCGCCCGATCTCAACAGAGCTGGCGTTAGGCCTATTATAAATAATGTCGAAGGTTTGATACCTCTCGAACCTTCCCGAACGCGTTTTTTTTTAATTTATGTTCAATCCTCTTCCAAATGTTGCCGACGCTGCTGCATGTCTTAGTCCGCTCTTCTGTAATAACACCTTAAGCCATCTGCCTATAGTCTGAGCAGATGCTGTCGTATGAGGTTTTTTAATATTGAACAACAGAAAGTCTGAAAGTGGAAAAATTACAACATTTCTATATTTACTTGCAAATATTTAATATTTTTGACGATTATAATTTATCTTTATTGAATTAATAATTGAGATAGACACACTGTTAGTACTAAGTAGCAGTGCACAGTAACTGCACAGTAACATCTGTCACAATTCTTTATCGATTTCCAATTTTTTTTTTAATTCAGCATTAAATTCTCAAGAAATCTGTCGAAGCCGATTTTAGAGTTTTTGTTTGTTTAAATTTTTTTATGATGATGGATTATCATCCTGTGAAGTATAGTTATGCATCCAAATCGCTCGCTCAGAGCAACCAGGTTAAATGTGATCATGAAAATGTGGTTTTCGATATAATTTGTTAACTTTATCAACAAATAATATAAACAAATGCATGCTTTGAACAGTTTTAGGTGGAAACAAACCGAATTTTCTTCGAACCTCATTGCCCGTTATGCACGTTGATGTATTTTTGTCATCTGATATAATTTTAAAATTTAAAAACAATTATTATAAACGAATGCATGCTTTGAACATTTTTAGGCAGAAACGAAACGAATTTTCTTCTTATTGACTTCAAGATCAAGTCTAACTCTAACTTTCTGTAAAAAAATGTTCACTCTTACGTGAATCCCCAGTGGAAACATGTTTAATAATATTTTCAGAAACTTGCAGTGCACTTTACAGGAAAACACATAGGGGAACGCATCCTACCATCATCTCTTCGATGCAGCTTTCAAGGGAATCCGGTTCAAAATTAGGTTGTCCTGTCGAGGTGTGCATTTCCCTTCCTCCTGCAGCTTTATTTTCAATTCTTCCAGGCTGATTTTCATTGCAGAATTTTACGTGCTTTTCTAAATTGCTTATTACTACTTCTCGGGCTTCTTTGTGAAAAGGTGTCCTTTGTACCGAGGATCCAAAGCAGTTGCTAACGAAAAGCAAGTATTGCTCTCCAAGTCGCCAAGTTGGATGTCGATTTCTGTCAGCAAGCTTGTTTATAGTGACAAACCTAAAATGCTGCATTTCCTTTTTTGTACACAACTCTTTATGAGTACTAGTGCCGGTATGATCTCTGATGCCATTTATTTTGGTGAAAGCATTTTTGTTCCAGCCTTTTCAAATGCATCAGTCAATCCCACCACATCTCCTATGAGTTCCCACTGCAGAGATGACAGCATGTATTGTGTATTGTCTTCCTCAGCCCACTGTTTAATGCCACTTTCTATCACAATCAAGTGACTTAGTAATTTTAGAATCGATGAAATCGTCGTAGACCCTTCTTGTATCAATGAATCAATTGCCGCGTTCACGTGAAGATAGCCGGATTCTACGTTTTCATTGTGAACATCATTGAGTGAAAAGCTTTTTACATTCTATGACGATATCTTGAACGTTGGACTGATTGAGAATTTCAGTGAAACAAAATTCTTTTAGAAAAAGAAAACACTTCTCTGTGGTGAATTTCCTGTCGTCGGGTTTGAAGTTCGTTAGAATCGTGTGAACTTTATCCATTCGGATGTTCCAGATCTTTAGAGCTTCATTCACTTTTTGCATCACTTTGGCTAGGCGATCAAAAGTCCCGAAAATGTCAATGGATGGCAATAAAACTGAATGTGGCTGAAAATCGTTGTCGAGCCAATACACTGTCACTAGTAAGCAAATTTTAGTAGTGACACTGTACATGAATTTACTGACAGTTACACTGATCCATTCACTGTTTATTCCAGACAGTACTACTTCTACTTTCTTTTCCACTTTTTTAAACATACCGGGAATCACCTCCGTAGAAAAAAAAAGTTTCGTCTGGAAGTTTCGCCGATTTCTTCGCTCAATTGTAAATTTCGGGCGTCATTTTCACTCCACTCTTTAACACTTCCTCTGTTTTTTTTGGTTGCCACAATATCAGTGTCGTTTGTCTCGCAGTATATGGAATGGTGCACAATCAAATGCTCAAACAAAGGAGTCGTCGAAGCTTTATGCCCTGTACCTCCACGAGACACTTTAACACCACACAAACTACATAAAGCCCTCGTTGAATCGTCATTGCACTCGCGAAATACACGCCACACAACACTTCTCTTTTGACCCGTACCAGACATTTCACGTTACCGGATTGCAAAATGAAAAGTATGAAAATACAAAATAACACTGCAGTTTTCTGTTCGAAGTCTCTTGTTATGAATTCATGTAAAGCACGAAAAGCGATCCTTCGTACTTCGATTCCAAGAGGATACTGACAAGTGACTTAGGAACAAGAAGGAAATTCCAGAGGTTTTTCAGGCGGGCTTTGACTTTGCCAAAAGCTGAAGGATTTATAACTTAATGCGAGGTGGGTACTACTTGTCGCTGATTCTACCTCTGATACTACGCCTACGCCTCCTTGGGTCACCATTGTTCATACTTCAGAGCACAAATTAAACGCACTTTCAAAATCTATTATTTCGTACCTGCAGGATTTTGGATTTACTATCCACTACCCAGCTCAATTTGACTTTATGTTCTTCTTGTGCGAAATGAAGGGTCAAACGGTCTACACCGTAGTATATGAATTTCAATGTGGCTGTCTAGCTTTCACATTTTACGATTTTACAACATCTCTGTTACTTTATTCACAAAATGCAATTGGCACTGGCCTTCCAAGAGCGGATTCAGATAATGTTCCAGAAGGGGCGATTCTTAATTTTCTTCAACGAATATTTGCTAAGGGTTGGGGGGGGGGGGGCTGCTGGCTCTTTCAATGATGTAGAGAGACTTTTTAATTTGAATATAATAAGGCAATAAATTCCCCTTCATTTATATTTTTTGTGGTTCTTGTGGTTAAAAATCAATCTTTTGGTTAAAAATGCAACTGTTTGGTTGAAAATTTCTCTATTTTGGCTAAGGACTTAATAATTTTGTTAAAAATCGGTCTTTCTTTCTTTAGATTCCATTCTTTTCCAGTTAAAATTCAAATATTTTTTTTTTTAAAGTATCAACTATTACATTTTTAACGCAGAATTCATCTTTTTATATTAAAAATTGAACTACTTTGTGAAAAGTTAAAGTACTTTCTTAAAAATCCATTTTTCGGTTTCAGTTGCATTATGTTGGTAGAGAATTCATCTGTTCGGTTGAAGATTGAACTAATTTCTGAAAAATTTTCTTATTTTCAAGGATAAAAAAAGAGTTTATTGGAGTGTATTGAAAAGCACGAAGATTGCTTGAAAATAAAGTGTAACGTATTTAACACTGAGTTTATTGTGTCGCGAAAGGGTTACGAAAATGCAATTTGTCCAACAAATTTTGTATTCAGCCGGATAATAGCTTGGATGCAAGAAGAAGTTGAGGAATGTGATAGTGCTTCAACACTTTTCTCAAAACATGTTTGGGACATTAATCATCCACGGGCAAAAGAACTTCACTATGCGATTGGAGAAATGATAGCAGTAGATAATGAGCCTATTTCTGTTGTTGAAAAAGTAGGATTTGAAAGGTTGATGTCTAAAACTTCACCACATTATAAAGTGCCGTGTCGAAAATACTTCAAAAAAACCATTCTACCTGACATGTACAGCAGAGTTAAAGTAGTTGTAAAAACCATGTTGTCTACAGTGAAGTGAATGTCGCTAACATCTGATGTGTGGACTTGTAGAGAAACACGGTACAGTTTTATTAGTTTAAGTGCTCACTGGATAGACGATAATTTTGTACGGAAAAGTGCTGCCTTACATATCAAAGTATTTCCTGGCAGACATACGGGAGAAGCAGTATCCGAAAAATTGACAGAAATTTTGGCATTTCGGGATGTCGATAAAATCAAAGTACATTTGCTCATGCGAGATAATGGTGGCAATATGAAGAAAAGGTGCAGATTATGCGATATTGCTAGTGAATCCTGTACTATTCATACTCTGCAGTTAGTTATCAAAGGTGCAAATAAATCTCATGAGGGAGTAGGAATATTGATAAAAAAGTGTAGAAAAATTGCCACTCATATTCACAAATCGTCACCTTCGAGCAGTGCATTGGCTCAAATTCAAGCGGATTTAAATATACCGATGAAAAAAGTGAAACAAGACGTTGCTACCAGATGGGATTCTCTTTTTTATTTATTAGAACGCTTTCTAGAATTAGAGAATTGTCTGGACTTATTCGCTGAATCGCAAGAGGATGATACAGATTCGAAAGGTTTGGAATGCGCGGAATGGGAACTTTTGGAAGAACTGATTAATCTCCTGAAACCATTTCAGGAAGTAACAAAATCTTTGAGTTCCAATGATTCTTGTATATCGGAAGCTATCCCAACTATAAAAGCGTTGAAATTTTGCTTATCAAAGAGAAAAGTTAGTTCCACATTAATCTCATTTAAAACATCTTTGTAGGCTGCTTTAGAAACCCGATTTCAAGACCTAGAAAGTAACTTGAATTTCGCAATGGCTACATTTTTGGATCCACGTTTAAAGCTCATCTTCTACCGCCAGATTCTTTAGAAGAAATTAAGGATTGCATCCAAATGACACTAATGGAAGGAGTTAATGATAATGATGAACAATATAGTGGAACAGATTCGGAGATAGAAGGCAAAGCCAGTATGAGCGAAGAAATGAGGGAAGATACGAGTATTGCGTCAACAAAGAATGAGGATATAGATATGGAAGATTGTTTTACAGAACTCATGTCTAAAGCAACCAAAACTGCAAAAGTCGTTGCAACGAAGGAAGCTCTCCAAGCGGAAGTTGACCTCTACATTAATCAACCATTAATCGAAAAAAGTCATCTCCATTGGAATGGTAGAATAAAGTGAAGTTCATGTTTCCAAATATAAGTCAACTTGTACCCCTTTATCTTTCGGCACCATCAAGTAGTGTCTACAGCGAAAGATTGTTTTCTGAATCTGGTAATATTTTGGATAACAAACGTAAGAATCTGCTTCCGGAAAATTTGGAGTTGCTCACTTTCCTGCATCACAATTTGCCCTTGATAAACTACCATTACTAGAGGCGAGTTAAAGCATACAAATTTCAAATGACATATTTTAATATAAATTTTTTGGTATCAGTAAAGTTAGTTTTGGGTCCCAGAAATAAAAAAAATTCTGTGCAATCAAAACCTCTAGAAGGGTTAAAGCAGTTTGACATTAGTTTCTAAACAGAATATACTTTTCGAATGGTACAGCAACCCGAATTGGAATGTAATAAATTAGACCCTGGAACCATAGATTGCTATCTCACTGTTTAAACTTAAATGCGTTTATGACCTCAAAAGGTACTTTAAGTTTTTGTAATCCTCTACGTTATTCTGGCCGGATAAGAATAATTTAAATTACCTCCTCACTGTATACGTGTAAATCTGGGTACACTTGAAAACATTTTTACCTTATTTAGATACCCAAAATTAATTTTGTTGTGAAACAAAGAGCTACATATTACATTTAGATATTTTCTTGTAATCCAAAATCAATAAAAATGATTTTATTATCGACATTCTGCATACATTATTGGTGTAAAATATTTAAAATACATTATTCTTAACGTACATCCGACATTTCATGGCCAAATAGTCGAAAAAACTGCCTTAACTCGAAGAAAATAGCAAAAAAGTCGATTTTTTCGCTATTCTAAAATTTCAAGGTCACTTTGGTAGAGTAAGAAATATTGAAATCATTTTTCGCTATGTAAGTACATATCCACTTGCTTCGAACTATTTTTTTTTATGATTTATATGCCGGAAATTAATTTTATTGTCAAACTTAGAGCAACATATTACTTTTAAATATTTTCTTGTTATCCAAAGTCAATGAAAATTATTTTAATGTCAACATTCCTTATATATTATTGTTGCGACTTGCATGTTGGTGGCGGAAGTGAGAACGTGGTTAGTGTCAAGTGGTGAGAGGATTTACGGAATTTGTGTGATAGGTGTGAGTGGAGTGTGAGGGTGGAAGCCGAGGAGGTGAGTAGGGTTGTGTGGGGTGAATTGGGGAGAGAAAAAGTCATCTTGAGCGTAGGGGTGAGGTGGGATTTAAGTAAATTGGGAAAGTGAGGTTAGGTTAGTAAGGAATCGGGGGAATTTGTGGTCAGGAGTATTGGGCCATCGAGGGTCAAGTGTGGTGCTCGAAAATTTGTGGGGGTGTTAAGTGAGAGAAAGGGGTGTCTGCAAAGGCTGTGAGGAATTGAAAAAAAGGAAAAAAGGGAAATATAGGGAGAATTTGGTGGCAATAGAGACAGCATCCTGCAGAGATATCTGGCGGTTGAGAAGGGTACTGCATGGAGTGGTCCCAGTTACCGGCGGCAGAGCGGGAGGTGGGCAGTGAGTGTACGGGTAGTGAAGTTGACGGGGAGGAAATTATCCACGTGCCCCGACGGCCAACAGCTTGTGGCTCGGTGTCTAGTGACGCGTCAGGGAGAGGGAGAGAGCGGTACGGTGAGAACGAAGGAAGAGAGAAGGTGAGGAAGAGAACTTCGAGCGCAAGTGACGGGGAGGATCTCTTGAAGAGGAAAAGAGACAGCCAAGAAAGCCCGGACAAAAGCGTGGTAGAGAGCCCGTTTAAAAAAAGCGGGAGAACTGGGAGGACACCCCCCCCCCCCCAAAAATGGAGGGAAATGTGGAGAAGGAGGCGCTCGGTATGCTGATAGGCGAGATCAGGGAGTTGAGGGAGGAATTGAGAATTAGAGATGAGAAATGGGAAAAGGAGATGAAAGAGATGAGGGAGAGAGTAGAGGGGTTAGAGAGGGAAAGGAAAGAAAAAGATGCTAAAATGAAGCAGATAGAAGAGGAAAATAGGGTGTGGAAGGAAAGGACGGAAAAAAGGCTTGAGAAGATGGAGGGCAGGAAGCAAATGGAAGTAGGAGGCGGAGGTGGGGGGAGCGAGATTAAAGGTATTTGGCAGAGGGTAGAAAAGATGATAGAAAAGAAAGTGGGAGAGCGTAGGTGTGAGAATGAAGAGAGGGCAGATAGGGAAAGGTTAAGGGCAATGTAGCTGAGAATGGAGAGAAAAGAGAAGGCAGACAGGAGGAATAATATTGTGGTAAAAGGGTTGAAGCTAAAGAGCGGGGAAGAAAGAGAGGTTGTGGAAGCGCTGCTACAGAGCATAGGGTGGGTTAAAGGCAAGGTAGGGAAAGTTAAGTTGGAGGGGAGAAAAGACAATGAAGTGGCGGTTGTGGAGATGGAGAGCTGGGAAGAAAAGTTGGGGGTGATGCGAAATAAAAATAGGATAAAGGATAAGGCAGTTTTCGTCGACCACGATTTAACGAGAAAGGAAAGGGATGTGCAGAGAATGCTGAACGACAGGGCTAGAAGGGAGAAGATTGAAGGGAGGTCGGCGAAGGTAGGATATCGGAAACTAAAAATAGACGAGAAAATGTGGGTGTGGGATGAGGAGAAAGATTCTTTGAAGGAAGTGCAGGGGAATTTGTTTCGTAGGCAGTAGGGGGGTGGGGGTAAGGCAGGGTAGAGGAGTAGTGAAGGTTCTGTATTGGACTGTAGCAGGGGTAAAGAAGAAGGACGAGGAGTTCTGGCGTTATATCCAGGAATTCGACGTTGTGGGACTGGTAGAGACATGGGTAGAAAGAAAGGAATGGGATAGGATAGAGCCAAAGCTGCCAAGGGGGTATAGGTGGAGACTTCAGGAGGCGGTCAGAGTGAAGAAGAAAGGAAGGGCCAGTGGGGGAATTATAACCGGGGATAGAGATGGATTAGAGGAAAAAGTTCATGGAGAGGAAGAGGGGGAGGGAGTGCAAATGAGGGAAATAAAAATAGGAGGCATAACCTGTAAGTTTGTTACAGTGTACAATAAGGAGGGGATGGAAAGAATTAAAGAAAGGGTGGAAGACCTGCTGGGCGAAAGAGAGGAGAGTATGGTGATAGTGGGTGGGGATTTTAATGTGAGGATGGGGAGCGAAGGGGGACTTTACACGGTAGGGGAGAGCTTCGAAAGGAAATCGAAGGATACCATAATAAATAAGGAGGCAGGAGTACGTAGAAATGAGGAAGGGGTTTAGAGTGATGTGTAAGAAGAAAGAACAGGGAAAGGAGAAAGAGCTGGAAGAGGAGTTAGCAAATGTTAAGACAGAGGGGGACGTCTGGAAGATAATAAATAGGTTTAGGAAGCGGAGGGCGGGGGGCAGCGAGAAGATAGGAAGTGAGGAATGGAGGGAATTTTTTAAAGAATCATATTAGGGCTCAGATTCAAGGAAGACATATGGGGGAAGTAGAAGAATGGGGGAGGCAGAGATGGAGGAGTTGAATGACGAGGACATAGAGGAGTAGATAAGGAAGTTGAAAAGTTCAAAAGCAGCAGGGCTGGATGGGGTAGAGAAAGAAGCATGGCTGTTTACTACACAAGAGGTTAGGAAGAGGCTGGAGGAGGAAGTAAAGAAAGTATGGAGAGGCGTGGGATTCCCAGAAGGGTGGTGAGAAGGATTAATAGTGCCACTGTACAAGAAAAGAGATGTAGGTGGACAGGAAAATTATAGAGGGATTACGCTAATGAATGAGGCGTATAAAGTATACGCGATGGTGGTGGTAGAGAGACTGCGGAAGGATGTCGAGGGGAAAGGAATATTGCCGGAGACGCAGGCGGGATTTAGGGCGGGTAGGAGTACTATCGACAATATCTACGTTTTGTAGCACGTGGTGGATAGAGAATTAGCGAAGAAGGGGAAGAGAGTGTACGCGTTTTTTGTGGATCTCAAAGGCGCGTTTTCCGTCGGTAGATAGGGGGAGGTTGTGGGAAGCGATGGAGGATAGGGGAGTAGAAAAAGGCCTAATTGAGAGGGTAAGGGAGATATATGAAGAGACCAAAGACAAGGTAAGAGGACGGGAGGGGATTTCGGAGGGATTCTGGATGGATAGGGGGTTAAGGCAAGGATGTCCTCTGAGCCCAACGCTGTTTGCGATTTTAATTTCGGATATGGAAAGTAAGCTGAAGGCTGGGGTGGTAGGAGGAGTCAGGATAGGAGGGGTTAAAATTTGGTCACTAGCGTATGCAGATGACACAGTGTTGCTGGCAAATAGCGAGGAGGTCTTAAAGGAGATGATGAAGAGGTTGAGAAGATACCTGGATAAGAAGGGGTTAGAGTTGAATGCGGAAAAGTCCAAGGTTATGGTGTTCAGAAAAGGAGGGGGAAGGGATAAGGGAGGAGAGTGGAAGTGGAAGGGAAAGGAGGTGCAGGAGGTGAAAGAGTTTGTGTACTTGGGCTTCGTGTTTCGGAGGAATGGGGGAGTGGATGGTAACATAAAAGAGAGAGTGAGGAGAGCAAATGTGGTGATGAGGCAGGTGTGGGGGTTGGGAAAGAAGCTATTCGCAGATGATTTTGCACGGAGAATGAAGCTGTTTGATTCGCTAGTGATGAGTGTGCTATTGCATGGAGTGGAGGTGTGGGGGTGGAAGGAAAGTGAAGAGGTAAATAGAACGCAGGAGAGGTACGTAAAGTGGACCCTGGGCTTGGCAAGGAACACGCCTAAGTATATTGTCAGGAGGGAGACGGGGAGAACGAGTGTAGGGATTCTAGCAGGGAGCAGGGCGTGTAAATATGAGGAGAAATTTTTGGAAGAGGGGGGAAGTAGGCTGGTTAGGGAGTGTTGGTGGGAGAAGGAGAACAGAAGAGGGGGTGGGAAGATGGAGGCTGACAGGGAAAGGTAGTTTAGAATAAATGGACTGCAGATGGATGAAGTGAGAAGGATGCACGAGGAAGGAAGGAAGGTTTATGACTTGGTTAAGCAAAATGGCATGGAGAGAGAGAAGACAGAGGGGGAAGAGAGAATTAGAGAGTCAAGGTTTAATGGGAACTATGTGTGGATTATGCCAAGGAAAAGAGCGCAACATTTATGTGTGAAAAGAGAGAAAGGAAATCAGGAACTTATAGCGAGGGTGAGGTGTGGGTGTATGGAGAGTTTCAATAGGTTCTGGCTCCCTCGGGAGAAGAGGATATGTGAAATGTGTGGAAAGGGGGATGCAAGAGTGGAGCACTGGTTGGAGGAGTGCGTGGAGGTGGAAAGAAGTGAGATAAGCATGGAGGCACCGTTGCATGAAAAGGGGGAAAAAAGGGCAGTATCATGGGTGAAGGGAGTTTTGGGTAAGATGGAGATGAAGAGAAGGAAGAAGGAAGAGGAAGATAAGTAGTAGGTATTAGAGCGAAAACAGAGGTTGGCAAGCGAGGCAATGCGAAAAAGTAGGGACATGCGTGCGTGGCGAGGCGAAGCGAAGCGAGGAAGGCAAGGCGATAAAAGCGTGCGACTTAGAGATAAGGAATGGATGGATGTTAGTGTTTAAGGGTTAGTTTGAAGAAAATTCTGTAAAAATGGAAGTTTAAGCAAGTCAATTTTTTAAGGCCAGCAGGCTGAAAAATAAACGTTTATCTATCTATATTGTTGTTGCAACGTATTGCAAATACATTCTGATTGACATATATCACACATTATATGGTCGAATAGTCGAGAAATTTACCATGAATCTAAGAAAATAGCGAAAAAGTCGACTTTTTTCGATTTTTTTAAACTTCAAAGTCAACTACGGAGGGTAAAACATGCTTTGATGGAATTATCGCTATACAGGTATACATCGACTTGCTTTGAACTATTTTTATTGATACTTTAAATCTCAAACAAAAAAATGTTTTCTGCTGTACAAATTTGAAGAAGTGCTTCGATTTTTGTGATTTTTAGCTATATCTACGATGCGGAGACAGAAGAAATTTTTTTAAATGAATTTTTACGAGAGTGTTTTTTACTCGGAAAAAAAAGTTTTTCTTGCTTTTAGAACTTCGCGCAAACAACTTTATTTGTTTTCGATACGCCCTAGTATACACTAAACAGTAGAATGTAAAGAATTATCATTTTTAATTTCAGGTTAATACTTGATGCTGTTGTCGAGCTTACTATCAAACGATGTCAGGATTAAACCAATCAACCGCTAATCAAGTTCATAAGATATTCACTCTTCGTCCTCAAAAACTGGACACATATTTGATAGCCATTAGCCATGGCCAAATTAAAGACCATATTTCTTTGTTACTCTATGCAAAAGAGTAATCATACAATTAAATTGACATTAATGAAAAGCATTCTTTGCAACACATCAAATTTCATTTTATTACAAAAGGAGATATCAAAGAAATACTTTTCATATAAAATTCGAAAAAAAATTTCTTTTCCCTGTATGAACTTTCTATAAACATTACATTTGAATTGTAGTTATTGCTTATTTAAGTCTATATTAAGATAAAACCGAAGCACAACATATCTTAATAAAATTGTAATCAAGTTAAATATTACAAACATTATTTAAATAAAAAAATTATTATTTAAAAAAAAAATGTGTTGAAAATAATTTTTTGGAAAAAAATTATTGAAATAAAATATTGGCGTTTATGCTTTTTTGTCCCCGGGGTGGGGGGGGGGGGGGGGACGAAACCCTAAAATCAAAACTTCAATCATTAAAACATTTGTTCAAGTTGAATTTAAATTTATTTCAAGAAGATACCAACACCAGTGTTTAAAGTTACCTATGCCAGTGTCTAAAGTACCTCATTTCGAATGTGCGCATGCGCAGCTTTTTCACCAGTGTCTAAAGTAAGCCATCTTCAAACTGTGCATGCGCGAAAATTGTTTGGTGCACAGCCTGCTAAATAAGATCCTTTAGACACCATCTAAATGCATGCAAACGTCTACTTTTGAGGTGGGTGTTGCAAAAATATAGTTTTAAACCTTCACCGTCTCCAATGCTTAATGCGATTATTCTTTCTGTCCTATTCGTATGCTCTTCGTGCACAGCATATCGTAGTTCGTTCACTTCTTCTCGAAATCTTACATTTATATTTTGAAATAATTCCGTTTGTCCTCATTGAACGATTTCTAATTTGTTTCTTAATGCTGAAACGGAACCTTAATGTGACTTTTGTCACAATGTCCAGAATAATTCTTCGAAAGAATTGATTCCCGTATAGTAGTCTAAATACTGGCGGATTTAGCGAACTCATTGGGAAAGCAAATAAATACAAAACTGACTTAATAGAACTTCAAGAAACCTGCTGGCCGGGCGATTTTGCGTCAGTTTCTAAGGATAACTATGCTTTTCACAATGGGGGAGCTAAGGAGCGCAAACTGGGTACCGATTTTCTTATTAATAAACGAATTCCGCAAGCGGTTATCGACATGCAATTCATTAACGATCGGTTATCATACATTTTACTAAAAGGTAATTTCAGCAAACACGTATTAATCAATGTGCACTGCTCCACCGAGGACAAAGACGAAGACGCTAAAGATCTTTTTCACGAAACAATCGAGCAGGTTTTTGAAAACTTCTCAACGTTCAACGCAAAAATAGTATTGGGAGATTTCAACGCGAAAATTGGAAAAAACCCGATTTATAGGCCTACAATAGGGTCATCTAGAGCAATAAACTTTGCAGCTCCAAAGAACCCCGTCGTCAAAGCATAACTATATACATAAAGCCACCTGGACATCACCAGATGGTATCACTCACAACCAGATTGATCACGTTCTAATTGTTAGAAGACGTCATACAAACATTCTCGATATAAGATCGTGTAGGGGAGCAGATTTAAGTTCAGACACTTTCCCGTGATAGCAAAACTAGGATCTAGACTAGGGAGCGTCCATAAACCACGTAGCCTGTTCTTCTTTTGTTTGAATAAAGACGAAAAGACAATTGCCGTTAAGTGATAAAGGACACAACGTTATAAACAAAAGAAAAACAGGCTACGTAGTTTATGGACGTTCCCCTAGCGTTAAGTATGAAAACAAGCCGCACAGAGTCAACAGTCCGTTTCTACATAGATTAGTTCAAAACACCAACAGAAACATTAAATTATTAAGTTGAGATTTCTAATACGTTAGACGCTCTCCAAGAACAGAGACGATAACGATAATTACGAGGAGGACCCGGAAACCCTGTGGAGCAATATGAAAAAGGCGATAAAGACAGCCGTGAAACTTACTATAGGTTTAAAGAAAGTAACCAAAAGCAAACCATGTTTTGACGAATAGTGCAAACTTTGGGTTGAAAAACGTCGGAAGGCAGACAGAGACTGAATTTGTGGAAAGACTATTTCGATAAACTATTGAATGTACGTGAAGCCCCCGTTGAAGGTAATCTCGGCAAAATCTACACTGCTGATCAATTAATTGATGATCCTACTGATAAAGAAATAGAAATGTCCATAAAGAAGTTGAAAAATAACAAAGCCGCTGGCATCGACGACCTACCGTCAGAACTGACAAAAAATGGAGGCCATTTCTTTACAAGGCAAATTTGTAAATTATTACGCGCAGTTCGGAAAACAGAACGCATGCCGGAGGAATGAAATACCTCTATTATTATTCCCATCTTTAAAAAAGGCGATAAAACGAACTGCAACAATGATCAGAAAATTTCACTTGTGCCTTCGTGCTATAAGATCCTGTCCAATGTAATCCTAAGTAGACTAACTCGTTTTGCCGAGGAAATCATTGGGGATTACCAGTGTGAATTCTGCCGAAACCGATCCACAAGCGATCTAATGTTTACAATCAGACAACTGTTGGAGAAGAAATGGGAATTTAATGAAGCACTACATCAGCTATTCATCGATTTCAAAAAAGCTTACGACTATATTATACGCGCACGAATGTACTGGATCCTAGAGTTCTTGGGCGTGCCAAGAAAATTGGTTAGACTTATCGAAATCTGCTCGAGCGGCAGTAGGGGTAGATACATGTAAACGGAAGTTTATCTGAAGAGTTATCGAT
This sequence comes from Andricus quercusramuli, assembly GCA_932178445.1. Taxonomy (NCBI): domain Eukaryota; kingdom Metazoa; phylum Arthropoda; class Insecta; order Hymenoptera; family Cynipidae; genus Andricus; species Andricus quercusramuli. The sequence continues at coordinate 208,749 of CAKNXH010002276.1, read as the reverse complement.
CCGCGATGGCCTGAAACGGGGCGATGCACTTTCGTGCATCCTTTTCAACTTAGTTTTAGAATACGTGGTCAGACAAGTGCAAGCGAATCCGACCGGTGCTACCCTCAATTGGATAATACAAATTCTTGGATATGCGGATCATCTTGACTTACTAGGGGATGATCAAAAAACGGTAGCTAAAATGGAGAAATCTTGATCACAAAAGCCAAAGATATTAGCGTGGAAGTTAGCGAATCGAAGACGAAATATATGACCGTCGTCAGGTCCGAACAAAGTAATCGCGGCGGGGACCTAATGGCCGGAAATATGAAATTCGAAAGGGTTAACGAGCTCAAATACCTTGGGTCTATTATAACTAGCGAAAATAACATTAAACCGGAAATCAACACGCGGTTGCACGCAGGCAATGGGTGATATTATGCAGCGAACACGCTACTAAAATCTCGATCGCTATCTAGAAACATCAAAGTAAGAATTTACAAAACGATAATAAGGCCCGCCGTCAGGTATGGATGTAAAACGTGGGCTACATGCTCTCTACGGGTCAGCAAATATTAATAGAGTAATGAAAGCGCGTAAATTAAGATGGGCGGAACATGTAGCAAGAATGGGCAATGAAAGAACAGTGGCGCAAGTTTTAAGAGGGAGACCGACTGGTAAGAGACCCCTAGGCAGACCGAGAAATAGATGGGCAAATAATGTAAGGGTTGATCTAAAAGAACTAAGACATGATTAATTAAACAGGATGGAGGATGCAGAGGATAGAAATGCGTGGCGGCTTCGGGTAGATGAGGCAATGAACTTTCGAGTTCGAACTGCTAATATATAATAATATCTCAGTGCCCTGTCAGTGTTTCCTTTAATTTTTTCAGTGGTGATAAAATCTAATAATAAATTTGCTTTGAACGTTTTCTAATTTGCTTCTTAATGCTGGAATGAAAACTTAATGTGACAAATTTTGTCACAATGTCCGGAATAATTCTTCGAAAGAATTTGTTCCCGTATATCTCAGTGCCTTTGCAGTGTTTCCTTCCATTTTTTCGGCTATGATAAAATCTAATAATAAATTTGTTTAACTACATTTTTTCTTTCCCTTTTTCACAGATTTTATAAAATCTTCTATTCCTATATCATCGCGACCATTTATTTCCCTTATCGTCCTGGTTACTTCTTTAGCTGACAGTAAATCAATACGGCCTTGACTTTGTACAGGTTCAATTTCTGTGCTATGAGGAGGCCCGGGATTGCGCTGTGTTCGCATTAGGAGAGAATGCGCGGGACATATTGTCTGCGGTGTAAAAAGGGTTATTAATTTCATCTATTATGACCGTTGAGTCTGTGTCCGCGGATGAATCAGTTTCAGTTGCGTTATCATTTTTTTCTCGATAAATCGAAAATTCCAGTTTACCAGAATCTTCTTTCAATTTCCTTCTACCTAATTTTTAGTTCTTGTGTGGTGTGTACCTATAATTAACTTGAACGGGTGTAAACTTGCGATATGATTTTAGTTTTTTTCTCAACTTCCTTTGCTTAGCTATTGCTGAGTTTTCCTTTGTCTGATTTTTTTTCTTGCTAAATTACGTGACACGGTGTTTCCCGTTCTAACCTTGATTTCTTGGTGTCATGCTACAGAAATGACAAGAAATTTTTTTTATTGACGGACACAGAGGCCAGGGAGTACGATAAGCGTGTGTACGGACGTGAGCCTAAGCATCACAATAGTTTGAACACGAAATTTATAACATTAAAATGTTATACATTTTTAGGTCAAATCAACTAATCCGTACAAAAATCTAACTTAAGAACTATTCTTCTTTACTTACAATTTCCTTTCGCTGCGTTGCTTGACTCCGTTGAGTTGTTTTAGGGCCGCGGATCAATACCTGGGCTGCTGCACGTGATGTGATGACCTGTTGAACTAATGTCTTAATTGCCTACTTTGACTAATTTTTTCAATCGCACTTACTTCCTTGAAATGAGCAGATTAGTTTCCTCTTTTACAAAATGTGACTCGCCGCTTGAATAGTTTTAAAACAATTTAAAATTTGAAGACATTTCAAAAAATTGTAAACGAAATGTAGATTTTTGTAAATTTTGAAGAAGAATCTTTTGACGTTTCAAATGATTTCCTAAATCTTGAGAAAATAATGGAAAATATTATAAAGCGAAATTTTTCAATTATGCGAGATTAAAAAATTATAGAAAAAATTCGAATATGATCAAGAGATATTTAGAAGTTTTGAAAAGATACAAAAATAATTTTAAGTTTATGAAGATTTCGAAAAAATAAAAAAATTAAGATTTTTGAAGATATCGAAACAAAAAAGTAAAATTTTCAAAGAATTTTGAAAGTTTTCAAGGAAATAAAAATATGTTAAAAAGATTTCTGGGAAATTTTTGCGTGGTCTTTTATTTTACAAAGTTCATTTGAAAAGAATATGTAAAATATATTTAAAAATTCTCTAAGATTTCCAAAATTGTCAAGAAAGAGTCTGGAAGATTTTAAGCAAATTTTTTTAATTTTGCAGAATTTCTTTTCAAAATTTTAGGCAAAAATCGACCTATTTTAAAAGATAAAATTTGCAAAACCAATAGAAAATTGAAAAATTTTCGTCAACCTGAAAGTAAATGTAGATTTCGAAGATTTAGAGATAAAATTTTGAAGTCTTTTAACGATTTTGAAAGGTTTCATCATAATGAAAATATATCTCAAGATTTCTAGGAATATTTACAGTTATCCTTTTTTGTAACATTTATTTAAAGAGAATATTCAAGAAGGTGTTGAATAAAATTTTTTAAAACCGAGTTGTGATACCTAGGAAAATCATATTTATAGATAGATGAACGTTTATTTTTCAGCCTGCTGGCCTCAAAAAATTGATTTGCTTACACTTTCATTTTTACAGATTTCTCTTGAAACTAACGCTTAAAAACTAACATCCATCCATTCCTTATCTCTAAGCCACGCGCTCTTATCGCCTTGCCTTCCTTGCTTGGCCTCGCCTCGCATGTCCCTACTTTTTCTCCTTGCCTCGCTTGCCATCCTCTGTTTTCGCTCTAATACCTACTACTTAAATCTACTATTTACAATATTTACATGTAACTTATATCTACTTTCTCTCCTATTTACAATCTTTCCGTCTCCATTCCTCTTTCTCTTTCCTTCTCTTCATCTCCATCTTACCCAACACTCCCTTCACCCATGCTACTGCCCTTTTTTCCCCCTTTTCATGCAACAATACCTCCATGCTTATCCCACTTCTTTCCACCTCCACGCACTCCTCCAACCAGTGCTCCACTCTTGCATCCTCCTTTCCATACAGTTCACACATCCTCTTCTCCCGTGAGAGCCAGAACCTATTGAAACCCTCCATCCACCCACACCTCATCCTCGCTATAAGCTCCTGTCTTCCTTTCTCTCCTTTCGCACATAAATATTGCGCTCTTGCCCTTGGCATAATCCACACGTAGTTCCCGTTAAACCTTGACTCTCTTATTCTCTCTTCCCCTTCTGTCTTTTCTCTCTCCATACCGTTTTGTTTAACCAAGTCATAAACCTTCCTTCCTCGTGCATCCTTCTCACTTCATGCATCTGCAGTCTATTCATTCTAAAATACGTTTCCCTCTCAGCCTCCATCTTCGCACCCCCTCTCCTGTTATCCTTCTCCCACCAACACTCCCTAAACAGCCTACTTCTCCCCTCTTCCAACAATTTCTCCTCATATTTACACGCCCTGCTCCCTGCCAGAATCCCTACACTCGTTCTCCCCGTCTCCCTCCTGACAATATACTTAGGCGTGTTCCTTGCCAACCCTAGGGTCCACTTTACATACCTCTCCTGCGTTCTATTTACCTCTTAACTTTCCTTCCACCCCACACCTCTACTCCATACAATAGCACGCTCATCACTAGCGAGTCGAACAATTCCATTCTCCGTCCAAAATCATCTGCGAATAGCTTCTTTCCCGACCCCCACACCTGCCTCATTACCACATTTGCCCTCCTCACTCTCTCTTTTATGTGAGCTTCCACTCCTTCATTCCTCCGAAACACGAAGCCTAAGTACACAAACTCTTTTACCTCCTGCACCTCCTTTCTCTTCCACTTCCACTGTCCTCCCTTATCCCTTCCCCCTCCTTTTTTGAACACCACAACCTTGGACTTTTCCGCCTTCAGCTCTAACCCCTTCTTATCCAAGTATCTTCTCAACCTCTTCATCATCTCCTTTAAGGTCTCCTCGCTATTTGCAAGCAACACCATGTCATCTGCATACGCTAGTGACCAAATTCTAACACCTCCTATCCTGACGCCTCCTACCAACCTGGCCTCCAGCTTACTTTCCATATCCGCAATTAAAATCGCAAAAAGCGTTGTGCTAAAAGGACGCCCCTGCCTTAACCCCCTATCCATCCAGAATCCCTGCGAAATCGCCTCCCCTCCTCTTACCTTTTCTTTGGTCTCTTCATTTATCTCCCTTACCCTCTCAATTAGGCCTCTCTCTACTCCCCTATCCTCCATCAACTCCCACAACCTCCCCCTATCCACAGACGGAAGCGCGTCTTTGAGATCCACAAAAAACGCGTACACTCTCGTCCCCTTTTTCGCTAATTCTCTATCCACCACGTGCTGTAGAACGTAGATATTGTCGATAGTACTCCTATCCGCCCGAAATCCCGCCTGCGTCTCCGGCAATATTCCTTTCCCCTCGACATCTTTCCGTAGTCTCTCTACCACCACCATCGTGTATACTTTATACGCCTTATTCATTAGCGTAATCCCTCTATAATTTTCCTGTCCATCTCCATCTCCTTTCTTGTACAGTGGCACTATTAATCCTTCTCTCCACCCTTCTGGGAATCCCACGTCCCTCCATACTTTCTTTACTTCCTCCTCCAGCCTCTCCCTAACCTCTTGTGTACTAAACAGCCATGATTCGTTCTCTACCCCATCCAGCCCTGCTGCTTTTGAACTTTTCAACTTCCTTGTCTGCTCCTCTATGTCCTCGTCATTCAACTCCTCCATCTCTGCCTCCCCCGTCCTTCTACTTCCCCCATCCGTCTTCCTTGAATCTGAGCCCTGAAATGATTCTTTACAAAATTCCCTCCACTCCCCACTCCCTATCTTCTCGCTGACCCCGACCCTATGCTTCCTAAACCTATTTATTATCTTCCAGACGTCCCCCGCTGCCTTAACATTTGCTAACTCCTCTTCCAGACCTTTCTAATTTTTCTGTTCTTTCTTCTTACACATCAATATAAACCCCTTCCTTATTTCTATGTACTTCTCCCTTCTCGCATTAACCTCTGTCCACTTCTTGTACTTCCTCTTCACCTTCCTTTTCGTCTCTTTACATTCCCTATGCCACCACGGCTTCACCATTCCTTTCTTTTTCTTTCTAAATACCTTCTTTTGCACACACGCTTTCACCTTCTCTTTCAGATCCTCCCATATCTCTTCCACCGACTCCCCTCCAAAGCGTACCTTTCCTAGCTGCTCCTGATAATTCTCCTTCGCCTTGTCTTTCGCCACCCTCACCTCTTGTCCACAGACTTAATGGCTGATGGACTGATTCCACCCTCCCCTCTACTGCGAATTTTTCGGTCTCCTCCCATCCTTGCGTATTCATAAGCACATAGTCTATCACCAATACCCTCACCTTACTTACATATGTGTATTCTCCCTCTTCGTCCCCAGTTGCGATACCATTCGCCACCGCCCAGCCTCTATCCTCCATCTAGTCGCTTAGAATCTCCCCCTCCTTATTTATTATCTTATCCATCGATTTCCTTTCGAAGCTCTTCCCTTCCCTGTAAAGTCCCCCTTCGCTCCCCGTCCTCGCATTAAAGTCCCCACCCAATACCACCATACCCTCTTCTCTTTTGCCCAGCAGGTGTTCCACGCTTTCTTTGATTCTTTCCACCCCATCCTTATTGTACACTGTCACAAACTTACACGTTATCCATCCTATCATTATTTCCCTCATTTGCACTCCCTACCCCTCTTCCTCTCCATGAACTTTTTCCTCTAATCCATCTCTAGCCCCGGTTATAATTCCCCCACTGGCCCTTCCTTTCTTCTTCACTCTGAGCGCCTCCTGAAGTCTCCACCTATACCCCCGTGGCAGCTTTGGCTCTATTCTATCCCATTCCTTTCTTTCTGCCCACGTCTCTATCAGTCCCACAACATAAAATTCCTGGATATACCGCCAGAACTCCTCGTCCTTCTTCTTTACCCCTGCTACGTTCCAGTACAGCACATTCACTACTCCTCTACCCTGCATTACTCCCACCCCCTTACTTCTTACGAAACGAATACCCCTGCATTTCCTTCAACACCTTTTTCTCCTCGTCCCACACCTGCATTCCCGTCTACTCCTATTTTCAGATATCCCACCTTCGCCGATCTCCCTTCCCTCCTCTCCCTTCTAGCCCTGTCGTACAGCATTCTCTGCACATCCCTTCCCTTTCTCGTCAAACCTTGATTGATGGAAACTACCTCATCCTGTATCCTATTCTTATTTCGCATTACCCCCAACTTTTCTTCACAGCTCTCCAACTCCACAACCGCCACTTTCCTCTCCTTCCTCTCCTCCAACTTAATTTTCCCTACCCTGCCTTTAACCCACCCTATGCTCTGTAGCAACTGTTCCACGCGTACCCTTTCTTCTCCACTCTTTAGCTTCAACCCTCTTATCATGATATTATTTCTCCTGTCTGCCTTTTCTTTTCTCTCTATTCTCAACTCCATTGCCCTTATCCTTTCCCTATGCGCCCTCTCCTCCTTTTCATTCCTACGCTCTCCTACTTTATCTTCTATCATATTCTCTACCCTCTCCCAAATACCTTTAATCTCACTCCCCCCACTCCCATCTCCTACTTCCATTTCCGTCCTGCCCTCCACCTCTGAAGTCTCTTTTCTGTCTCTTCCTTCCACAACCTGATCTCTTCTGCCATATGTTTTATTTTAATTTCCTTCCCTTTTCTTTCCCTCTCTAACCCTTTTACTCTCTCCCTCAGCTCATTCACTTCCTTTCCCATGTTTCACCTCTGATTCTCAAGTCCTCCGTCACGCCTTCCATCTGCTCCTTAGTCCCCCTCACTTCCTCCCTCATGCCTTCCATCATCTGCTCCTTAGTGCCCCTCATGTCCTCCCTCAGCTCCCTGATCTCGCCTACCAGCTTCCCGAGAGCCGCCTTCTCTGCCATTCCCTCAATTGGGGGGGGGGGGACCTAGGTGTTCTCACGCTTTTTTTTAAAAGGACTCTCCAATTCGATTTTGTCCGGACTCTCTCGGCTGTCTCTCTGCCTCTCCAAGAGATCCTACCCGTTACTTGTGCTCGACTCTCTCTCCCTTCCTTCTCGCTTCCTTCGTTCCCACCGTCTGTTTCACTAGCAGCACTGACAGCACTCTCACTGCTTCCCTCCCGTTCTGCCACCGGTGACTGGGACCTCTCCATCCAGTACCCACCGCAGCCGAGAGATGTTTCTGAAGACTCGCCGCCAAATTTTCCCTTATTTCCCTTCTTGTTTTTTTTTCTATTTCTCACAGTCCCTGCAGACACCCCTTTCTCTGACCTAACATCCCCTAACTCTGCTAGAACCACCCTTGACTCTTCAAAGTCCCCAGACTCCCGACCATAAACTCTTCCGACTCCTTGCCACCCTAACCTCACTCCCACGCCAAAAAACACTTTTTATCTCCCTAATTCACCCCACACAACTCTACTCATCTCCTGGGCTTCCACCCTCACACTCCACTCACACCTTCCACACAAATTCCGTAAAATCCTCTCAGCACCTGTCACCAAACACGATCTCACTTCCGCCACCAACATGCAAGTCAATATATTTATATAACTTGAGAGCAAATAAACAAAGAAACATAAAAAATATATATAGTTATTCGAAGTTTTTATTTTGTATTGAACATAATTTCTTCCATGAAACTATAATTTTGCCTAAAGTTTTTTTTCGTTTCTTATCTGCACAATCTTTGATGTGGAAATTTCTTCTTTTTTTTTATTAAAACTACAACTATTTAGTTTAAAATTAAAATATTTTTTTCTTGAAGATTTAATTTTTTTGGATGAAAATTCAACTATTTAGTTAAAGGTTAAGCTTCTTCGTTAAAAATTCACTTGTTTGGTTAAAGTTTCATAATTTTAATTGGAAGTTCATCTCTTTTGGTAAAACATTAATCTTCTTGGTAGAAAGTTAAACTACTTAGTTGAGAATCAACATTCTTGTTAAAAATTCATATCTTAGGGTTAAAAAAGTAAAGTGTTTTGTAGAAAATTCGTCTCTTTTCGTGAATTAATTCAACTATTTTTTATTACAGATGAAAATATTTTTGCTTTGAAATATTACCTATTATATTTTCGTGGAGATTTCTTTTCCAAATTATTTTTCTCCTCAAATCAAACAACACAACTCAAAATTTATAAATTCCTTTCTTCGAATTATTTGAATTATCAAGTCATCATTGTAGAAAAGCTTCAACAATGCTTTCGAGATTTTCGTGGCAGACCTATTCTTAGAAGCGGAAGAATAATTACAAACATATTTTTTTGGGTCACCCAACAGGAAATATAAGTCATTGGCTGGCTTGTCCAAAGCTGATAGCAATGATGAATCATCAGTTACAGAAGACACTATACAAAATTGCCGTGTAAAAACCAGAATTTTTTGAAACGTAAAAGATTGTATAAACATTGACTCTTGTGAAATATCAATATCTCATGAGGAATATCTTGAAGACTTGAAACTATAAGATAACGACGAAAGTGCGCACTGTACATTCTGATGAACCACCAAATTATTCATTACTTACATTGGGAATCCAGTGGTACGTTATTATATTAGAAAGTGTTTCCTCAAATTAGAAAAGATGTGGATTGTCTATATTCTGGTCTTATCTTCGGCGATCATCTTCAGTTGTATTGGTGAATATAATAATATAATATATCTATAATTTTAAGGAAATTTCTTTAAGCTTTACGCCAGTGGTATAGCTAAACACGTCTACATTATGACGTATACTGTTAGGAGTATCCCATATGTGCACATGCACAGATGGTAGGATTCAACAAACTTTTCATCTTTGTAGATATGTATATTTCTTTATTTCTATCTATTCATCTGTTTTGAGTCACCAGTTGAGGGCCTCAATGCAACAACCGCTGCAACCAGTCAGAAAATGAAGGAAGAAAATTAGCCTATACAACATTAAAAAGGCACAAATTATATCAAACAAATTTTTGCAATTCGGCGTGTCATTGACGAAATAAAAAATAAAAACTGGTTTACGAATTGCATGGAATTTAATAAGTTTTTTGTGCGGATAGAAAAAGATAGGTTGCCGGATGAAAAATTATAGATTGAACGGATAGGAAATATAAACATATTGCGTATCCCTTGCAATCCATACTTTTTCTAACTTATATTGCGGAGAACGGATTAATGAGAATAAATAATTATTGGCACGGATTAAGATTCTATCCGTCTTACTTAACGAGAAAAATCAATGTAGGTCACAGATGCGCAAGGATAGGGTGACGGATACAAAATTATGTACTATAACTGATAGCCAATTTTTTTCTGTGAAGAAAGGATTAAAGAGGATATGTTATGATTGGCAGAGATAAGTACCCTATCCGTGATAGATATTAAGGAATGTCAGAGTAGGTCTCGGATAGACGAGGATAGGGTTGCGGATAGAGATTAATGGATTAGAACAGTAAGAGGATACATTTTTCAGAGGAAGGATTAAAGTGGATGAGCATTTATTGAAACGGATAAATTTTTATTCCGTGATAGATGACGAGATCAAGTCTGAGTTTTTGGCGGATAGATAAGGATTGAGTCACGGATAAAAAAAGGAGGATTGCAATATATAAGTATAAAAACATAAAAGTATGAGAACTGAATATAATTTTGATGTCACTCACATATGGAAAAAGATTAGAAGAAAAGATATTGAATATATAGATAAGATAAGAAACCAATAATTACGTGGAAAGAATTTGAGGAAATGCAAGAATATATAATAAAATATTTGGAAAAGGTTCAAGAAACATTATTAACATATTTTGATTGGATATAGATGAAACAATGAAATTTGTTATAATTGTTGTACACTAAAACATTCTAAACTAACGAAAAAATATTTTTTGCTGAAACTTTTCTAATTTGTCATATCTAATGACTTGTAAATAAAGTTAGTTCATACAAATAGACCTACTTTTTCCAGCGATATTTATCCTTGATCTGCTCAAGAACACCGATGCGGGAATAAAACGATGGTATTGGAAAAATCTTTTCAACATAAATTTGTAAGATAATTTGTTTAGAATAATTATAATTATTTTACAATTTTTATTATTATAAGCACTTAATCTAAATAAAAAAGTGGAATTACTAACAGAACATGTTTTCAACTTTTATATTTTATTAAAAGTTGGATTCAAACTTTTTTCCCTGTTATCAAGAAATTTTATGTTATTAAGAAATCCTGGACAACCTAGAAAACACTTTGAATTTTGCTTAGAGACCGTCCATAAAATATATTACCAATTTGGTATGAATTTGAATGAATTTCAAATGAAGGCATAGAACGCAATAAGAAAATTCAACTATTTTTAGTTGAAAATTCTACTATCTGGTTAAAACAGCCCTGAATATGTGAACGACAATGTTCACGATACGTCGGCAAGATTCATAGTTTCGCACACGATTGAAACCCGAAAAAGCTTTAAATTTTAGATTTTAAATTTATTTTAATGTATCATAGTGGAAGCATTAAATCTTCCTAATATGCTTTATGAGAAAAAAATGTTTCCGGATACATTGTATTCTTTATCAAACTCTAGAAGAATCATAATTATTAACTTCAAGCAAGATATCACGCATAACAATAATATTTACAAGAATTTGAATCCAAGATTGATCCGAGTTCTAAATCTTTATTTATTTATTCATAGTTTTATAATATTATTATTTTCTTTATTTGCGAAAATGATAAGCATATAATTTTTATCTACAAAATTACTTGTAACAAATAGACATATCACTTGCTAATCAATTTAGTTCAATTATAAATTGATAACGTGCCTTAATACTAACGAGTAGATTATTTTTCAATAATTAGTTTTAATTTTCTTTTTAGCGTCAAAAATCGTACACTGAGAAAAACATCTTTCGTGATATTTACAATTAGATTGTAACTTCATGAGCAGTGTATTTTCAAATTACAATGTGTAACCTTGTAAATTTATCAATGTCGCTCAGAAATTCACGATTTAGTCCAATTTCACCCCACGGAACAGTATGAAATAACCGTCCGATGTAAAATTGCTATATCTGGCGATGAAAATTATTCGATCAGTAATCAATAATTCACGAAAATGTATAGAAAATCTTTATTCTCAAAATATATTTACATAATGAAAATTTCGAACTTCAGTTTCTTTTTCAAATATTGTCTGAATTGATCTTACAGATGGAATGGATGATGAGTCATATCTAGCTCAAACACCAAGCACGCGGCAGCGTAGGAGAAGGCCGGCTGATCCAGGTTAGTATATCATAATTTTTTTGGAATAACGAAAAATCGCTGGGATTCAGAAGAAAATCGAAATCTCATTTCTTAACCTCCAATAAATTGTTCTCCCTGATCGGCGTTGGCCCCTGGCAACCTGTAAAACAAGTTTAAAATTTTGCTTTAAAAATTACATATTCTTATAGAAATCTTAATTGCGTATCTTTTTTCATTGGACAAAAATGTTGTAGCTTACCCCGTATTCAAAGTAAACCCGAAAAACCCGTTGAAAAAAGCTTTCTGTAAATTTTAGAAATTAATGAAACTTGATGGTGGAAATTATTGACAATTTATGGAAGTTGGGTATAACTTCTGTAATTTGGAAGAAGACTGCTAACTGAAAAATGAACGAAGCCGCGTAAATCGACAAAAACTGTCCGAATCTTCATTCGCATGTATCGCGGAGTCTAATTCATCTTTTAAACTTTGTTTGATTTTTCCTGACGAATTTGCATATCAACTTGTCGTCTCGGTCAAAAAATTATTGAAAAAAGGTTAATTAATGATTGAAAAAGCAGTTAATGGTGTTAATTGGGATGCTGAAATCGGGGGAAACGGCGTAACCGGCAGTTACGGCTCTCTTTGAAATGGTAAAAGAATATGAAATAATTGATTTATTACAAATTAGTTCATAGTCATGTAATTACAATTATTGTCAAATATTACATGCCATTAATATTATTGATAACAATTTTCGAATTTTAAATAGTAAATTGTTACAATTAAATACTTTTTAACTGAACACAATTTGCAATTCAAAGTGCTGCAATTTTGAAGAGTTATAATCAATAATTCATGAATTTTAAATCGCGTAGATATGAAAGCCATTCAAAAATTAATAAATGTTTACAGGTTTGTTTGAAACCTGCATGGCAAAAAAGGAACCGTATTATTTACACCATGATACGTACAAATTGAGATAACATTACTTTTCAGTAGATTTTACTGGAAGTTCAGGTAAAATCTACAGAAAATCAATACGTTTAAATGATCTTCTTTTAAAATCTTCTGAAATGTCATGATGCTCGTATTTGTGCTGATCATGTTGTAAATTTCACAAATCCTTTTTCTGAGTGTGTTCTGAGGGGAGTTTCGGGATCGCCGATTTCAAATTTTTGGGGTCTCTCGGTTACAAAATTCTTCAACAAAAATATTATAAAAAATCCGAAACAGCTGGTTAACGAACTCGATCTTTCTTTTTGGACCCTGAAACTATGTGCGAAAGCACAATCCAATCCGATCAGTCTTTCAAAAGTTATCCGGTATACAGACGACGACGATGACAACGACAACAGACAGACAGACACCGACGTAAAAACTACTTTTTCTCATTCAGAGGGCCTCAAAACGTCGACATTTGATGGAATCCACGAAAGTCATTTTTCACATAAAAACAATACCTTCTCATTATGATGAGAATGTAATAATTCATTATTTTTTGTGCGATCAAAATTTGAGTTTTCGATTTTCTCAAGGAAATTCCAAAATTTGTCATGACATTCTTGCAGGGCGTTTAAAAAGTAACGTTTTTCGTCTCCTGACTTTTTTTTTCATATTATGCTTTGTTTCACTCAAAATGTAACTTTTCGTTTCCTTGGGGGGATATTGAAATTGCTATAACTCTGACAATTTTCTTTTTATCGAGAAAAGTCGTAGTGATAATTTGTTTGAATTTCCGAGTAATATGGATGGCCATGCATGGAATTTCTGAATTTGGAAAAAATGGTCTAAATTTCTTTGAAAATGTTCTAACTTTTTGAATTTTCATCGAAAATAGCTGACAGGCAGACACCGTCGTAAAAACTATTTTTTCTGACTCAGGGGGTCTCAAAACGTCGACATTTAATGAAATCCACGAAAGTCATTTTTCACATAAAATCAATACCTTCTCATTATGATGAGAATGTAATAATATTAAATAATATTATAAATATTATATTTTACATATGGAGGTCATCAGACGTCTGGATTACGTCGAATACCAACAGGGTCCGAACAATTCAACGACTTTGCTTCACATCCTGGAACTCCATCTAGAAGACCTAAAACACTGCGTTAGTATATTATAATTTTTTAAACTGACAAAAAATTGTTGGGACTCATGGAAAAATCAAAATTTTATTTTTCAACCGCCAATAAATTGTTCTTGTTAAACAACGTCAGTCCCTGGAGACCTTTAAAACAAGTTTCGAATTTTAAATTTCAAAGTACATATTCTTAGAAGAAAATTGATTGCGCCGTTTTTTCTCCGGACAAAAATGTTTTAGCTTTCCCTGCTTTCAAAAGAAATTCAATACAAAATATTCCATACAAATTGGAATTTGTAAAATTTGTGAAATTTGTCAAAATTAATGAATATTTATAGAAACTTTTTGAAATCTATGGGAATATATGGGCATTCACGGAAATTCATGGAAATGTCTAGTAATTCACTGATAAATCTTAATAAAAGTTGTGCTGGACGCATGCGCAGTAGCTTAGGCTATAATTTCTAAAATGTATAGAAAATTGTACATAACATCTGTGGAAATTTGTTAAGTTTGGCATTCTTATGGTAATTTACCGGTAGCTTTTGATAACTTCGATGATGTTCTGCTGGACGTATGAATTGTGCTCGAAATTTTTGTGTTCCTATGGCTTCTTGAAGTTTGTTGGCCCTCCAGCTATGTAACTTTCTCTTGAAAATTAGAAATGGCGGATATTTGTTTTGATGAATGCTAAAACTGAGTACCACAAAGATACTAGATTGGAATACAAAAATGATAAAAATGTAGTTTCTGTAGGGTCAACCGTGTTTGCAGAAAGTTCAAAAAACATAAAGAACAAATTCATGACGTTACACAAAATAACAGAGCGCAAAATGAACATTTCATGAAATTTCTTCATGAGTCTCTATCGGTTGATCATCGAAATGGGGTACCTTATTCTTGAATAAGAATCCCTATATTATATTTTACAGATCCACATACACCACGAACAGGCTTTTATTCAAGTCAGCAGGCGATGCAGCCACCAGTGTGTAAGTATATAATAATTTTTTGAACCAAGAAAAATTACTGTGATTTAGAAAAAAATCGTAGTCCTTGGCTTATCGAATATAAATAATTAATTTAGAGGATATTCTAGAACAAATCATCTTCAGCAAGAATGTTGCATAGAACTGACACTTTTCATTTCTTGGTGCATATTCCGATCACAATACAAGGGGTTTGGGGGCATCAAAATTTAAAGTTATTGCATTCAATTTACAAGATGTTTCTTTCGACGGAGTGGCTGAGTCTATTCTCACCAAAAACATTTGTGCTACGCTCGCCGAGTTTCGACGAAACTAGCCGCCCTTTTCCAGCTTCACTTGGCTCACCGAAAATATTCGTTCTACGCTCAAGGATTTTCGTTAGCGGGAAAATTATTCTGGCAAATGAAGCACATTCAAACAAAAACGCCATTCAGCCACAATGTGAGGAAGTGCATGAATATAAGTTCTCAATTTATTCCATGACCAACCTCTTGTCGCCCCGCCCCCTTTCTTTCACATTGACTGTGCCCTCAGCCAGAATTCGACAGACTTTCTCACCCCTAGAGGGAGCTGGAGGGCAACATTATTTTTGACCACCTTAGTGCAAGAACTATCTGCAAATAATTTCCAGGGCATAAGAAAGAACAATTTATTATGATATAAGCTTGCGCGTGTGCACAGCTTTGAGGTCTACAAATGGTGTTAAATTATCACGGTAAACATAATGCAGGGCGTCTATAATCTCAAAACTTATTCACTGCATCGAAAACTGGAACCTTGGATAATAATGACTGACTTTGGGATTATATTTAAACTAACTTTAGTTTGGCCCAATAGCAAATTTTTTGGATTCGTTAAAAATGTTCTCGAATAAAAATCCCTATATTATATTTTACAGTTATACCTACACCACCAGGACCATCAAGCTTGCACCATCCAGCTGAGCTGCCATTAGAAAATCAGCAGATGTGTAAGTATACAATAACTTTTCGAAATTAGAAACAATTGCTGTGATTAAAAAAAAATCAAAATCGTTGGCCCTTGAAGACCTTTGAACCAAGTTTCGAATTTTAACTAGAACATACATAATCTTATAGGATTTTTTCTCTGGATAGATAGGTAAACGCCAACCTCTGCTTCCGGGGCTAATACCTAATATTTATCTACTATTAACGATATATACATATCACTTATATCTACTTCCTCTCCTATTTACTATCTTTCCTTCTCCATTCCTCTTCCTTCTTCCTTCTTTTCTTCTCCATCTTACCCAACACTCCCTTCACCCATGCTACTACTCTTTTGTCCCCCTTTTCATGCATCAATACCTCCATGCTTCTCTCACCCAGAACCTACTCAAACCCTCCATGCACCCACATTTCATCCTCGCTATATGCTCCTGACGTCCTTTCTCTCCTTTCTCACATAATTATTGCGCTCTCGCCCTTGGAATAATCCACACATAGTTCCGTTAAACCTTGACTCTCTTATTCTCTCTTTCTCCTTTGTTCCTTGCCAACCCCAGAGTCCACTCTACATACCTCTTCTGCGTTCTATTTACCTCTTCACTTTCCTTTCACCCCCACACCTCTACTCTATACAGTAGCACACTCATCAGTAGTGAGTCAAACAATTTCATTCTCCTTCCAAAATCATCTGCGAATAACTTCTTTCCCAACCCCCACACACAAACACAAACTCTTTCACCTCCTGCACCGCCTTTTCCTTTCACTTCCTCTCCCCTCCCTTATCCCTTCCCCCTCCTTTTCTGAACACCACAACCTTGGACTTTTCCGCATTCAGCTCTAACCCCTTCTTATCCAGGTATCTTCTCAGCCTCTTCATTATCTCCTTTAAGGCCTCCTCGCTTCTTGCCAGAAAAATCATGTCATCCGCATACACTAGTGACCAAATTCTAACCCCTCCTTTCCTACTAACTCCTCCTGCCACCCCGGCCTCCAGCTTACTTTTCATATCCGCAATTAAAATCGCAGGAAGCGTTGGAGTAAGCAGACACCCCCTTAACCCCCTATCCATCCAGAATCCCTCCGAAATACTCTCCGCTCCTCTTACCTTATCTTCGGTCTCTTCCCCTAACCTTTCGATTAGGCCCCTCTCCACTCCCCCATCCCACATCGCCTCCCACAACTTCCCCCTACCCACTGAAGGAAACGGCACCTTTGAGATCCACAACAAACGCGTACACTCTCGTCCCCTTCTTCGCTAATTCTCTATCCTAAAGCACGCCTGCGTCTCCAGGAATATTCCTTTCCCCTCGACGTCCTTCCGCTGTCTCTTCGCCACCATCATCGTGTATACTTCATACGCCGTATTCATTATAATTTTCCTGTCTATCCTTATCTCTTTACTTATACTGTGGCTCTATTAAACCTTCTCTCCAGCCTCCTAGGAATCCCTCCCCCTCCATACTTTCTTCAATACCTCCTTTAGCCTCGTCCTTACCTCTTGTGTACTAAACAGCCATGCTTCGGTCTCTACCCCGTACAGCCCTACTGGTTTTGACCACCTTAACTTCCTTATCTGTTTCCCTATCTCCTCGTGATTCAACTGTTCCATCTCTGCCTCCCCCATTCTTCTACTCTTACCAACCTTCAACCTTGAATCTGATCCCTGAAATGATTCTTTAACCCCCCCCCCCCCCCCCTCATTTCTGCAGACTGCGCCTTTTTCGCATCACCATCTTTTCACTTCTTGTACTTGCTCTTCACCTTGCTCTTCATCTTTTCACATTCCCTATCCCACCACGGCTTCACCATTTCTTTCTTCTTCCTTCTGAATATCTTCTTTTGCACACACCCTTTCACCTTCTCTTTCACACGCTCCCATATCTCTTCTGCCAACTCCCCTTCAAAGCGCATCTTTCCTAACTGCTCCTTATACTTCACTATCGCCTCCCTTGTCCAGGTCACCCTCTCCCCTATCGAGTCTTCTTCCCTGCCTTGTCATCCGCCACCCTCCCCTCTTATTCACAGACTTAATGGCTGATGGTCTGATTCCACCCTCCCCTCTACAGCGAATTTGTCCGTCCCCTCCCATCCTTGCATATTCAGGACCACATAGTCTATCACCGATATCACCACCTTACTTATATATATGTGTATTCTCCGTCTTCGTCCCCAGTTGCCATGACGGTCGCCACCGCCCAGCCTCTATCCTCCATCCAGGTCCTTAGAACCTTCCCCTCCTTATTTATTATCTTATCTTTCGATTTCCATTCGAAGCTCTCCCCTTCCCTATAAAGGCCCCCTTACCTCCCCATCCTCGCACTAAAATCTCCCCCCAGTACAGCCATACCCTCCTCTCTTTCGCCTAGCAAGTCTTCCACCCTTTCTTTAATTCTTTCCATCCCATCCTTAATGCACACTCTCAAAAACTTACACGCTACCCCTCCTATTTTTACTTCCCTTATTTGCACTCCCTCTTCCTCTCCATGAACTTCTTCCCCTAATCCATTTCTAACCCCCGTTATAATTCCCCCATTAGCCCTTCTTCTTTTCTTCACTCTAACCGCCTCCTGGGGTACGTTCAAGACGACCACACGTGTGAACCGCTGTGTAAACCAGAAAAGGGGGCGGATTTTAGGAAAGTGTAGTGGAAGGTTTTGTTACGCTGAACGGCACAAGGAAAGTTTGGCGCCAAGTGCGAATTGTGAAGGCGTGAATTTGAGGTTATGTGATTTTGTCATTAATATTGAAATGGAAGAGCAGAAGAAGAAAGTTGTAATTGCTGCCATCGTATCAAGGCAATTATTTTTGTTAATCTAATTAATGAAATATATGTGTACAGGATACAAAAGAAGTGAAAAAAATTTAAAAGTTAGGTTAAACTGCTGTAAAGAGTGAAATTGACCTGTATTATCAAAAGTATAAAATTAAAATACTTACACAATGATGACACAATGAAAAAATGATTAAAAATAATATGTGCATTATACCGCCTTCTATGAAAAACGCCAACAAAAGTTATTTTTAATGTAAAAAGTACTTTTATTTAAAAAAATATAATAATTCACCCGAACCTACAATTAGAATGCAACTTATGTCCGATTTACTTTCCTTGTTGAGCGCTAAATAATACCCATCCGGAGACAACATATTCCTTCCGTAAAGATCGAGTATCCAATAA
Organism: Andricus quercusramuli; assembly: GCA_932178445.1. NCBI lineage: Eukaryota > Metazoa > Arthropoda > Insecta > Hymenoptera > Cynipidae > Andricus > Andricus quercusramuli. Next base: position 189,993 of record CAKNXH010002276.1, on the reverse strand, counting down.
TGTTTTGACTTTACGAACTTAGACATTACAAAAATTGTCTTTTTACAATAGAGAATTCTTTTACGCTATCCCGCACCCGCTTGAATTTATCACTATTTCCCGCCGAATTCCGCCATTACACGCCTTCACCTACCTAATTTCAGCGGGTGAAAAAGTTACTCCACGGGTGACCCCCATTCTTTCCTCTGATGAGTCTTGAATGATTCACCTGAGTGAAGCGAGTGTCCCCCCAGCGTCGCTGGACGGCTTTAGGTGCACCTGTGTGCACACGTGTGGTCTTCTTGAACGTACCCCTGGAGCCTCCACCTATATCCCCTTGGCAGCTTTGGCTCTATTCTATCCCATTCCTTTCTTTCTGCCCACGTCTCTACCAGTCCCACAACATCCAATTCCTGGCTATACCTCCAGAACTCCTCACCTTCTTCTTTACCCCTGCTACGTTCCTGTCCAAATTCCCCTGCACTTCCTTCAATACCTCTTTCTCCTCATCGCACACCCACATTTTCCGTCTACTTTTATTTTCCTTTATCCTACCTTCGCCGATCTCCCTTCACTCTTCTACCTGCTAGCCCTGTCGTTCAGCATTCTCGTCACATCCCTTTCCTTTCTCGGTAAATCGTGATCGATGAAAACTCCCTTATCCTTTATCCTATTCTTATTTTTCGTTACCCCCACCTTTTCTTTCCAGCTCTCAAACTCCACAACCACCATTACCTTGTGATTTCTCCCCTCCAACTTAACTTTCCTTACCCTGCCTTTAACCCACCCTATGATCTGTGGCAGCGCTTACATGCCCTCCCTTTCTTCCCCGCTCTTTAGCTTCAACCCTCTTATCACAATATTATTTCTCCGTTCTGCCTTCTCTTTTCTCTCCATTCTAAACTCCATTGCCCTTAACCTTGCCCTATCCGCCCTCTCCTCCTTTTCATTTCTACGCTGTCCCACTTTCTCTTCTATCATATTTTCTACCCTCTCCTAAATACCTTCAATCTCGCTCCACCCGCCTCCGTCTCCTATTTCCATTCCCGTCCTGCCCGCCACCTTCTCAAGCCTTTTTTCCGCCCCTTCCTTCTACACTCTTATTTCCTCTTCCATCTGCTTTATTTTAACTTCTTTTCCTTTCCTTTCCCTCTCTAACCCTTCTACTCTCTCGCTCAGCTCTTTCACCGCCTTTTCCCATTTCTCATCTCTGATTCTCAAGTCCTCCTACATGCCTTCCATCTGCTCTTTATTCCCCCTTACGTCCTCCCTCAACCCCTGATCACGTCTACCAGCATCCCGAGAACCTCTTTCCCCAAATTTCCCTCCTTTTTTTGGGGGGGGGGGGTGTCCTACCAGTTCTCCCGATTTTTTTAAACGGACTATCTACCTCGCGTTTGTCCGGGCTCGCTTGACTGTCTCTCTTCCTCTTCAGGAGATCCTGCCTGTCATTTGCGCTCGAGGCTCTTTCCCACGCTTTCTCGCTTCCTTCGTTCCCACCGTTCCGCTTTTTCCCACTCGCCGAATCGCCACTCGACACCGAACTACGCGCTGTTGGCTGCCGTGGCACGTGGAAAATTTCCTCCCGGTCAATGCCACTACTAGTACTCTCGCTGTCCACCTCTCACTCTGCCGCCGATAACTGGGACCTCTCCATGCAGTACCCTCCGACACCGACAGATGACTGCAGAATGCTGTCTCTATTGCCGCCAAATTTTCCCCTTACTTCCGAGAACCAACCTTGACCCTCGAAGGCCAAACACTCCTGACCTCAAACTCCCCCAATTCCACGCTAACCTAACCTTACTTTCTCAATCTAATCAAATCCCACCTCACACCTCCGCTGAAAATTACTTTTTATCTATCCAATTCACCCGACACAACCAAGCTCACCTCCCAGTCTTCCACCCTCACACTCCACTCACACCTTCCACACAAATTCCGTAAAATGCTTTCACCACCTTCAACTAAAAACCACTAAAAACTAAAAACATGAAAACACTGTTTTCGCAACAAGCATACCAGGGCCGTCGCTAGAGTTGAATTGAAGGTAGAGCAGCGGTGGTTATAGGTAGGGCGGAAGTAAGCATTTTACTTCATCTGATCTGGTCAATTGTATTCTTTAAGGTAGGGCATTGCCCCAGAATGCCCTCCCCGCTTAGCTACGGCCATGCAAGAAACATTTCTGTATGTATGTATACCATTAAGCCATTTCCCTTTCGGAAGAGGCGTGACACTACCCGATTCGGGTAGTGTTTCTAGGTCGATAGTTTCTTGTAGTAAATAACTACAAGTGTGGGTTTACCACACCCACGACGTGCTAACAGCACGCAGTAGTATTATTCCCGAACGGTCACCCATCCAAATTCTAACCGCGCCCAACACTGCTTAACTTCAGTGATCTAACGAGAACTGGTGTTTTCAGCGTGATATGGCCGTTGGTCATACAACATTTCTACAACATTACAACATTTCTGTACATTTCGCGAATTCACACAAATTTATGGAATTTGTGAAAATCTATGATGATTTATGGCCTAACCGGTGATCGCCTCCCTCGAGATTTTCCGTCTTACCTTCGATTTTTGTTATCTAATTGGGGAATAAAGAAAAATTATGAAAATATGCAGTTTCATAATGACATGTAATTTGTTACAAATCCAGTTCATCCAGCTTATACTATGAGTAATGCTGCAGGAAAAGTATTTAATCGAGGCATCATATATGATCCCTAAGAATGATGTATAATGCCTGGGGCAATGTAGGAAAAGTATATAATCTTGATTTATAATATCATGATGAGCTTCAAAATGGGCATGATAAATTAAGAAGCAGTTACAGAATTCAACACGCGCTTACTCGCTATTTATCACAATACGGCATACTGACTTTTCTATTGACACTGAACTTTGTTGTTTGCGCATAAAAATGGATTGGTTCAAAACTTTGTTTTGCAGGAGCATTAAAAAAAATGTTTGTATAACAAAGCTTCGTGGCAGGCGATTTGAAAAAAAATTATTTAAACCATTTTTTATTCCACAAGAAAGTTTATCTTTATGAATTTTCAGAAGTCACATTTCTTTAAGATTCTGAAATTTATAAAAAAAGTCTTGAATCATTTCAAGAATAGTGTGAGCCAAATTCATAAATGTAAAAATTCGGCTTTCGATTTTTCGCGTTCGATACCCCTTCCTCCCAATTTGGTTGTCTTAGGGAAGAATAAACCTCATTTCTTTTCAATCTGTCAACATTGACCTGTGCCCCCGGGCTTCCAAAATTAACATGAGATTATTTTCATGAGGTTATTTTCACTATCAGTTTCGTAATTAGCGAGTCAAAATACCTGGGTATACGCAGCGCAGTTACAAACTATTCGGAGGTATGTACTATTCGGAACTTTATCCATTCATTTGATATATATTGTCCAAAAAAATCATCTATAGCATGAATGTTGCACGAAACTGATATTTTCCTTTTTCTAGAGCATATTCCGATCACAACACAAGGGGGTGGGGGGAATCGAAATTTAAAATTATTCCTTAAGAGGTGACTACACTTTAAATCACAAAAAGGTAATAAGAAGTACTTATTCTTTTAATTTCTTCAAAAACCGAGCTTTTCCCATTTGAAACCCCATGTTAATTTTAAATCCCCGGGGGCTTCTATGATACTCATGGAGGCGCAGTAGACTTGTTAATTTTGAGTGGGCTTGTATGGCACATATGGATGCGCAGTACAGTGTGGTGGTGCGCAAGACTGCGCAGTGGACTCCTAGGATAATTATGAATGCACAGTAGGCTTCTATAGCACATAGTGATGCGCAGTAGTATTTTACAGTACATAGAGCATTGTAGTATAAATATAAGTTACCCAAGGCTGAACGACATTCAAGGCTACGAAGTACTATTTCGGTGAATTCTGTAACATGGTTCTGTTCGAAGCTAAATGCCTATGGAAGAGTGACAAGACATTAACCGAAAGACGGTAAGGGTTCGTATCCGTACTAAGATACCATGAGTCGATTAGTCGTTAAGAGTAACAGATGGCGCCACCCTCAAGTCAGTTAAATTGAAGGGATATTAAAAGCTGCACGTGGGGAAATTCCAATTTGAATAAGGGAAGTACCAATTTGAAAGTTTCACCAGAGGAAAAATTTGAACGCTAGGAGTTCAAGCTAAATGGAATAAGTGCCAAGAGTGCGAAATTCAAATTCAACCCAGCGGCGTTTCTTGAAGTCCAGCATTGAAAAGGACCATAGCGAGCAATACTCTGGATTTTGAATTCAACCCAGCGCGTTCTTAAAATATCCAACGCTGGAAGGAACCAAATTCTTTTGCAGCACGAAGTTAAGGTTCGTCTCAACTACATTCCATGCAATGTGGAACGCGCGCGAAATTTGAATTCATCTCTCCGTAGATGAAATCTAAGTAATATTGAAGTGCTTAAGGTAAATTGATGCACATATATTCAAAGTACACCGTGTTTCCCTTTGCAATTTTTATTTATTCTTATTACTCAAAAAGTTGTAGTACACACAATTTTTGAAAGAAGATGATTATTGTACATATTTGAATTCAAAAAGGTTATAGGGTCCTCCGAAGTAGCAAAAATAGAGTTTTTTATTTTTGGTGGCTTCCTCCATCTTCTCTAACGTATCGTCACACGTAGCATCCTCGGAAACTCTCATGATTCTGGTAGGTAGGAATACTGCAAACTGGTTTTCCAGCTATACCACAGTCCTGATACCGCACTGGTATACTTCTTCTTTAGGGTCGGGTCAGGCAGCAGTTTCGTAAGTATGATCCCATCCATACGGCCAACTGAGTTGATCATTTTGAGATCTTTTTTCCTACAGACATTTATTTTTTTTTTATCACTGGAATTTTCAACAGATGACTAACTTTACACTGCGTTCGACGATAGACTGAAGCCTGTTAAACCTGATGCTGCTTTTAAATTCCATTACCATTACTCTGCTCATATTCTAGAAATATCGATTGAAGTTTCAATGAGGTTCAGTACACGTAGGACTCTTGCCTGCATCAAATTTCTAGAACCGCCACTATTGGATATGTGATCTCTACCTGAATTCTAGAACAATACGGATACGCAGTAGTATTTTACAGTACATAGAGTACTACATCACTCGTTCCAACAATTTCACGTGAAGTATCCATCTGCTTGCTGAAATCCATGTTGATGTGACTGCAGCTCAATTAATACTGATGAACTGCTCTTTCTACATTTCTGTTTATAGCAATGTGGCAGTTGAATGCTCATCACAATCTCCATAGTTACGAGTAACTTAGAAGCAATCTTTCATTCAATATTCTATCAAACAAAGCATCTCTGTTATCATCCCTTTCTTCAACCACTTTGACCAACTATACTCTGTACCATCAACACCACCATCACAACCAACCCCACCTGTGCACCCTGTGTGCAACGTTGATTTAACGTTGCTTCAACATTGAACCACCACCGCCACCACCACCTCCAGCACCACCACCCCCACTGTCACAACTGCCACCACCTCCACCTTCACCATAGCCACATAAGCGGGCTGCTATATAAACTATAACGTCACTGATTTAATGCCACGCGCACCATCAACCAGAATTGCAAGATGATCAGGAACATAATGATGATAATGATGATGTTGATTTTGATAAAGAGCAGGAGGAGAAGGAGAAGATTATGGAGGAGGATTCAGGTGGACTTAGTGAAGTGATGTTCGAGGCCTACTCTCTACTAAGTCGACAATGCCGTTATACGATGCTCCGCACAGACCGTAACGAACTTGTAGATGCTTTGCAGTTTTAGATTATATCTCTGCATTCGTTACAAAGTCTTGAGTGTCAAGCAATTGTCTACATATTGCATCAAAGAAACATAATGTTTTGTTGAGCATGCCCATTATGAATTTTTGTTTCAACTATGTTTAATTTGTATAATTAGGTTAAGAGATTATTTGTTCAAACTGAGTTAAGAATCTACATTCTGAAATTAGGTTAAGTATTCTTTTGATTAAACAACCCTTCAAGGTTATTAAAGTTCGAAATTTATTGAAACCTGTTCTCTTAGTTGAGAATCAGTTAGTCAGATTAGATTCTAGTTGTAACAACTCTAGTTTCTTTAAAAAGTGGTAAGGTTTAAATCATTAGCTACATAAATTATTGATAGATCATACATATGTATCATATAAGCGTACTGAGTATTTACAAGTCTACTACGCATCCATAAGTATTATAAAAGTCCCCTGCGCTGCCTTGTGTGCACCACAAAATTTTACTATGCATCCATATGCGTCATATAAGCCTATTGAACATTTGCAAGACTAAATCGCATCCATAATTATCGTAGAAGTCCCCTGGCCTGCTGCATGTAATGCAGAACTTTACTGCGCAGCCCATTGTACCTACAAACAGAGGACAATTTCGCTGGCCCCACCACCCACGCAAATTCAACTTTTTTGGACCAAATATTCAGTGCAAAATTTTTTCAAATTTGTGCAACACCGGAAGTACCTGAAAACTAAAAAAAAAACATTCCGCTGGCCCCGACATTATCTAACATCAACTTTATATCAGCCTATTATTTTCGTCTGAATTTGTTCAATTATGTGAAACCTACTGCAACCCTAAGAAACTACCCCCTATGCGGCAACCACCATGGCAGGCCAGAGAAATACTCCGCCAGCCCCGACAATCTATAGATCTAGAGGTGTATCGGGACCACACGTCATACTTCAGACCTTCTAGAAATTTCGATGTACAGAAACTTGTCAGAGATCAGAACAAAATTTCTTTAAGGCTCGACACATTGAATTTTAGATATGTTCCATTGTAGGTGGATATTGAAAATATCGATTGATCTCTCCTAAAAAGCCGTTAGAGATTACTTGCGACATCGATTGATCTTCTATAAAGGTGAAAGATATAAAAAATCTCAAATGTAAGAACCTCTCATGTTTAAATCTTGTAGAAACTTCGATGGATGGAAACTCGCTAGAGATACATCCACTTTAATCGAAACTCGTAGGAAAACAAATTTCCAGAAAGTTTCAGAAAGAATCCCTGATCCCACATGTGCCACTTACATAAAATTGGCTGACGGGTTTGGTCGATAAAAGAGAGACCATCCTTATTGGCCGATTGAAGGATCTACACCTTACCAACAGTTAAATTACCGACTTTGGGAACTTGCCGGTGGCACCATCTGCCGGTGACAACTGGAACTATGTAGTGGTGCCGCTGGAGCCCCCTAGCAATACTACTACTTTCACTTAGAGAAAGTTAATAAGAAGTACTTCTATTTTTCACTTTTTCTAAAACCGAGCTTCTCCAATTTTAAACACCATGGTTATTTTAAAAGTCCGGGGGTACGCATTAATGTTGACCAATGTGAATAAAATAAGGACTACCTTTTTCCATAAATTAAACACATCGAGAGGGGTTGGGGAGAGAGAATCAATTACCAAAAAACGGGTGTCGAATTTTTTAAAGCACTCGAGTTTCCTCGCGCAGTCTGAATAGCCATTGATTACCCGTCCGTTCCTTCTCTGCTCTTCCTCCTCACCCTGAGATACCATTAGGAAAGAGAGAGTTGCATCCTGCAGGCATATAAAACTACTCTATATCCTCTTACTCTTTTACACTACTGCAGGCCTGTCCAGGTAGGACCAAGCCTCTGGACCTGAGAAGAGAGAAGTGGTGGTGGAACTCGAACAGGTGGTAAATGAGCAATTTTTCCCTACTTGGACAGGCTTGCCATGCTGGCAGAAAATTTGTGCATTGCAAAATGTTTTTCCTTCATCCTTATATAAAAATTACTGTTAAATTTTGACAAATTAATCTAATACATTGTACGTTTCGTTATCCTATTTTTATTTCCTTCCCCCGTTCTCTTTCTGTATTGGAATTCAAAGTTCTATAATTTCAAAGAATTGCAATTAAAAATTCTTAACAATTTATCATGATATAAGCTCGCGTGAGTGCAGAGGTTTGAGGTCTGCAAATGTTGTTAAATTATCACGGTAAACATAATGCAGGGCGTCTATATTCTCAAAACTTATTCACTGCATAGAAAACTGATACCTTGGTTTAATAATAGCTGACTTTGGGATTACATTTGAGCTAACTTCAATTTGGCCCAATAGCAAATTTTTAAGATTCGTTAAAAACATTCTTGAATATAAATCCCTATATTATATTTTACAGATATACCTACATCACCAGGACCATCAAGCGTCCACCATCCAGTAGGGCTGTCACTAGAAGAGCAGCATATGAGTAAGTATACAAGAACTTTTTGAACTAAAAAAAATTGCTGTGATTCAGAAAAAACAATCAAAGTCGTTGGCCCTTGAAGACCTTTGAAACAAGTTTCGAGTTTTAACTAGAACATACATAAGTTAGGTTAGGTTAGGTTTAGTGCGGGTGGGAAATCCATGTAGAACTCCCCTGGCGCTCAAGCTATAAAGCCTATTGTGCCACACCCTTACTTCTACAATCTCAGCAGTCGACCCCGAACACCTTGACGAAGCCCAGTATGTCAACCACTGATCCCGTTTCGATTCCCTCTGTTTCCATAAAATGGACCCCGAGGGTCTGTTGCCTAAGCCTAGCTAATGCCGGGCACTGGCATAATACATGCAGGGATGTTTCGTCATCCGTGCCGCACCTCCTGCACTCCGTCGTGGGGCTTTACCCCATTTTCTGCATATGATAATTCAAGTGATTGTGCCCTGCCAGGGTCCGTGCCACTGTCCTTATATCTTTCTTGGGTAACCTGAGGTTTTTCCCTGGCTCTATCCATCCTATAGGTATACCCCAGGATGGATTTCGCCTGACGGCAACCCTCGGTTTGTTCCCAGTAATTCCTGTGTTTTGTTCGGATCCAGTTTTTAATAGCCATCCCGACACTGCAAGACGCTATTCCCAGTACCGGTTCCGGTCTTACGAATTCGTTCGCTGCGCCGAACTTTGCCAACTGATCCGCCTTTTCGTTGCCCTTGATCCCTGTGTGACCAGGGACCCATATGAGAGCCACTTTGTTTCCTTCTGCAAGTTGGCTTAATGCCTTATTGCATTCCCAAACCAGTTCTGATGTTATGTCTGGTTTCCCTATTGCAGTTAGTGTCGCTTGGCTGTCCGAACAGATCGTGATCTGTCTGCCAGCAGCGTTTTTCTCTATTAGCTTTTCAGCACAGCTATGGATGGCCAGGACCTCCGCTTGAAAGACCGTAGCGTGCCGCCCAAGTCTGATCCCTATCCCCTTTTCTCTCTGGCTATCATAAATTCCTGCTCTTGACCCTCCCGCTCCCCTGGAGCCATCCGTATACCAGATTTCCCCCTGGAGAAGTGGGTTACCATTTTCTTTCCACAGATCCCTGCTTGGGATACAGACGCGGAAAGCTTTGGTGAAGTTGAAGCGTTTTGTTATTTTATCTTGCCTCATCTGTAGAATCGGCAGTGTGCTGATATCACTCGGGAGTCTAGCGTGTTTAGTCCACGGAGTCCAGCTATTTGCTCTTATCAGGCAGCCCATCGCGTGAGCCGCTCTGGCGGTTATCGCAACATGTAGGGGTTCCCCACAGAGCACAAATCCTATCGCCGCTGTGGGCGCAGTCCTCATTGCTCCAGTCAAAACCCTGAATGCTAGCGTTTGTAATCTTCGCGGCCTGTCCTGCATTGTTTTAAATTCCCCTCGTGGCCACCAAACCACGGCCGCGTGTAGGAGCCTGGGTTTTAAGACAGTAGAGTAGAGCCATGCAAGCATTTTGGGCCCTAGCCCCCACGTCAACCCAAAGGCTCTCCTGCACATCCAAAAAGTCGTGACAAATTTCCTGCATTGGGTCTCCAGGTGCTTTGCCCAGTTCAGCTTGCTATCTAGGATTACTCCTAGATATTTAACTGAATCTGAAAACATCAGCTTCCCACCACAGAATACAGGAGCGTCAGCTTTCGGAACTTTATAATTCCTCGTGAAAATGACCAGGTTGGTCTTTCTCGGACTTACGGAGAGTCCTGTGTTACCGCAATAGAGCTCTACGATACGCAACGCCGACCTTAGAAGAACCATCAGCGTTTCCAGATGAGCCCTCCTAACTAGGATTACGAAGTCGTCCGCATATCCTTGGGTATAGTACCCTTCTTTATTTAGCCTTCGGAGGAGGCCGTCCACTACGATGCACCACAGGAGGGGCGACAGGACACCGCCCTGTGGGCAACCCCGCGGAGCTATCCCCCTTACTAGACCTTCACCCCATCTGGTTTCGAGTCTTTTTCGGCGTAGCATACTTCCTATCCAGCATACTAGCTGAACCGGCACGCTACATCTCCGACCCTCTCGACAGATGACTTCTGTAGGAGTATTGCTGAAGGCACCCTCTATATCCAAGAAAGCACCCACAGCATACGCCTTTTGTTCCAACTGCTACTCCAATTTTGCTACAACGGCATAAAGCGCAGTTTCTACCGAGCAGCCTGCCTGGAAAGCATGCTGCCCTGTATGCAGCGGGGAGGCCAAAAGCACCTCATCCCTAATGTATCTCTCGACCAGCTTCTCTAGCGTCTTCAGAATAAAGGACGTTAGGCTGATTGGTCGGAAATCTTTGGTAGCAGTGTAACACTCCCTCCCAGATTTGGGTATGAAGGCCACTCTGCCATCCATCCATGCCGATGGCACGTGTTTAAGGGCTATACTTGCTCTAAATAATTTCGTCAGAGGAGGGACGACCAAATCCATGTCTTTTTGTAAAAGCGCTGGATAAATGCCATCCGCGCCTGGTGATTTAAAAGGGCAAAAGCACCCTGCGGCCCATTTCACTTTTTTGTAATCAGCCACCTTAGCGGCGAAGCTCCAGTCGGCCCTCTTCACCCTCTGGCCCCGGTCTTCCTCCTCTTGGTCGGTACCGATTCGCTGATAAGCCGGGAAGTGAAGTTCCATCAGGTGATTCAGCGTTGCTTCTTCATCTTCGGCAAAGTCACCATTATCGAGCCTTATGAGTCCGAGGCGAGCTTCCGGATTTTTCGCTAGGATCTTGTGGAGCTTCGCTGTTTCCGGAATGTTTTTCGATTCCTTGCAGAAGCCCCTCCAGTTTTCCTGCTTATATTTCCTTATATTTTTATTGTGTTCGCACTGGGCCCTCTTATAGATGTCCCAGTCCGAAGGCAACTTAGTTCTATTGGCCCTATTGCACAACATTCTTGTCTTTCTGCGGAATTTCTCCAGGTGGGTGTTCCACCATTCTGCTCCCTTCCTAGACTTGATAGTGCTTGTGGGGCATTTGTTCTCATATGATGTTTTCAGAGCCCTTCGCAGAAAATCCGCAGCGTGCTCCAACTCATCAATGATACCATAGCTTGTGGGGAATTCCGCAAGCCTCCCTTCGAGTTCCTCTTTATATGAGTCCCAAAGTGTATTTCTGGGGTTTCTGATATTAGAAACCACCGGTTTTCCTAGGGTTAATCAGAACACTATGTGTTTGTGATTCGAAAGAGACTCCTCATGAGGAGACTCTCCAATCCACTACCCTGCTCCTCAGTGCACCTGAACATAGAGTCAAATCGAGAGCCTCACTCCTGTGTTTAGTTTGGAATGTAGGAGTATCACCCCGATTCAGAATCTCCAACTCTGTGCCTGCTATGTATACAATTAAATATCTCCCTCTGTCATTGATGTGTGTGCTTCTTCACACCGTGTGGTGAGAGTTAGCATCACAGCCCAACAAAAGAGGAACCTTATTCTCCTGACAATACCGAATTAGAGCCTCCACCTCTCTGAGAGGCGGAGGTCCCTCGGCATCGCGAGGAAAGTAAGCCGAGGCAATAAATACCCCTGGCCTTTCTCCGCTACTGCCCCTGAGTCTCTTCTTAATAACAGTGAGATCTCTGAAGCAGAATTTAGCCACCAAGATCGCATCCATACCCTTGACGGCTATGCATGCCCTTGGCGTTTTATCGCTTGGCCCCTTATATATGGAGCCACATCCTGACAAGCCACAAATCCTTTCCCTGTTTAACCAGGGTTCTTGGATTAGGGCGATCCCTGTCTGCACCACAGATATGCGCCTGGATAGAACCGCCGAGGCGCTTTTGCTGTGGTGCAAATTAATCTGTGTAATGGAGATTCCCGTCTCAGCCATTACGAGGCTATTTCGGGACATCTCCGGACGCTTCTGGGACCCCTGCGAATCCCAGTTGGGTCACCCGGAAGGGCTCCACCATCTTCCTATTTCGCACCGCCTCTGGTGGGGTGCCCCCTACGACCTGGTGTCCCAATGTCGCCGTTAAGGGACCTCCTTCGAGACCCCCGCCTGCCCCCACTGCTGAGGAGGGCAGACCGGGATGTCAAAGGATTTGTTCACCCTGGCACCATTCAGCTCACGACACGGCAATCACATCTTAGCTTGGGAGCATGAGAACTCGCGCTCTCGATATTCCAATGGGCTTTGCCATTACCCCCTGGATGGAACGCTCCTTAGTTTGAGTCTCACCGACCAGAGTCCGTCAATTCCCCAGAGTAGCCACACCTCGCGAAATAGCCCCTCAGGTTCACCAATTCCAGATCTGTGGTCAATGAGCCACGTAAATCCTCTCTGGATAAAATGCTCTAGCTTTTCCCTTTTTTAAAGTAAACCCGAAAACACTGTTTTTACAACAAAAAACATTTCTGTAAATTTTGAAAATTCACAATAATTTACGAAATTAGTGAAAATCCATTATAATTTATGGCCAAGCCGGTGATCGCCTCCCCCGAGATTTTCTGTCTTACCTCCGTTCTTTTTTATTTCGTTGGGAAATGAAGAAAAATTATGAAAATATGCAATTTCATAATGACATATAATTTGTTACAAATTGTTACAAATTAGTCATAGCTCTCTATGGGTAATGCTACAGAAGAAGTATATAATCCAGGCATTATATATAATCCCTAAGAACGATATACATATAATGCCTGGCACAATGTAATAAAGCCTTCTGGAATATCGAGGGCGCGACTTCTCATGCTCCCAAGCCAAGATTTGAACGCCGTGTCAAGGGCTGAATTTTACAAGGGTTAACATATCCTTGAACATCCCGGCCTGCCCCCCTCAGTGGAGGCGGAAAGGTAGGGGTCTCAAAGGAGGTGCATCAACGGGGACTTTGGGACACCAGGTCGAATCCCATAGTATGTAGACTGAATCCCTTGCGGATCCGGACTACGGACCCTATCTAGGGGCCCGAAATTAGCCTTGCAATGGCTGAGACGGGAAGTCCCATGATGGAGCTTAATGTGCACTATAGCAAAGGAGCTTCGGCGGTTCTAGCCAAGCGCTTGTCAGTGGTGGAGGCAGGAATTGCCCTAAAGCAAGGGCCCTGGTTATACAGGAAAAGGATAAGTGGCTTGTCAGGATGTGGTTCCATATATAAGGTGCTACGAGAAAAATCGCCAAGGGCATGCATAGCCGGCAAGGGTATGGATGCGATCTTGGTGCCTAAGTTCTGCTCCAGAGATTTCACCGTTATCGAGGTTAGACTCAGGGGGGTCAAAATAATTGAAAATTGATTAAACTTCTCCGCCCGTAAAAGAATTCTTCCACGTTCCAATAGATTCTACAATCTCTTCCGAAAATTTTGGTGAACAAAAAGTTGGTATTTTGCAGTAGTTCAAAAGTTATTGATTTTTTTGTGACCGAGCTCCGACCTCCGGCGCTGGTCAAGCACGCACAATAATGGAAACAAATGCATAGTTTAGGTGTTTATTGGAAGCAAGTAGTCGTTTTTCTTTCTGAGTAACTTCAAGTTATATGACTGGTAATATTTAGTGATTAAGATTGGTCATTCGATATTATGTGTTTATTTTATAAGCAAGTTTTATAAACAAGAGCATAGTTTGGTCATTTGTAGACAGAAAGTAATATTTTTTCTTTCTAATCATCTTCAAATTACATAGGTGGTGATGTTTACTGACGACGAATCGCCAATCGATATTATTTGTTTATGTTATAAACAAATCTTATAAACAAATGCATAGTTTGACCATTTAGAGATAGAAAGTGATTGTTTTTCTTTCTAGTCGTCTTCAAATTACATAAGTGGTGATGTTTTGTGACCTAGCAAGAATTAATTTTAAATGAAGCCTGAAATTATTGAAATGATTGACAAGTACAACTTGGAAGCTAATTCTTCTAGAACATCAAATGACAATTCTTCGTCACTAAATATCAATACTTATGTAATTTGAAGACGATTTGAAAGAAAAAATTTTACTTTCTGTCAACAAATGACCAAAATATGCTTTTGTTTATAAAATAAACAAATAATATCGAATGACCAATGTTGCGATAACAGCTTGAGCTGTCCGTGTCTGCATGCTGAGCAGGGATCTGTGGAAAGCAAATGGTAACTCGCTCCTCCAAGGGGAAATCTAGTATACAGATGACTCCAGGAGAGAGGGAAGGTCAGCAGCAGGAATTTAGGAGAGCAAACGAGGGAAAGGGATAGGGATCGCACTTGGGCGACATGCTACTGTCTTTCAAGCGGAGGTCCTGGCCGTCCTTCACTGTGCTGAAACACTAATGGAACAAAATGCTACTGGCGGACAGAATACGATCTGTTCAGACAGCCAAGCGACACTAACTGCAATAGGGAAACCAGAAATAACATCAGAACTGGTTCAGGAATGCGAAAAGGTATTAAACTAACTGGCAGAAATAGCGTCTTTCTGAGTCGGGATGGCCTCTAAAAGCTGGATCCGAACAAAACACCGGAAACACTGAGAACAGATCCAGGATTGCCGCCAGGCTGAATTCATTCTGGGTTTTACCTATAGGATGGACAGAGCCAGGGAAATCTTGGGTTTACCTAAGAAAGATATAAGGATGCGATAACACAGGGATGACGAAACGGCATACTGTAATTACATTTCTGTTGACACTGAACTTTGTTCTTTGCTCCCACTCATTAATTTACCAGAAGTTAATAAGAAGTACTTCTTTTTTCATTTTTTCAAAAACCGAGCTTTTCTCATTTAGAACGCCATGATAATTTCAAAACCCGGGGGCACTGATTAATCCTGACAATGTTTTTTATTTATTTTAAAAGGCTTTCTCTTGAATCATTTTCAATTTACGTTGAAGTATTCCAAATTTATCTTTGATTCGTAATTATTAGATCAATTTTTTCAATTGTTTTGACTTTCTCGAAATTTACTACAATTTTAATGATTTTAATGAATTTTGATAATATTTTCAAATTATTTTCAATTTCGACAAATGGTTGTGATGAAATTTTAAATTTTCGTATTTTAAGTCCAATAATATTTTCGAACATTTTTTGTTATTCAAAACTTTTACCTTCTCTATTATTTTTTTAAAATTTTTTAAATGTTTTGAAATCTTTTTAGATATTGTATTCAAATTAATTTTCAAACAAAAAAAAAATCATAAGAAATTTTCTAAAGAATCTTAAAAGGAATCTTGAAATCTTTCAAGAGTCGTCGAAAAAGAAGAATCTTTAACAAAATACACTCTTGGTGACTCGGAGCCCACCTTAAACTGAAGGTCTCCATACCGCCTTCCTGCGCTTCGCAAGTGCCTTTCGTATGCTATCCTAATCAGACCCATAGTCTGTTCGAACATATTTTCAGTCTGTTTCCTCGATGCCTTTTTGTAACACACTTCCTCGTCAGTGAGACCACCTAAGATGACTTCTCCGTCCAACTCACGAATTCCATCCTCCAGCCCGTCAAGTTTCCTGCAGAACTCATCAATACTTTTATAAGGCGAGAGATACATACTTAAGTAGGTGCTGTTTCCACTCCTGACCCTCACGTAGCCATCGCCATTGCCGATCTCGGCCACTGGGAACATTGATGTGTTTTTTATCCAAATTGCTTCCGTGTCAATTTTATCCGAATGCCAGTTGCGGCCACTCATACCGCAGTATTGCTCCGAGATGATGAGCATTTCAGCCTTGTGTTCTACCGCTATCTGATACAGCAGATCAGAGGCAAGTCTGCTCCTCCTTACGTTGCCCTGGATAATGATTGCCATTAGTGTTTATTACCACAGTACTCTTTAAACACCGAGCACCTAAATGCTTCCGGTATATGGTCAATGCTTCCATTACTACCAATTCGCTCAGCGCATATATAGCAATGAGGCTTCTCGTTGCAGACCAGGGATAAATTACCTTCATTACTACACTCCCAAACAGGTTTTTTGCCTGTCCTTCCCCTTGCAGGAAACCCTTACATGGTCAAAGCCATAACACCGGAAGCACCGCGTAACTATTGCCCTGCGTCTTACTCGACTGCCAACCCATTCAATTTGGATTTGCTCTGCCTCTTCCAGTTTCTTGGCTATGGTTTCATCGCTTCCGATGGAAGCCATCCTGGTTCCCCATCAGCTTGGATTCGAAAGATTGTTTTCCAACACCCCCTCTTTTTCAGATACGAGAAACTTATCTACAGTCCCCCTAAACTCTTGCTCGCCGGATGCAGGGTCCAAGTCTCTTACCTGCAACGTGGCTCTCGTTACAAGCTGACGCATCTGCCCACTATCGTTAACAGCAGCCGGCAGAGCCTCGCTTTTAGCTTTGGCGTCCGTACTTGTACCCACTTCAACCAGGACATTTATTGTCCTGGTCTCACTTATTATAGCTACATTTTAGTGATGAAAAACTCGAGAAAAAGAGGAGTAAATTAATTTAATCTGTTTAATGGTTTATATGTATTTGAAAACATATTTTGTTCTTATCTTGAATTCACTGAGTGAAGTTTATTATTGATAAAGAAATTTTCTACAACTTTTCTACGAACAGTATTTTTCTGTTCACAGGAAAGAATGTTAAAATAGTCCAAATCGAAAATATGCCCAGAATACATGTAATGTGGTGTTAGCGCAGTGAGATTAGATGCATTTAAACTTCTGATAGAATTTGTATGTTCCCTATTACGTGTTTCTATTGTTCTACCCGTTTCACCTACATAAACGGTGTCACAATCCTTGCAGTTATATTTGTAAACAACTCCAAAAAGTCTACCTTTTGGAAGAGAATCTTTTAAGGGGCATGGCCACCGTACAGGGAGCGAAACCATGGTTATATTCACAATTTTTTTTTTTTTAATGAAAACTTAATTTATTTTCAAAAGCAATATTTGTAATCATATGAAAAATATATAAATTTACGTTAATCTACATAAGAATACCTACAGAAGTACATACGCAAATGCAAAAATATTGATTTCTCCGAAAATGGCAGGCTTTTGAAGTCAACAGTCGAATTTTCAGTGGAAAAATTCGTATAAAAATGCTCATTAAATGAAAAGTTTAGAATCTATCGGAAATTCCGTATGTACCCCTCTGCGAAATGCAATTATAAAGATGGGGTTCAAATTTGAAGCCGATCGGGTAAAAATTGTTAAAGTTATTTGTCAAGCCAATTTGAAAAAAGCTGTTTTGAGAAAAATGCGTTTAAAGTTGTATTTGCTGCCTTCGCTTCTTGCCACGTACACCAAAATTTGACACCGCATGGGCATTTTCCATGCTACGGCTTCTCATCGGTGGAAAGTTATACCTTCAAAATTAGTTAAAAAAAAAAATTGCTGTAAATCGAATAGTACTTCATTTTTATGATGTTAAACGATCGTTTAAGGCGGGGTTCTACTTTCTCCGCGCGAAAAAATGCGATTTTTTTGTAATTTTTTTTTTACACATGAAGAAAGATATTGATGTAGGGTTTGCTGTGGCTAATAAATATACTCTTAAATTACATTACAAAATTTTCTTTAGTTTATTTAAAATGTTATATATATATATATATATATATATATATATATTAATTTAATATAATAGTTGCATTTTTCACAAGAAGCGATCAATTTTGGACCAAAGCTCGATTAGTCAAATTCTCAGGTATGGAAATTACTTTAGGAAAAAATGCAAATTTAGAAAAAAAAAGTTGAATCTTCTACCAGATAGTCGAGTTTTCAACAAAACAAGATAAATGATGAATTAATTATCAACAAAGTTTGGTTTTTGATTCTTGAAAATAAAGAGTTGCAAGGCATTCAATTCACAAAATATTTCTTTCAACGAAATGGCTAGGTCTAGTCTCACCAAAAATATTTGTGCTACGCTCGCCAAGTTTCAACGAAACTAGCCACCCTTTTCCAGCTTCACTTGCATTTACTGCATCGAAATTTGATACCATGGTTAATATGAACTGACTTTGGGATTACGTTTGAGCTAAATTTAGTTTGGACCAATAGCAAATTTTTTGGATTCGTTCAAAACATTCTGGAATAAAAATCCCTATTTTATATTTTACAGTTATGTCTACACCACTATCACCATCAAACTTCTACGATTCAGCAGGGATGCCAATAGAACATCAGCACATGCGTAAGTATACAATAACTTTTTGAAATTAGAAAACATTGCTCTGATTTAGAAAAAAAAAATCAAAATCGTTGGCCGTTGAAGACCTTTGAAACAAGTTTCGAATTTTAACAAGAACATACATAATCTTATAGCAAATAATTTTTTTCTCGTTTTTCTCTGGATAAAATGCTGTGTGAAAATCCATGATAATATATGGCCAAACCGGTGATCGCCTCCCCGAGATTTTCTGCCTTACCTACGCTTTTTTTAATTTCAGTGGGGAATGAAGAAAAATTAGGAAAATATGCAATTTCATAATGACATGTAATTCGTTACAAATCGAAGACACCCTGAACGACCATGATCGGTATGATCGTTGTCGCGGCTGACTTTTTTGCGAATGATTCAGAAACAAAAATGACATTTTATTCACGAAGCAAATTTCAACTAGCAGATTCTGATAAAAAACAAAAATATACTTATCTAGCAATTCCAAGTTGATTTTTCGAAGACGAAGATTTCAAACGGCGAAAAGCATTAATGTGGGGTTTACATTTTCATTAATATCAACTTTTGTGTTCATGTATGTCCTTCACTCAATTTTTGAATCACTATTTATTCCTTCAAATTCCTTGACCAATCAAACTCTTGATTTCATAACACAAAAAGTTGTGAAGAATTATTTTCATTGAATCATTGAAATAATTTTTACTTCATATTTTTGTGAAAATTTGAATTATTAATAGCCCTTTAAACTATTCCAGAGAGAAATAAAATATATGTGCACATAATTTCGGAATGAAAATTCAGATACTCATTTCACAACATCCCAAAATTTAAAAAAATATATAATTGAAATAGAGGTATTTTAAACATTAACAAACTCTTATTATACAATGTATAGTCAATAGTCAATTATATAACCTTGAAGTAAATAATCTGTTTATGTTACCTAATCAAAATAAATTAAAATTCAATCATCATTTAATTTGAAATTGTTGAAAAAAATAATCAGCTAATGATTCATTAATCTGTTTATAACATAAGAAAACATTCAACTATAATTTTCATTCAGGCATTCAAACAATTTTTGCTTTACATTTTTTTTTTAATTTACACTTTCATTTCTGAAAATTCGATTTATAAGTAACCTTTCATAGTGATTTCAGAAAAAATTAAAATATATTCACATATAATTCTGAAAATTAAATTCAAATCATTATTTCGCAACATCACAAACATTGGCGGACAATGCGTAATTGGAATGGATGTACTTTTTCTTTATTCATAGTGTTTCCCCTGAGGGACTTCATTCTTTCTCATTTGCTCCCCTAGCACCCTCTAACTCCTTTATCCACTCTGCCCACCAACCATCCTCCCCTAGAATCATTACCAGATTCTCTTGCCAGCTTCCTTTATACTCCATTCCTCTCCTACATCCTTCCCATACATGCTCCCATATATCCTCTTCCTGTTCGCAAATTCTGCACTTCCTGTTATCTTTCTTTTCCCCATACATGATTGCCCTTACCTCGTTTCCCAATCTAAATCTTGCTATTCTGGCCCATCTTTTCTCTCCCCATCCCTCTTCTAAATACTTTTGTACTTCTTCCTTTTCTATCATCTTATACAATATATTATATTTTGATTCCTCAATCATCCCCCATCTTTCTATTAATTGTCTTTCTCTCTCCCTTTTTTTTCATTTTTTCATAGTTGACTCCAGTCACGTAATTTATCTCTCTAGCCTTAAAGAACTCCCTACTCTCCTGTCTTCTACCTCTTTCAAACACTTTTTTGCTAACTCCCCTCCCTTCCCCTCCCTTAACTTCGTCTCAAATTGCCATGCTTTCTTACCCGCTCTAGTACTTAATTGATCTCTCTGTGCTTCTTCTCTCACCATATATCCAGGCGTCCTCCAGTCTACTCCTAGCGTCCACTTTATACACCTTTCTTGTAAACTCTCAATCTCTTTCCTTTCTTTCCATCCCCATATCTCTGCTCCATAACCTAACACCGGCCATACCAGCGTATCAAATAACCACATTCTCCTTCTCCAATTTTTTTTATCCTTCTCTTTCCTATTCCCCATATCTGTTTCATTACCCCTGCCGCTTTTTTTATCCTTTCTCTTATATGAGCTCTATGATCTCCATTTGCTTGCAAGGTATATCCCAAATACTTAAACTCTTTTACTTCATTTAATTTTATTTCCTTCCATCTCCCCGACCATTCCTCCTTTCTTCCTCCTCCTTTTCTAAACCTCATTATCTTTGTCTTTTCTACATTTTGAATCCAACTTTTTCCATCTAAGTATTTCTCTAATCCTGTAATTAAGCCCATCATCCCTTCTTTATCCTCTGCCATCAATACTATATCGTCCGCGTATGCCAGTGTATATATCTTTTCGTTCCCTATCCCAACTCCTTCACATCATTTTTTTTTCATTTCTTCTTCCAAGCCTGATATTAATATAATAAATAAAAGTGGGCTCAGAGGACATCTTTGCCTTACTCCTCTCACCAACCAGAAACTATCTCCCACTTGCTCTCATACTTTTACCTTGCATTTTGTCTCTCTAAAAATTTCCGATACTCTCTTTGTTAATGCCTCTCGTATCCCCTTTTTCACCATAAGTTTTTCTATCTCAGCACAGTCTAATAAGTCGAACGCCGCCGTTGGGTCCACAAACATTGCTATAATTGCCCCTTTCTCCCTTTTAATTCTCCTATTTACTAAATAGTTCAGAACATATATGTCGTCGATCACTCCCATCTCTTTTCTTCTTCAAACCTTTTATTTTCCTCCTCTTTTTTTTTTGATCACATATCTCATCAGTTCAAAAAATAAAAAGCATTAAACTATAACTTTCATTAAAATATTCACATAATTTTTACTTGATATATTTCCTTGAATTTGAACATTCATTTCAGAATATTTGACTTATTAATAACCTTCTAAACTAATTACAGAAAATATAAGTTTCAATGGAATCAGTTAATAATTAACTAACCAGTTCATAAGATGAAAAGCGTTAAAAAATTATTTTCATTGAAACATTAAAATTATTTCTAGATTATCTTCTTCTTTAAATTTGAAATTTCATTTTTGTACATTTAAAGTATTACTGACCTTTCAAACTAATAAAAAATAACTAAAATATATGTACATACAATCTTGAAAAATCAATTCAAATAGTCGTTTCACAACGTCACAAGTATTTGTAAAGATTAAATAATTGCAATACTTTTTGCACGCAAAATAATTTTTTAACCTTAAATTCATTTTTATTTAAACAAAACTATGTATACTATATAAAAAATCCTTCAACATTTGCAAAAATTGTCTCAAAACCTTCTAAATATTTTCTAAAGAATTTAAGTAATGGTTTGAAATCTTTTTAAATATTCTCATTAAATTAATTTAAAAAGATATCATTTTATCTTTTAGGAATCTTAAATGTTTTTAATATTCCGAAATATTTTCAAATTTTAAGCCATGTTCGAAATGTTTTCAAAACAATTGAAGAAGTTAATTTTTATTCTCATTGATGTATTTTCAACAACAAAAAAATAAAATTTTGAGCAAATAGTGGATTTTTCAATCCACTATTATATTATATCCTCTATTCAATTCAGATGAATTTTGTATTAATTATGATATATATTTGTTTTAACAAATTCCTATTCCGTGAATTTATTTGTAAAATTGTTAAAGATCAATTTGTTCGTAGCAAAACTATGGGACGTTTTAGCTCCCGGCGAGTCATGTATTCTGTGCAAAAATATTCTTTTTCGGTAGAAAATTCATTTTCTTGGTTAAAAATTAATTTATTTGGCTTGAAAATTAGCTTTTTTTATTTGTTGAAACCTTGTCTTTTGTGGTACAATATTAATCTTCTTGGTGACAAATTCACTTCTTTGTTGAATATTCAATTACTGGGTTAAAAATTCCATTAAAAACTTAAATATTTGGTGTGAAATTCCTGTATTTTCTTAGAAATGATTCTTTTTTGGTAGAAAGTTGATCTTTTTGTTTAAAAACTCATTTAATTGGATATTTTTCATTAATTTTTTTGAGACGTGCAAACTTTTATCTTATCGAACTTACAAGATATCTTCATTGGCAAAGTACAAGTTCAACAAAAAATAGCAGAAAATTTAAAGGTGGGTTTTTTGAGAAAATCCAAATTTAATTTCTTTTTTGTTAATTTTAAGCCTTTTTAAAAGTTTACTGCGGATAACGAAAAAAGTTGATAAACGATATTTCTAATCGGAAAGAAAGTAATGAATATCTCAGATGAGTCAAAAGTTATAGAATTACAGAAAAAATTAGGGCTCTTTAAAAAACAAAGCACAAAATTGAAATACGCATAATTTCTTAGAAATTTCTTGTTTGCAAATCGGAAGAAATAGGAATCACCTAATTTCCTCTAAAAACAACATATTTCGCCCCCGAGGAATTCGGCGATTTCAAGTCGAGAACCCTGTCTTACTTGAAATCGATTCGGTCTTGTGTTGATTATCAGAATTGTTGGAATAATTATTAATTATTTTCAGTATTGGTAGTATCATATCAAAGTTTCACAGGGAAGAAATTCCTAGTTGAGATCATAAAAAATTGATCCTATTTGTTGAAAAATATGCAAACAGTAATTTGTTTATAACAATTGTTCAAACAATCACCAAATAGGATCTATTTGCTAACTAAAGCTACTCAACGTAGCTTTTCAAATTCCAACAATTGTTCGTACAGTTTTTCTATAGCTTCCCTATATTCGTTGACAAATTACCTTTATTACCAAAAATTAACACTCTAGGTCATTCCTATAAAAAGCTCGCCGATTTCGAGACAAAATTCAACAAAACCGTTAATTATGCGCTGTTCAGCCTCAGTTTACGATGTGATTGTGTACTTTTAAAAAATGTAATCTTCTCTTTCTTGTTCCAGAGTTGAGTTCACAATTCGAAGGATATCCTCATGGCGACTTGTTTTCTGGTTTCGCTTCTGGTTCTTCTTCTGGCATGGCACATTCTCCTGCCAGAGGGCATCATGGCATGGACAATCCTCCTGCTTATGGCGTGGGGCATCTTCATGATTATGGCATGGGGCACCTTCGTCCCACGTATCCTGCTCATGGCATGGATCATTCTACTAACATGTATTCTGCTCATGGCATGGAGCAACCTCCTGCTATGTATTCTGATGTTGCCGAGGCATCTCATCATGTAAGGCCCACGTCTCCTCCTGCCAGCCCCACGTCTCCTCATGCCGGGTCCACTTCTCCTGTCAAGCCTCCTTATGATACAATTCTTTCAATTAAGGCTGGCGATCTTCACAATTGGCGATTTAAGTCCATCCACAATTCGGACTATGTATTTGAAATTAAAGTACATACTTTTCATCCCGGCTCAGGAGTTTCTTTCAGAAATCAATGGCATCGTCTCCAGGGCGAGCCAATCGGACCACTTTTTGTGTTAGTACAAGTTGAGACTGGTAACGCCTTGGCAATAATCAAAAAATACCCAAGGGGCAGTGTGGTTTTACGTGGATTTTATGTACCTGATGGTCGTGATGAAGGAGGAGTTCGAGCACTTATAAACATAGGCAAACGACCTTTTGTTAGGCCACTGACTCCAATTGAAGAAAATTTAACTCCATGTGGAGCGAATTTTCAAGTCGGTGCGTTGTTCGAAAAAGTGCCCTTAAATCCTGAACTTGGTGGGCAGTCTCGTGTCAGGACCGCGAATTCTTATGATGATCCTCCTTATGATAGCATACTTAAAATTAAAGTTAGTGATCTTCATAAATGGCGATTTAGAGCTCGGGGAAATCACAACCGGATACTTGAATTGCAGGTATATACTTTTCACCAGGGGTCAGGAATTTATTTGAGAGATGCAAAAGGTGAACTCGAGAGCGAGCCATTGGGAAAATTCTTTGTGTTAGTAGACGCTAGGACTGGTTACGCCTTGGCAATAGTGGAAAGAATTAAAGGTAATCATACGGCTTTACGTGGACTATTTATGCTTAGTGATGAAAAAGGCGGAACTCGAGTGGCCTTCAACACATTGGACCACGTCAGTTTCAGACCAGTGACTGATAGTGAAGAGTCAGACGTTCCATTATTAACCAGACAATCATTCACACAGAAATTTGAAAAAAAGTTAGCCGCCTTGTTGCCTTTATGAAGATTATGGATTTTTTATTTGATCTGAAAATTGCACATTAGAATGATCAGATTCTGAAGATACAATTGTTTGTCATGAATTTTTATGAGAAGCACCTGTAGTGTGTCCATTTTTCTGCCACATCCAAGTGATGACGGACTAGATGCATATTGAGATTTCAAAACTGAGCTTTCTAAACGACCATTACTTAAACTACGTAAATCTACAGAAACACGCTGAGAAGAAAAAAATTAATTGCCAGATCTGAATATTTGTTCCTCATTAATTGAAAATTAATTTGAAAAGTTGGTTAAAAATTTCCTGATTTAGTTAGAAATTGTATCATTTTATTTAAACTTGAATTATTTTGCTAGAAGTTAATTTTTTGCTCGAAATGTCAACTGTTTTTACGAAAATTCCTCTTTTTGGATTGAAAATTTAACATTTCGTTGAAAATTCCACTGTTTGATTGGAAATGATATTTTTTGTTAAAAAGTATTATAAATTTATTTTTGGTTAAAAATTATCTTATTTTGTTGTGAATTCATACTTGTGTGTCGAAAATTCACATATATTTTGTTGAAACATCATCTTTTCCCATTGAATTCAACTACTTTTGATATAAAATTAAATCTGTTCTGGTAAAACTACCAACTATGACATTTTTTGTCAAGAATTCATTTTTTCTTAATTTAACAACTTGGTTGTATATGTAACTAGTATGTTAAAAATTCCACTTTTTTGTCCAAAATTTTTTTGCTGTGCTGCCGAAAATGAATTTTTGAACTAGGAATTTAACTATTCCATTTCTGGTTAAGAATGTATCTTTTTATTTGAAAATTAGTATTTTTTGATCGAAAATTAATTTTGTTTGTTTTAAATTGATATTTTTGATTATAAATTTTATTCTTTGACTGAAAAGTGAATATAATAGTTAAAGTCATATCATTTCAGTTAAAAATTTGCTTTCTTTCGTTTCAAATTGAACAAGTCTGTTGGAAGATTGTTTCTTTCTAAGAATATACATTAATTCTTTCAACTAGAAATTGTTGGATTAAAATTTATCTTTTCTGTTTGAAAATTGAGCTGTTTAGTTGATAATTTATATATTTTGTTAACAGTTTTTTTGGTGGTAAGTAAAATTTTCTAGCTAAAAATTAAATGAACTGAAATAATCTAATTCATTATTTTTGGTTATAAGTATAATATAAATTATATATAGACATAAATTATTTTTTTTATCTAAAAAATTAACTATGCCATTCTTGCGTCTTGATTTTTGTTTTTATACAGTAACATTTTTTATTGCCCCTTTGAGCTGATT
>CAKNXH010002276.1:93068-159150 GCA_932178445.1 Andricus quercusramuli | reverse complement strand
CTCACGCGCATGTAGGAGTATAAAAATTTGTTTTCTCTTATAATTATGTAATGTCGTGCAAAAGTTTCTGGACATCTATTTTCCGAAAGGTTGAACAAGCACCCTTGTTTTAATAATAATGAGCTGTAGATTTTCTCTCAATTATTCCATAAAAGGTGATAAAAGTACCCATTTTATGGGCATAAATGAAAGCCAATACGTGTTAATTTTATTAGAAGTTGTTTGAAAAAACGTCAAATATCAATAAATATCAATAAAATATCAATAAATTCGGAAATAACCAATCTTTTATTGTTTTTGGGCTAATTTTGAAGATGATTTTCTGCAAGTCTGTTAGAATACTGTTCTATTAATTTGTTTTAATTCAGCTATGGAAACCTGACTTTATATCAATATTGATAAGTTCTTTAAATTAAGCTTAGGTTTTGATTGCATCAAAGGAAAAATTCTAGAAATATCTTATCAAGTCATTAAAATAATTAAGGAAATTATCTTTAAAACTAGTGCAAAGAGATTAAAAAATATTAATTGCTTTTTGATTCATTAACATTTTTCGGAAACATTAAAATTTGTAATTTTTTTAATAACTCCTAATCAAATTAATATATCGCTTTCAATTTAAGAACATTAGGTGTACATATAATTTTATCATGTTTCGTGTAGTAATTGGAAGTAAATTTAGAGTTGAATATTTTTACAACTATAGAGTGCTTTTATAAAGTATTGAAAAAGATAAGTCTAGAAACTTTTGCACAGTAGTGTATTACATTCTCTTATAAACTATGCAATGTAGGTATATTCTATTTCTGTAATATTAAAATCTATCACTTGTATGCAGAAAACAATAATTTGCCACGATTTTAAGAAAAATATAATTCTTAAACAAATAATAATTGTTTGAATAAAAAAAATTAAAAAATTGATTAGCATTTCGAACTCGAAAGTTCATTGCCTCACTACCCGATTCGGGTAGTGTTTCTAGGTGGATAAATACTACCAGTGTGGGTCCACCACACCCACGACGGGTCAACAACACGCAGTATTCCCCGAACGGTCACCCGTCCAAGTACTAACCGCGCCCAACACTGCTTAACTTCAGTGATCTAACGGGAACTGGTGTTTTCAGCGTGGTATCGCCGTTGACAATTGTTTGAATAATTGAAAATTATTTACAAAATATTCGGAAACTCGCCCCTTAACAATTAAAAATAATACTTGTTACAAAAATTTAAAGAATACAGTTTTTAGTATGAATTTAATAGAAAACTGCTATTTTGCAGTTTTTGGGTCACTTTCCAAACACAGTAACAATGGCTTGCAAGGAGGGTGGGAAGTCAAAATTAAAACTTACTGGGTGGAAATTATTCTTTGAACATGCGTTGAGAGGTTTTAATACTTTAATTCACAAAAGTTTGTAACAAGTAGCTCTTTTCAAATTTTTTGAAAATCAAGCTTTTCCCGTTTAAAACCCCATTTTAATTGTGAAGGCTCGGCGGCACGGGTTAACTTTGACAAAAAAGAAAACAAGAAAAATGTTGAGTTGATAAACTGCAAATATAAATTAAGTATTTATTTTTAAAAATGAACTATAGTTCGACTCTTAACAATAGAATAATAATAAGATTGATTTTATAAGACGATTATGAATCTGTTCGTAATTAGATAATTCATAGATTTTTACGTTAAAAATTGAACTATTTTAATTCGAAAGCCTTAGTAATTAATGAAATTTTTGCATCCGATTGCAACTTCAAAATCTTTTTTCAATCCTCAAAAACATTTTGATTAATATTTTCATAATTAAATGCTTTCTTTCAATTTCAAATCACATTCAAATATTTTTGCATTCTAAAATACTTCATTTTTCAAGCATTCAGTTTGAAAATTTTTAATTAAAAAATGTTTGTTCCAATATTTAACAATATTTGACTGTTTATTTAAAATGAGAAATTATAATCAAACATTGAATAATAAACTAAATAAAACTGAATCATTCAAAATAAAATAAACCTCGAATCGTTCGAATTTCAGGGTGCTGAAAGTAAACTTTAAAATTTGCATTATTTCATTTTTTTTTTTAATTTTTAATTTGTAAATTACATTTTTCAATTTAGATTTTTCAAGAAACAACTTATAATAACTACGTTGTACGGCTTTTAAGTTAAAATAGTTTGAAAATGATATAATTTTGAACACTTACAAATTTCTCTGAAAGAACTCTGGACACGCTTTGAGGTTGAAATTGAATTATTTAGAATAAAATAAGCCTCGAATCATGAAAATTTCAGAGTGCTGAATGCAAACTTGAAAATTTGCATTGTTTCATTTTTTTTTATTTGTAATTTATAAGTGACATTTTTGAATGTGAATGTTTCAATAACAATGTAAAATCCTTTAATTCTACTATTTCAACGTAAAATTTTTCAAAAATGATATCATTTTGAACATTTAAAAAATTTATTGATTCATTCTTCAAACTATTTTATTTCCAAAACGCATTCTCTCCTTTGCCTGCTTAGTCAAGCTTTGTTTATAAAATTCCGATGCGGACCGATGTCAGTTTTCTGAAGTGTCGCACTTATGTTACGCATCTACATTTAGAATTAAGCTAATTATACTTCATGAAGAAGAATATTCAAAATTGAAATTTCACTATGAAAAATTAATTATTATGACACTTATCATTATTATTACACGTCTAAGTACTCAAAACTTATAAGAAAAATATTGAAGATTGTTTCTTTTTTTCAAATTAGACACAGCATATTTTCCTCCAGTTTGTGAATAATTTACAATTGTTTAAACAATTATTATTCGTTTGAGAGAGAGAGAAAGAGAGAGAGGCGCAAAACTCCGTTCTGTGGCATGAGATACAGCGAGTGTGTCAGAGGCCTGCGTTACGCTTTCTAGTCGTGGTTTCATTTGGTTATTGTACAAATTTCTGTAGCAAAATTTTGAAAAAAAAAATTTGAAACAAATTTTCAGTTTATTGTTTTTTAGTGTTTTGAGTTCAGTAGTTGTTTTTATTGAGCCTGTACCGTG
Source organism: Andricus quercusramuli (assembly GCA_932178445.1). Lineage (NCBI taxonomy): Eukaryota > Metazoa > Arthropoda > Insecta > Hymenoptera > Cynipidae > Andricus > Andricus quercusramuli. Next base: position 156,108 of record CAKNXH010002276.1, on the reverse strand, counting down.
GTGGGGAAAACAAATTTGGAAATTTTTTTTACAAAATTTTGACATTGACATTTTTACAATAACAAATTTAGTTGATTTTATTGATGCCTATAACACTGTGGGGAGGGGGGGGGGGATTTACTCAACATTCCTTTTTTTAAATTTTGCTACTGAAATTTTCTTAATAACAAATTTAGTTGTTTTTACTGAAACTGTTTGTGAGGGAAACAAATTTTACCGAAAAATTTGGTTTCAAAATTTTTACAATAACAAATGAAGGGTAGAAATGCAAAAGGAGTTAAGCGCCATTGTTCACTTTTTTCAGGAGAGACTAAAAACATGTTGTAAATTCAGCGGGACCATTTAAGAGAAAAATAAGGAAGTACTTTCGAGATACTTTCATGATCTATCGAACTAAAAAAAGTTTGCTCACAAAAAGCTATCCGGTTTCGAGAAATTGAATGAAACAGGTCATGTTTTGAGGTTAGATTTTGGGTCCGTATCGACTTTTAACATCTTTCAACATTAATTGTGGAGTCAATTTGCAGTTTAAGAGAAAACAAAAAATTTGAATTCTAGCTATTGAATGGACGAATTGATTTCCAAAAAGTTTGTTTGAAAAATATCATGCAGTTTCGCGAAATTTGAAAATCCAATTATGACTTCGAAATGGTGTAAAACTGACATTTCAACTTCAAAATAATGACGATAGCAGTAATAATTTTGCATATTTCCAAAAAATGAGGAATTGGGTTATCCAGCGCTGAACGGAAGGGACCCAATAGTAATTAAAAATTATTAGCCAGTGTCCAGAAAAATGAAATTTGATTTTTTACTTTGTGGTTAGAAAAGCTTTTCGGACTGTGAACACAAGAACACAAATTTTGAAAAATGATGCCCCAAAAAAATCCTTTGGCAGGCATGTGTAATAGAATTTATCTGATTTTTTGAGCTAATAAACCCGATTTCGAAAATTTGGCGCTTGACTCCTTTTGCATTTCTACCCTTCAAATTTAGTTTTTTTTATTGTAGCCTTCAACGCTCTGGGGAAAAAACGAATTTTCGAGAAAATTTTTTTTTTCCATACAACGTTATAGGCTTCATTAAAAACAACTAAATTTGTTATTGTAAAAATTTCGATCGGAAAACTTTGAAAACAAATTTTTCGATACGATCTTTTTATCCCGCACAGCGTTATAGGCTTCAATAATGAAAAACTAAATTTGTTATAGTAAAAATTTTGAAAACAAATTTTTCGATAAATTTTTTCCCCCTCACAGCTTCAATAGAGGCAACTAAGTTTGTTATTGTAAAAATTTCGATAAGAAAATTTTGAAAAAAATAAAAATTTCCTACCACGTTACAGGCTTCGAGAAAAACAGCGTTGTAGGATTCAATAAAAAGAACTACATTTCTTATTGTACAAACTTCTATAGCAAAATTTTGAAAGAAAAAATGTTTGAAACAAATTTTCAGTTTATTATTTTTTAGTATTTTTAGTTTAGTAGTTGTTTTTATTGGAGTCTGTAACGTGGTAGGGAAAAAACTTTTGAAAATTTGCTTTCAAAATTTTGCTATTAACATTTGTACAATAACAAATTTAGTTGTTTTTATTGATGCCTATAACGCTGTGGGAAAAAAGTTTTTTCTTCAAAATTTGCTTATCGAAATTTGTACAGTAACAAAAAATGTTTTTACCCAAGTATATTATGATAATAAATCTTAAAACCTCGCTGAAACACGAATTTTTCTTGAAAATTATCAAATCATTTGTGAGAAAAATGTATAGACCGACGAAAAAGTGTCGTTGACGTTTTCCCAACTATTATAAAATAATTTCAAATTTGAAAAAATTTTTAACAACTTCTAGATTTCTCAAGATTTGGATATAAAACTTTGAAGCTTTTCAAAGATTTTTTAACTATATGAAATGAAAAGAATTTAACTTCTAACTTGCGAAAATATACATTCGAAAATTTTAAAGTGCATTGATTGATTCTTTAATTTTGAACATTAAAAATTACACCGTGGATTTATAATTTTGAAATTTAATCTGAATTTTCGAACTCCATAATTTATAAAAGTTAGAAATTCTAAATTTTGCATTTCATTTGCATTTCATTTATAATTGTGTGATTGAAAAGTGTTAGAACCTTCTATTTTATACGTGTAAATTATTGATAATTTGAATACAAAATTTTTGAAATGAAAAACTTAAACTTCAGTTAGAAAGTTCAAAATTCAAGAGTTCCACTTTGAGTGCTTTAATTTGCAGTTTCTATTTATTCTTTCAAATGGAAAAATGTTCAGCTTCAGAGTTCAAATTTTTTAATTTTATTGACCGTGAAAAATGTTTGCATACCGAGAAAACCCGGGAAATGACCGCACATTTTTTTCTTCCATTAAAATGGCCACCCTGTTACATGTACGTATATACTCATAACAAGGTACTTTGATGAAGTTTGATTTTTCAGTACAAGCATTTCCACTTTCATTAAGATATTATAAAACCAAAATGGCAAAAATACAAAGAAAATATTTTTTGGGACAAAACTTTGACAAGAATGGTTCATATCATACAGTCCTGATTGTTTACAGTTTGGAGAGTCCCGATTCACCCTCGAGGCCACTGAGGGTACCCCCGACACGGCTGGTAAAGCGGGACTGCAGTGTAGTTTTACTTTCTTGTACTTCTGCTGTTTGATGAATTTCTTGTGATTTAATGTATTTTCTGTGTCTTCTCTGCTGGGAGAAACCAATTGGATTCACAATTGGACGGTTCAATTGGAAATCTGAGTGGAAAAATGGTAAGGAAAACCAATTGGACATGCCAGTTGACAGCGTACATTTTTTAATAAAAGTTTCTGCTTAAATGACTTGTTTTTTTTTTTTTTCAAGGTACAACTTCGTATAGTATCGTACAATTTTGGAATCTCTTGAATATTTATTTTATAAATATTTATATTTTTTTTTTCAATTCATTTATTTATTTAAATTTATAATTATTAAAGCGTCATAGACGTTTTCCCAAATTTAAAAAAATCGTGTGAAGTGTCTGAAATTCTATCACTAATAAACAATTCAAAAGCAAGTTTAGAGAAACATTTTTGCATTAATTGAAACATGAACTTATCAAACCGATACATAAACTTACTTCAGCTCATCGATTCTGTACAGGTATTTAAACACTCTCTAAATATTCTGTGAAAGCTAAAGAACTGAATGACAACCCTTTGCGAATAGATGGAAATCGAAATAGTTTGAGGAAGAAAAAGACAAGTTTTGGTTCGCGGTAGAGACGAACACCATAAAGTCCGAGGAAAAGAGCGACTTCGTTGTCGCTCTTTTCCTCCAACTTCACTCTGTTCGTCTTTACAGGTGAACGAAACTTGTCTTTTTCTTGCTCCAACTATTTTTTGATCGCACTTTACCTGGACATTGATAATTTTCCGACTCTTGCTCTAGGTGCCTCATATATGCTTGAACAAGTACGTATTATTTAAATAATTGTACAATTATTTGAACGAATTATTTTATTGTAATTATTGGTTAAACAATTCATAATGTCTAAAAAATACGTTCATTTCGCGACTTAGCTGAAAAAAAACAAATATTTAAACAAATTTGAATTGTTTAAACAATTGAATATTAATTAACAAATGACTGGATATTCGTAAATTACTGATCAATGATTATTTATGTACAAAAACTTCTAAAAAGCGTCAATAAACCGCAATATTACGTAAAATTCACATTTGCCACTTATGGGGTTTTCTTTCAGGACCCATAAGAGTGGCTTTAAATTATTCAACCTAAAAATTTATGATTGATTCTTATTCTCTGACAAATTCTGAACAATATGCTAAAACACAGAATTATTGGTAATATATTATCAGGTTTAAATATTAGATTAACAAAAAGCTGACTTTTTCCCATGTTAAATCAATGGGAAATTTCGTGGTCTTCGCGCGACCCCTAAATGGGGTTTTTGCTGATTTTTGCTTTGTCTAATTTTTTTCTTGCTAAATTACGTAACAGGGTTTTTCCCGTTCAAACCATGAGAATCTGCAAAAAAAAACCATGAGAATATTCAAAGAGGTGTTGAATACAATTCTTTCAAACCGAGTTGTGATACCTAGGAAAATCATATTTATATAACTTAAGAGCAAAGAAACAAAGAAACATAAAAAATATATAGTTATTCGAAGTTTTTATTTTGTATTGAACATAATTTCTCCCATGAAACTATAATTTTGTCTAACGTTTTTTTCGCTTCTGATCTGCACAATCTGCACAGTCATCTTTTTTTTATTGAGACTACAGCTATTTAGTATCAAATTAAAATATTTTTTTCTTGAAGATTCAACTTTCTTGGATGAAAATTCAACTATTTAGTTAAAGGTTAAACTTCTTTGTTAAAAATGCACTCGTTTGGTTGAAGATTCATAATTGCAATTAGAAGTTCATCTCTTCTGGTAAAACATTATTGTTCTTGGTAGAGAATCAACTTTCTTTTTAAAAATTAATATCTTAGAGTTAAGAAAGTAAACAGTTTTGTAGAAAAATCGTCTCTTTTCTCAAATTAATTCAATTATTTTTTATTGCAAATGAAAATATTTATGCTACAAAATTGCTTTCGAGATTTTCGTGGCAGACCTATTTTTAGAAGCGGAAGAATAATTACAAACATATTTTTTTGGGTCACCCAACAGGAAATATAAGTCATTGGTTGGCTTTTCTAAAGCTGATAAAAATGATGATTCATCAGTTACAGAAGGCAGTATACAAAATTGCCGTGCAAAAACCAGAATTTTTTGAAACTTAAAAGATTGTATATATATTGAATCTTGTGAAATGTCAATATCTCACGAGGAAAATCTTAACGACTTAAAACTTTAAGATAAGGACGATATTGCGCATTGTACATTCTGATGAACCGCTAAATTATTCATTACTTACATTGCGAATCAAGTGGTACGTTATTATATTAGACAGTGTTCTCATAAATTAGAAAAGATGTGGATTTTCTATATTCTGGTCTTATCTTCGGCGATCATCTTCAGTTGTATTGGTGAATATAATATTATAATACATCTATAATTTTGAGGACATTTTTTGAAGCTTTACGTCAGTGGTATAACAGGACACGTCTAAATTCTAACGTGCACATCTGGGAGTGTCCCATATGTGCACGTGCACAGATGGTACACTCCCAGATGTGCACGCTAAATTCTGGATGTGCAAAGATAACCTAGCGGACCTTGCGAACCGAACGGTTAAGTAGCTGCGTGACCTTAGAGTGACCACATAGTGACCGTTGTGTTCACTAGAACCACTGGGACATATTTTCATACTTTTTCACATTTATTCACAATTTCGCGTAGGATTTAACAAACTTCTCATCTTTGCAGATTGTCTTGAAGAACAAGTCAGAAAATGAAGGAAAATAAATTAGCCTATATAACATTGAAAAGGCACAAATTATATGAAATAAATTTTTGCAATTCGACTTGTCATTTACGAAATAAAAAATAAAAACTGGTTTACGAATTGCATGGAATTTAATACGTTTTTTGTGCGGATTGAAAAAGATAGGTTGCGGGATGAAAAATTATAGATTGAAAGGGATAGGAAATATATACATATTGCGCATCCGTTCAATCCATGCTTTTAATTTATATTGCGGAGAACGCACTCTTTTGTTGAAATATTGTATTTTCGGGTTAAAAATTTAACTGTTTTATACATTTTTTATTAATTTGTGTGTATTTTTTTTTGGAAATTCATCATTTTGAATAAAAGAGTTAATCTTTTAACCCATTTTTTTAATTTGCCACCAAAAGAGAATAATTTTCTACGAAATAAATGGATTTTCAACGAAATACTTGAATTAAAAAAAGAGATACATATTTAATCAAATTTTTTGTTAGAAAAAAGATTTCAACAAAAAAGTTAAATTTTCAACAAAAAGAAAAGATTTTTTAACAAAAGAATTCAACTTTCAATCAACATTTCCATGACTTGCTTAACTATTTTCAAACAGGTAGTGGAATAAAATGATAAAGAATAAAAACAATAAATAATAATGAATAATGATAATAAAGTAAAATTAAAAAATAAGGAAAAAGATTAATTTTGTAGCAAAAAAGGTTAGTTTTTAGAAAATACAGTAATTTTTAACCAAATGTATTTTTTATGTTTCTTGAATGTTGAAAAAAAACTATAAATTGTTACTGTTTTGCAATATAACTTTTTCTTTGTTACTTTTGTATTTTTAAAATATTAGCATTTGGAACTAAAATAATAATTTTTCGACCAAAAAATAATAATTTACAATAAAAGAGTTGATCTTTTAAGCAACTATTTTAATTCGCCGCCAGAAGAGAATAATTTCCTGTAAAGTGCATGAATTTTTAACCAAATACTTGAATTTAAAAAAAAAAAAGATAAATATTTAATCAAATGTGTGTAATAAATATAATTTGAAAAAACTCGCACTCGTTACCGTTTCAAAATTTAATTTTAACTTAGTTACTCTTATATTTTAAAAATACCAGCGTCATCAATGGCGCGCTATTAGAAAAAATAGTTTTTAATGGATAATAAAAAATTTTACTTTTGACAAACTTTTGAATACTTAAATTCGAGCTAAAATTATATTTTAGGCTTTTTACATTCCATAAAACGAGGTTAAATACAAGGAAGTAAGTACTATCATTCTGTTTTAAGCTTAGATAAATATAACTTTCCCAATTTTCTTGATAAAACTGGAAAAAGTGGACGATTTCACATCCGTTCAAAAAAAATCTGGAAATATTTTTTTATTTTATAGGTCTTCATCCAATTTTTTGGGTGAAAATGTATTTTATTGAAATATTTAAAAAAAAATTTATAAGTTTTAGGAAATCTTACAAAAGCTTACAGAAGCGTATAAAAGATTCTAGGTTTAAAATGTTACAAATGTAATATTCTGGTCTTTGAATATTAATGGTCAGAGAAAGTGAAAAATTCATCAGGAAAAAAATAGAGAAATTTAAAAATTAAGTTTTGAGGTAACCCTGATATAGCATTCTTGTCAGTAATTTATTTGCTTCGTATATATGTTTCTCCTTTTGAAGTGGCTTACTCCTGAGAATGATCTTTTTTGTTGAAAATTGTATTATTTGTTTGAAAATTCAACAGTTTTGTTAAAAAGTCATCCTTTTTGATCGAAATTCCAACTGTTATTGAAATGACAACTGAAATATTTTTTTGGATGAAAACTCGACTATTTTTTTGTTGAAAATTTATCTTCTTTATTCAAAAATTTATCTGTCTGAGTAGAAAATTCATATTTCTTGGATAAGAATGCAATGTTTGGTTGAAAATTCATGAAATGTGTTGAAAAGTCATCCTGTTTGGTCCAAAAATCTTCTTTTTTGTTAAAAATTCAACTATATTTTTTAATATTTGTCTTTCTGATTTGAAAAATCATCTGTCTCAGTAGAAAATTAATCTTTCTCGGGTAAAAATGCAACTGTTTAATTGAAAATTAACAAATTTTCCGAAAAAGTTTTTTTTTTGTATGAAAATTCAATTGTTATTATTGAAAATTCATCTTATTGGGTTGAAAATTCTAATATCTTCTTAGAAAATGCATTTCGTGTTTAAACTATTTTGTTTGAAAATTTTATTTGAACCATTCTTTAAGAAATCACTTTTTTGTTGAAGATTCATATTTTTCGTTGAAAATTTATTTCTTTGGTTAAAGTTTGACTATTAAGTTGAGAACTGATATTTTTTAATCAAAAATTTAACTGCGTGGGTAAAAGTTGAACTATTCTGTTTGAATTTTTTTTAATGAAGCTTTATCTCTTCGGTTGGATATTTCACTATTTTGTTGAAAGTTAATTTTTTTGCTCAAAATTCCTATTTTTCTGGTTGAAAATTCAGATTTTGTACAGAAAATTCGTCGTTTGGCTTCAAGGTTCAATAATTTAGGTGAAATTTTTTTCTTTTATTACTGAAAAGTCTTTATTTGTGGAAAATTCGTCTTTTTGATTTTAAAATTCAGTTTAAAAAAAATGTAATTTCGTCCTTCTTAGTTGATATATCAAGTATTACACTTTTTTGTTGCGAATTTATCTTTTAAGGTTGAAAATTCAACTATTTTGTTGAAAATTTAATTGTTTTGTATTCATATTCATATTCATATTTATTGAAATTCCAGCAGTTTTTACACCAATTACAGGGTTTCTTTTGGACTTAATATATGATTAAAGTACATTATGTGTCTACGTATCACTCTTACAATTCATAGAGTCAGATTATAGTATATATTTTGCCTTTACTTTCTGCTTGGTATAAATTTGATCGCAATTGCTTTGAATTTACTCATTGTAGAGTTAAACAAATCAAACTGAGGCACTCGAAAATGAAGTCTATTGAGTAGAAATGGACAAATGGTCTCATCCACACCTTTGGTATCCGATCCGCAGGGAATACGCCAATCGTATGTCGTGGTATTGCTTGACGTGGTCGAAGAATCTGAAGGCTGTCCATCTCTATTTCCAGGATTGCCAAGTCGAGGCAAATCTGTTAAAGGGTTATTTACCTCACTCGCAGTCTGGTTGATTTTTTTTAACAGAAATTTGTATGTTGTCAGCGACCGTCCTCGATGTCACTGCCGTCTCATGATTTTCAGTTTTAAAACGGACATTTTTGTTTAGTATACTCTGACGTGTGATACCCCGGAGTGATATATCTTCTCGTCTTTGACTTTCAAGCCAGATTTTCAGTTTAGTTTCGAAATTGACAGCACATGTAAAAAATGTTCCTTTTCTTATACCTTGATGAAAACAGTAATCTTGAGTGGTTTCCAGTTTTTTGAAAGTTAGACAGGTTAATTCCTCCAGATTAATAATCTGTCTGCTCATAATATTTTGCGAAAGTGCAGCTTTCTCCCGGCCACGGGTATAGATTTGACCAGCTGATTTTGTGACATCGCGAAGATTCGAATGTAAAAAATTCGTAGGAGTATCTCCCTCTAACCACTCGATTCCATGAAAATAACAGGTGAGCCAGTTATTTTGTTGTTTCGCATCGCTACAGAGATCCGAGAAGGGGTAAGGTGGTGCTGCTATCCAATGTCCGATAAAGTTTTGATCCACTGCAATGACGGCCACTTCTATTGCAATAAATTTATTTGCAAGATCGCGAAAGCCTTAATTATCAATCACGTAGTCCATAATATTCTTCGCACAACTAAAGCTTTGCTGATAATGCGTTCGAAGAAGACGGCGGTGACAAAGAGTTGCGTGTCGCGCACAAACGAGTAGCCACGTAACGAAACAACCGATTTGTAAGGCTACTTTTGAGGACAATTTTTCACACCATTGTACAATGTTTACACAGCTGCGTTTTGATAGATAACGCCGTAGGTGTAAAAAGGTACTCATTTCCTGTCCAAACCTGTCTTAAGTAAACACAGGTGTACATTAGAATATCAGATATGTAAAATTCCGAGAAATGAAGGCGACGGCTGCAGTGAAAATAATTTACTATCCTCCAAAATCAACAATAACTTGTCTAGACGCGTCAATTTCCAAAACGTTATCATATTCTGCATATACGATACAATTTACTGTGTTGACAAGTGGTTCTTCAAAACGCACCTCTATTCGTAGAATTCCATGTTTGACGAGATTCCAGTGAGAATAACAATTTGCAGAGAGATGAGGGGTAAGATCAAAAGCAAACAGGCAGAATCCTTCCGGTTCGATTCCCGACTCGCACTCTGGAAGAGCCTCGGTGGCCCATGCGGTGAACATTTGCCTAGCAAGAAAGTTGTTCATCTCCGGATAGACGTGGGACCGGTACCTCTAGAGAAAAAGGTTCTCTAAGTACTTAAGGCTGCTGTTCTTGGTGGTTCGGAACCCACCTTAAACTGTAGGTCCCCCTCCCAACACCAAGTAAGTGCGTGGGGGGTGTATAAAGGAATAGGGAAGAGATACAAGAAAAATGTAAACCCTTAGGAGACACATTAGAAGCTTCCATTCCATAAATAATAATCTATTTATGAGCCGCCAAAAATGTCCGAAATTGAACGACATTTTCCTGTGCTAGATTTACGCTTTTCCTTCTGCTGTGTTTTCTTATTTTTCTTTTTATTACTCACTCCATTTAATTCCTTTTCTAAGCTCTGTGACACTCTCAAGACCACGAACTCCGGACAACTGAGGTGTGAAATTTTTTACACCAAATTTATAACCTGATCCATTCATAAGATTATCAATTTTATCCAAAGTTTTTCTTTGTAATTTTCGACCAGATTCATTAGTATGAGAGTTGAATGCCTGCTTGAGCGGTACTTTCCTATCGACATCATTTTAAACAATAACAGCTGTTCGAAGTGCCTCCTTTCCAACTTTACGTGCACCTCACGCTAATATCGGCGATACACGTCGAAAAAGCCCACCTAGAACGCTTCCGATTTCATGACCTCTCTGATAGGATGATCCGACATAAACTTTTGGTATTTCCCCTCCACCGACTTGTGTTGTGTAGTAATCTACGTAATAACTCATTATTACTAGATTATACTATATTATATTATAGTTGGATGCAAAAATGTAGTTTCGAGTATCAATAGGAATAATACGTGAAAGCAGTGTTTGTACATCGCCTGTAATACGAGGTTCGCAAATATCGAAATAAACAAAAATTTTCTCAGGTAAACCACGAGCCAGACTTGGAGGGTGATTAGAATGAGAATTATCTGATATTACTTGTTGTGGTTCAAATCCAAATATGCGAGATACTTTTCTCGAGCAATCGGGGTCTGGTTTATCGCTCGGACGAGATCGTTTATCTCTGGGTACACACCAGGTCGAAACTCGGAGATAATAGGGCTTAACCATTTACCAGTCAACATACCTGCTGTTTATTTATCTCTAAGAGCATTGTCATTAAGCTGAGACAACTCGGCGTCGCCTTTAAGAACGTAAGGAAGCGAGTATTTAACAAGTGAATCTTCACCGTCAATTTTCGCTTCTTTCAATTTTCTCTCAGAATTTTCTTTATTTTTCTCTTCAACGATACTACTACTACTTGACACATTCATCATTAGAGCTATGCAATTTTCCATTCGATCAGCCAAATTGTGTCTTACATGAAGAAATGTTCTTGGAAATTGAATTTCTGTGAAAGCAACAACCCATCTACCCTGTAAACGACATTCGTGCGGCAATTGCGTGGTAAAGCGAGTCGTAGTATTATGTGAAAAATACTTCATACTGCTATTGCTCGGTAAAATAAGGTGAAATTGATTGTTATTCATTGTAAATTTTTTAAATCAGGGGCATGTATCCAAGAATTGAATTTATCAGAATATCCCATCCACTTGACAAATAACTGTTTCTTGGAACCTTTCCCCTTACTACGTATCACTCGTTCAATTATAAATTATGTCTCATTGATATCAGTATCTTCCTTCACGCCCGACAGTTCTGTCTCGTAAAAAACTCCGTCTACATTCTCACCAGCCAGATCTTGTAACTCGTAAATGTATGGGATTCGTCTACGACCCGTTATTCCATCCATAGTATTCATCGGATTAGGCCCCCAGTAACTTTTTTTTATTTCCAAACTTGAAAAAATGGCTCGACGGACAACGGTTCACATCGAACGAGGAGGTCGTCGTCCAAACAGATGCCTATTTTGAGGACCTTCTGAAATCCTACTCTTTCGACGGCTTCAAAAAGTTGGAGCAATGCTTGGAAAAGTACATAGAGTCAAAAGGAGATTATGTTGAAAAATAAAGAAAAAATCCACCAAAAATAATTTGTTTTTCTATCTTTTTCTAAGGACTTATTGAACGACCCTCGTATAATGAATCTTCGTGAAAGCATTAAATCTTTCTAACATGTTGTATGAGAAAAAAATGTTGCCGGACACATTGTATTCTTTATCAAATTTTAGGAGAATCATAATTACTAAGTTCAAGCAAGATATCACGCATAACAATAATATTTACAAGAATTTGAATCCAAGATTGATCCGAGTTCTCAATCTTTATTTATTTATTCATAGTTTTATAAAAATATTATTTTCTTTATGTGCGAAAATGATAACCATATAAGGAATCGTCCATAAATTACGTGAGACGTTTTTCTTTGGTTTATATCGTTGTGTCCATCTCAACTTCACAGCAATTTTATTCCCCTCTTTATTCAAACAAAAGAAAAACGTCTCACGTAATTTGTGCACAGCCCCTAACTTTTATCTACAAAATTACTTGTAACAGATAGATATATCACTTGCTAATCAATTTAGTTCAATTATCAATCAATTAGTTAGATAGCTTCATTGAATGAAAGTCTCTCTTGTATGTAAAGATGATAAAGCATAGTTTTTTTTCAAAATAATGATTATAATAATCACGTAAATTATGTTCTAATCAACTTCGTTGGTTAATCACCGCAAGAAATATCATTCCAATAATAAATGGAAAAGTAAATGATTTCTTTCTATGAGTATATAAATGAATTAGAAGACAATTGTGAATCGCATTTGGTCAAAAAGATCAATTTAGTTATGAAGAGAACAAACTTATTGAGAATATGTTCGTCAAAAGCTGAAATGGCCAATTTTGTCACTTTATTTGTTTATATATTGTTGGTCTGTGACAACAATTAAAAAATCATGAACCAACAATAATAAACAGCACGATGTTGAGAATTTTATTGTTAATTCCATTCATTTCTCACCGTTCCTTACAATTTTCATGAATTCTTCATGAATAGTTTACGAAAGAATAATTCGTTAATCAGACGATGCAGAAATGTTCAAATGCACACTGTAAATAAAAAAATGCATTTTTCTCAAAAAAATGTATAGCGTGACTTAATACTAACGAGTAGATTATATTTCAATGATTAGTTTTAATTTTCTTTTTAGCGTCAAAAATCGTACACTATTAAAAACATTTTTCGTAATATTTACAATTAGATTGTAATTTCATGAGCAGTGTATTTTTAAATTACAATGTATGACCTTGTAAATTTATCAATGTCGCTCAGAAATTCACGATTTAGTCCAATTTCACCCCATGGAACAGTGTGAAATAACTGTCCGATGTAAAATTACTATTTCGGGCGATGAAAATTATTCGATCAGTAATCAGTAATTCACGAAAATTTATAGAAATCCTTGATTTTCAAAATATATTTACATAATGAAAATTTTGAACTTCGGTTTCTTTTTCAAATATTGTCTGAATTGATCTTACAGATGGAATGGATGATGAGTCATATCCAGCTCAAACACCAAGGACGCGGGAGCGTAGGAGAAGGCCGGCTGATCGACCACTAGATCCAAGTTAGTATATCATAATTTTTTTGGAATAACAAAAAATCGCTGGGATTCAGAAAATACCCAAATTTGATTTATTAACCTCCAATAAATTGTTCTCGCTGATCGGCGTTGGCCCCTGGCGACCTTTGAAACAAGTTTCGAATTTTGATTTGAAAATTACATATTCTCATAGAAAACTTAATTGCGTATCTTTTTTCATTGAACAAACATGTTGCAGCTTTCCCCGTTTTCAAAGTAAACCCGAAAACTCCGTTGAAAAAAGCTTTCTGTAAATTTTAGAAATTAATGTAAGTTGATGAAATTTGTGGAAATTATTGATAATTTATCTGCAGGAAATCAATATATTCAACTGACCTCCTTTTGAAATCTTCTGAAATGTCATGATGTCCATATTTGTGCTGATCATGTTGTAAATTTCACAAATCCTTTTTCTGAGTGTGTTATGAGGGGAGTTTTGGGATCGCCGATTTCAAATTTTTGGGGTCTCGTGGTTACAAAATTCTTTAACAAAAATATTATAAATAATATTAAATAATACTATGAATATTATATTTTACAGGTCAAGGTAATCAGACGCCTGGATTACGTCGAATATCAACAAGGTCCGAACAATTTAACGACTTTTCTTCAAATCTTGGCACTCCATCTAGAAGACCTAAAAATCTACGTTAGTATATTATAATTTTTTAAACTAACAAAAAATTGTTGGGACTCATAAAAAAATCTGAATTTCATTTTTCGACCGCCAATAAATTCTTCTTGTTTAACAACGTTTGTCCCAGGAGACCTTTAAACAAGTTTCGAATTTTAAATTGAAAAATACATGTTCTTAGAAGAAAATTGATTGCGCCTTTTTTTTCTCCAGACAAAAATGTTGTAGCTTTTCCTACTTCAAAAATAAATTCAATACAAAATATTAAATACAAATTGGAATTTGTGAAATTTGCGAAATTCGTTAAAATTTCTGAATATTTATAGAAATTTGTTGAAATCAATGGGAATATATGGGCATTTACGGAAATCCATGGAAATGTGTGGTAATTCACGGATGACTTTTAATAACAGTTCTGCTGGACGTATGCGCAGTAGCTCTAGCTCCTGATGATGTTCTGCTAGATGTATGAATTGTGCTCGAAATTTTTATGATTATATGGCTTCTTGAAGTTTGTTGGCCCTCTAGCGATGCAACTTTCTGTTAAAAATTAGAAATGGCGGATTCAATATGGCGGATATTTGTTTTGAAAAATGCTAAAACTGAGTACTACAAAGATACCAGATTAGAATACAAAAATCTTAAAAATGTAGTTTCTGTAGGATCAACCGTGTTTGCAGAAAGTTCAAAAGACATAAAGAACAAATTCATGAGGTTACACAAAATAGTTGAGCGCAAGATGAACACTTCATGAAATTTCTTCATGATTCTTTTTCGGTTGACCTTTTACACACTATAAATTCTGATAACATTTTGTTTTCAATAATTTTTTCTTAATTCAGAAATTAATTTATTGTCTGTTTCAAGTTATTGTTGTGTACGTATGAGCAACAATCCTATACTTTCCACCATGTCAATGAATAATACGATTTCAAAATAACATAACACTGTAGAAATACATAATGCGGGGTGTCTAGATTCTCCAAATAAATTTACTTCATCGAAATGGGGTACCTTTGTTAATCTTAACTGACTTTTGGATTACATTTAAGCAAACTTCAGTTTGGACCAATAGCAAATTTTTGGAATTCATTAAAAAAATTCTTGAATAAGAATCCCTATATTATATATTTTACAGATGCACGTACACCACGAACAGGCTTTCATTCAAGTCAACAGGCGATGCAGCCACCAGTGTGTAAGTATATAATAATTTTTTGAACCAAGAAAAAATTGCTGTGATTTAGAAAAAAAGTCAAAGTCCTTGGCTTATCGAATATAAATAATTAATTTAGAGGATATTCTAAAACAAATCATCTTCAGCATGAATGTTACATATAACTGATACTTTTCATTTCTTGGGGCATATTCCGATCACAATACAAGGGGGTTGGGGGCATCAACATTTAAAGTTATTGTGTAAAAATTATTCCTTAAGAGGTGACTACACTTTAAATCACAAAAAGTTAATATGAAGTACTTATTTTTTAAATTTCTTCCAAAATCGAACTTTTCCCTTTTAAAACCCCATGTTAATTTAAAAACCCCGGGGGCTTCTATGATACTTATAGATGCGCAGTAGACTTGTAAGTTTTGAGTAGGCTTTAATGACACATATGGATGCGCAGTACAATGTGGTGGTGCACAGAACTGCGCAGTGGACTTCTATGATACTTATGGATGCGCAGTAGGCTTCTATAGCGCATAGTAATGCACAGTATTATTTTACAGTACATAGAGCTTTGTAGTACAAATATAAGTTACCCAAGGCTGCGCAGTGCACTTATACGCCACACAAGGCTACAAAGTACTGTTTTGGTGAATTCTGTAACATGGTTCTGTTCCAAGCTAAATGCATATAAAACAGTAAAAGGTTATTCACCGCAAGACGATAAGGGTTCGTATCGTTGCTAAGATACCTTGAGTATAAATTTGGAAGTTTTACCAAGAGGTGTCCCGCCCAAAATGTAGTTACTTCATTTCTTATTTGGGTGGCCGTCAGTGCTCCCAACACGGGCACCTTGCACCACTGCGATGTGATGCATAAGGCGCTTCATTGGCTGCCGTTCGCGATTTCATTTGAAATGACAAAAAATTAAATTTTTTTATTTATTAATTATAATCAAAAATAATTCTTTTAACATGTTCAAGTAGTACGTAGGTGGTTTTCAATATGTTCTGATAATCAGGTTAGAAAAAAATGAATATTATTCTGCAATAATGAATTAAACTAAATTACGTCTGTAAATGCCCAACGGTGAAAGAAACTTAACAAATTTACAAAATGTATGGCAGCGTCATCTATTAATAATTTGAGTAGCTAATGATTTAAACTTTACTACTATTTAAAGAACGTAGAGTGCTATCTAATCTAACTGATACTTAATTAAGAGAATAGGCTTAAATATATTTCGACCTTTAATAACCTTAAATGTTTGTTTACTCAAGAAATAATACCTAACCTAATTTCACAATGTAGATTATTAACTGAGCTTAACAAAATAATCTCTTAATGTAAGTAGAGAAATTAAACATAGTTGAAACAATAATTCTTAATGTTCATTCTCGCTAAAATATTATTTTTCATTGGCGCAATATGTGGACGATTGCTTGACACACGGTACTTTGTAAAGAACGGTCAGAGTTAATGTAAAATTCCGAAGCATCTACAAGTTCGTTAGTGCCTGTATGAAGCATCATACAGCAGCATTCTCGGTTTGGTTGAAAGTACACCTTGAACATCAGTTCACTGACTCCATCTGAATGCTTCTCCTTAATCTTCTCCTTCTCCTCTCCCTCCTGATTGCATCATCATCACCGTCATCATTATATTCCTGATCATCTTCCAATTCTTGTTGATTACATTACTGGTTTTAACAATTTGACGTGAAGTATCCATCTGCTTGCTAAAATCCATGCTTATGTGACTGCAGCTCAATCAGTACACATGAACTGCTCTTTCTACATTTCTATTTATAGCAATGGTTGAATGCTCATCACAATCACCATAGTTACGACTAACTGAGAAGTAATCTTCCATTATATATTATATAAAACAAAGCATCTCTGTTATTATCCCTTTCTTCAACCACTTTAACCAACAACACTCTGCACCACCAACACCAGCACCACCACCACCTGTGCACACTCTGCGCAACGTTGATTTAACGTTGCTTCAACATTGAACCAGCACCGCTACCATCAGACTGCCATCACTTCCACCTTCCCCACAGCCACATTTACGAGCGCGCTGCTATATAAAGTATAACGTCATTAACTTAATGCCACTCAGACGCTATTTAGCACCACGATGACTTCTACTTATCAAGACTGTTTGAAAGACTATTTTCGAGTCGATGCCCTAAATAGGTATCAAATGTACTCATGACAGAAAGAAAAAAATAGTGAGCAGGAAGTCTTAAAGCTCAAATGTGCCTTTCTCAGGAAAAATGCTGAATATGAGGATGTCTTTGAGTATTTTATGACTAAGAAAACAAAGGAGGAAGATGAGAAGCAGGATGATATTGACGAGAAAAATGGATATCGAGATGAAAATGAGAAGGAGGAATATCAACAAAAATTGGAAGATGATCAGGAACATAATGATAATAATGATGATGTTGAATATGATAAACAGGAGGAGGAAAAGGAGAAGATTAAGAAGATTAAAATTAATGATGCCTCACACAGATCCTAACGAACTTGTAGATGCTTTGCGAGTTTACATTAACTCTCTCCATTCGCAACAAAATCCTGAGTGTCAAGCAAATTCAACTTTTTTAGGACAAATATTCAGACACTGACGGGGCCAGCGAACCGTTTTGCTAGCCCCGACATTATCCAAAATTACCTTTATATGAGCGTATTATTTTCATATTAATTTGTTCAAATTTGTGCAACCAACTTCAAACCCTAAAAACTACCCCCTTTGCGGCAAGCATTATGGCGGGGCCAGGGAAACGTTCCGCTGGCCCGACATGATCAAAAATCAACTCCATACGAGCGTATTATTTTCGTCCTAATTTATTCAAATTTGTGCAATAAACTTCAGCCAACAAAAACTACCCCCTTTGCGCCAACAATTATGGCGGAGCCAAGGAAACGTTTCGTTGGCACCGATATTCTCAAAAATCAACTTTATATGAGCATATTATTTTCGTCTTAATTTGTTCAAATTTGTGCAACCAATTCCAACCCCTAAAAACTACCCTTTATGCGGCAAGCATTATGGCGGGGCAAGCGAAACGTTTCGCTGGCTATTATTTTCGTCCTAATTTATTCAAATTTGTGCAACATACTTCAACCCCTAAAAACTACTCCCTTTGCAACAAAAATTATGGCGGGGCAAGCGGAACGTTTCGCTGACCCCGACATTATCCAAAATCAACTGTATATGAGCGTATTATTCCATCTTAATTTTTTCCAATTTGTGTAACCAACTTCAACCCCTGAAAACTACACCCTATGCGGTAAACATGATGGCGGAGCCAGTGAAACGTTACGCTGGCCCCGACATTATCCAAAATCAACTTTATATGAGCATATTATTTTCGTCCAGATTTGTTCAGATTTGAGCAATCAACTTCAAGCCCTAAAAATTACCCCCTATGCAGCAAACATCATGGTAGGTTCTAGGGGTTGGAGTTGGTTGCACCAATCAACTTCATATGGGCGCATTACCTTCGCCTAAATTTTGTTCACATTTGTGGAACCAACTCCAACCCCTAGAACCTACCATGTTTGCCGCATAGGGTGTCGTTTTTGAGGGTTGCAGTTAGTTGCACACATTTGAAAAATTTAAGTCAAAAATAATACGCTCGTATGAAGTTGATTTTGGATAATGGTGGGGCCAACGAAACGTTTCGCTGGCCCCGCTAGTGTTTTTTTGATTTATCAGGTACTTCCGGTAAATGTTGTAGAACTCATCTCCGAAGCCTTATATACTGTGAAGTCCTGTTGGATGCAGTATTCACCTACATTCGAGAAATTTGATGCAGACAACGAATCTTACGGAAACTTCGACCGATCCTTTTAGGATGTAAATAGATTAGGGGTAATAAGAGTGATCGGTCATTATGATTAACCGCGTTCATGTCTCTACAACTAGAAGGCGTATCGGGACCACACGACATATTGCATTTTAAATATGAACAGTCTTTCTATATTGGAATTCAAATTTCTTTCATCCAAGTATTTTGATTTTCAACAAAGAATGGAATACTTAAATTTTCAGTTGATGAAATTAATTTAAAAGAAAACTACGAGTTGCAAAGCATTCAATTTACAAGATATTTCTTTCAACGAAGTGGCTTGGTCTATTCTCACCAAATATATTTGTGCTACGCTCACCGAGTTTCAACGAAACTAGCCGCTCTTTTCCAGCAGCAATTGGCTCACCAAATATATTCGTTTTACGCTCACGGATTTTTGTTAGCAGGAAACTTACTCTGGCAAATTAAACACACTGAAATGGTGTACGCATTCATATGCTTCATGAAAACCTACTTTTCCAGCCCTTTTCCAGCTTCACTCGGCTCACCGAAAATATTCGATCTACGCTCACAGAGTTTTGTTAGTGAGAAATTAATCCTGGAAAATTTAACACATTTAAACAAAAATGATATTCAGCCACAATGTGAGTAAGTGCATAAACATAAGTAGTCACTTAATTCCATGATCAACCTCTTGTCACCCCCTCCCGTTTCCTTCACATCAACTGTGGCCTCCGCCAGAATGCGACAGATTTTCTCACCCCTGGAGGGAACTAGAGGGCAACATTATTTTTGACCACCTTAGTGCGAGAACTATCGGGAAATGATTTCCAGGGCATAAGAAATAACAATTTATTATGAAATTCAAGAATTTTAAATCAGACTAAAATCAAATTCAAAATCCCATTTAACGTCCAACGTTTGTTGTTTTTTTCAGGAATTCTATATATTGAATTTATTATGAAATAAGCTCGCGTGTGTGCACAGCTTTGAGGTCTACAAATGTTGTGAAATTATCACGGTAAAGATAATGCAGGGTGTCTAGATTCTATAAATGTATGTACTGCATCGAAAACTGGTACCCAGAATAATAATAACTGACTTTGGGATTATATTTGAGCTAACTTTAGTTTGGCACAATAGCAAATTTTTTGGATTCGTTAAAAACATTTTTGAATAAAAATCCCTATATTATATTTTACAGTTATACCTACACCACTAGGATCGTCAAGCTTGCACTATTCGTCTGAGCTGCCAGTAGAAAATCAGCAGATGTGTAAGTATACAATAACTTTTTGATATTAGAAAAAACTGCTGTGATTTAGAAAAAAATCAAAATTGTTGGCCCTTGAAGACCTTTGAAAGAAGTTTGGAATTTTAACTAGAACATACATAATCTTATAGGAAATTGATTTCTCATTTTTTCTCTGGATATATAGATAAACGTTTATTTTTCAGCCTGCTGGCCTTAAAAAATTGGCTTACTTACACTTCCATTTTTTTCGCGTGTCCTACTCTCTCGTATTTCCTTGCATTGCCAACCTCTGCTTTCGCGGCTAAGGGAACGTCCATAAACTACGTAGCCTGTTTTTCTTTTGTTTATAACGTTGTGTCCTTTATTACTTAACGGCAATTGTCTTTTCGTCTTTATTCAAACAAAAGAAGAACGGGCTACGTGGTTTATGGACGCTCCCTAATACCTAATACTCATCTACTATTTACAATATTTACATATTACTTATATCTCCTTCCTTTCGTATTTACGATCTTTCCTTCTCCATTCGTCTTCCTCCTTCCTTCTCTTCTTCTCCATCTTATCCAACACTCCCTTCACCTTTCCTACTGCCCTTTTTTTCCCCTTTTCATGCAACAATACCTCCATGCTTATCTCACTTCGTCCCACCTCCACGCATTCCTCCAACCAGTGCTCCACTCTTGCATCCCCCTTTCCAAACAGTTCACACATCCTCTTCTCCCGAGAGAGCCAAAACCTATTGAAACCCTCCATGCACCCACACCTCATCCTCGCTATAAGCTCCTTTCTCTCCTTTCTCACATAAATATTGCGCTCTTGCCCTTGGCATAATCCACACAGAGTTCCCGTTAAACCTTGACTCTCTTATTCTCTCTTCCCCTTCTATCTTCTCTCTCTCCATGCCGTTTTGCTTAACCAAGTCATAAACCTTCCTTCCTTCCTCGTGCATCCTTCTCACTTCATCCATCTGCAGTCCATTCCTTCTAAAGTACCTTTCCCTCTCAACCTGCATCTTCCCACTCCCTCTCCTGTTCTCCTTCTACCACCAACACTCCCTCACCAGCCTACTTCCCCCCTCTTCCAAAAATTTCTCCTCATATTTACACGCCCGGCTCCCTGCTATAATTCCTACACTCGTTCTCCCCGTCTCCCTCCTGACAATATAATTAGGTGAGTTTCTTGCCAACCCAAGGGTCCACTCTACATACCTCTCCTGCGTTCTATTTACCTCTTCACTTTCCTTCCACCCCCACACCTCTACCCCATACAATAGCACACTCATCACTAGTGAATCAAACAATTTCATTCTCCTTCCAAAATCATCTGCAAATAACTTCTTTCCCAAACCCCACACCTACCTCATCACCACATTTGCCCTGCTCACTCTCTCATTTATGTGACCATCCACTCCCCCATTCCTCCGAAACACGAAGCTCAGGTATACGAACTCTTTCACCTCCTGCACCGCCTTTCCCTTCCACTTCCAGTACCCTCCCTTATTCCTTCCCCCTCATTTTCTGAACACGATAACCGTGGTCATTTCCGCATTCAGCTCTAACCCCTTCTTATCCAGGTATCTTCTCAACCTCTTCATCATCTCCTTTAAGGCCTCCTCGCTTCTTGCCAGCAACATCATGTGATCCGCATACGCTAGTGACCAAATTCTAAGCCCTCCTATCCTGACTCCTCCTACCACTCCGGTTATCTTTGGTCTCTTCATATATCTCCCTTACCCTCTCGATCAGGCCTCTCTCCACTCCCCTATCCTCCATCGCCTCCCACAACATTTCCTATTCATCGAAGGAAACGGCGCCTTTGAGATCCACAAAAAACGCGTACACTCTCATCCCCTTATTCGCTAATTCTCTATACACCACGTGCTGCAGAACATACATATTGTCGATAGTACTCCTACCCGCCCTAAAGCCCGCCTGCGTCTCCGACAATATTGCTTTCCCTTCGACATCCTTCCGCAGTCTCTCCGCCACCACCATCGCGTGTACTTTATACGCCGTATCCATTATAACTATCCTGTCTATCCCTATCTCCTTTCTTATACATTGGCACTATTAAACCTTCTCTCCACCCTCCTGGGAATCTCTCCCCCCTCTCTTGTTTCTTCACTACCTCCTTTAGCCTCTCCCTAACCTCTTGTGTACTAAGCAGCCATGCTTCGTTCTGTACCCCGTCCAGCCCTGCTGCTTTTGAGCACCTTAACATCCCTATCTGCTTCCCTATCTCCTCGTGATTCACCTCCTTCATCTCTGCCTCCTCCGTTCTTCTACTCCCACAATCCCTCAATCTTGAATCTGATCCCTGAAATGATTATTTAAAAAACTCCCCCTCTTCCTCATTCCTACGTACATTCCCTATCCCACCACGGCTTCACCATTTCCTTCTTCTTCTTTCTAAATATCTTCTCTTGCACACACCCTTTCACCTTATCCTTCAAACCCTCCCATATATCTTCCACCGACTCCACTTCAAAGCGCATCTTTCCTAACTGCTCTTTATCTATCTACTATCGCCACCGTTGTACAGGTCACCCTCTCCTCTATCGAGACCTCTTCCCTGCTTTGTCTTCCGCCACCCTCCCCTCTCATCCATAGACTGAATGGCTGATGGTCTGATTCCACCCTTCCCTCCACTACGAATTTGGCCGTTCCCTCCCATCCTTGCATATTCATGATCACATAGTCTATCACCGATACTCCCACCTTACTTACATATGTGTATCCTCCCTCTTTGTCCCTAGTTGCCATGACATTCGCCACCGCCTAGCACGTTTTCCACCCTTTCTTTAATCCTTTCCATCCCATCCTGACTGTACACTGTCACAAACTTGCACGCTAACCCTCCTATTTTTAATTTCCTCATTTGAACTCCCTCCCCCTCTTCCTCTCCATGAACGTCTTCCTCCAATCCATCTCTCACCCCCGTTATAATTCCCTTTCCTTCCTGGTTAAATCGGGATTGATGAAAACTCCCGTTTCCTTTATCCTATTCTTATTTCGCATTACCTCCTACTTATCTTTCCAGCTCTCCAACTCCACAACCGCCACTTCCTTGTGCTTTCTCTCCTCCAACTTCACTTACCTTACCCTGCCTTTAATTCATCCTATGCTCTGTAGCAGCGCTTCCACGCCCTCCCTTTCTTCCCCGCTCTTTAACTTCAACCCTCTTATCACAATATTATTTTTCCGGTCCGTCTTCTCTTTTCTCTCCATTCTCAACTACATTGCCCTTAACCTTTCCCTTTCCGTCCTCTCCTCCTTTTTATTCCTACGCTCTCCCACTTTCTCTTCTATCATATTTTGTACCCTCTCCCAAATATCTTCAATCTCGCTCCACCCGCTTCCGTCTTCCATTTCCATTCCCGTCCTGCCCTTCACCTCCTGAAGCCTTTTTTCCGTCCCTTCCTTCCACACCCTAATTTCCTCTTCCATCTGCTTTATTTTAACTTCTTTTTCTTTCCTTTCCCTCTCTGACCTTTCTACTCTCTCCCTCAGCTCTTTTACCTTCTTTACCCATTTCTCATATCTGATTCTGAAGTCCTCCTTCATGCCTTCCATCTGCTCTTTAGTCCCCTTTACGTTCTCCCTCAGCCCTCTGA
The DNA here is from genome assembly GCA_932178445.1 of Andricus quercusramuli. Lineage (NCBI taxonomy): Eukaryota > Metazoa > Arthropoda > Insecta > Hymenoptera > Cynipidae > Andricus > Andricus quercusramuli. Next base: position 132,265 of record CAKNXH010002276.1, on the reverse strand, counting down.
TCTCGCCTATAGGCATCCCGAGAGCCTCCTTTTCCAAATTCCCCTCAATTTTTTAGGGGGGTGTCCTACTAGTTCTCCCGCTTTTTTAAAACGGAGTCTCTACCTCGCGTTTGTCCGGACTGTCTTGGCTGTCTCTCTTCTTCTTCAGGAGATCCTCCCCGTCACTTGCGCTCGACGCACTCTCCCTTGTCTTCTCGCTTCTTTCATTCCAACCGTTCCGCTTTCTTCCTCTCGCCAACGCGCCACGCGACACCGAACTACTCGGTGTTGGCCGCCGTGGCACGTGGAAAATTTCCTCGCCGTCAATGCCACTACCAGTACTCTCACTGCCCACCTCCCGCTCTGCCGCTGATAACTGGGACCTCTCCCTGCAGTACCCTCCGGAATCGACAGATTTCTCTGCAGAATGTTGCATGTTTGGCTTCTTGAAGTTTTTTGGCCCTCCAGTGATGCAACTTTCTCTTAAAAATTAGAAATGGCGGATTCAATATGGCGGATATTTGTTTTGAAAAATGCTAAAACTGAGTACTACAAAGATACCAGATTAGAATACAAAAATCTTAAAAATGTAGTTTCTGTAGGATCAACCGTGTTTGCAGAAATTCAAGACATAAAGAACAAATTCATGAGGTTACACAAAATAGTTGAGCGCAAGATGAACATTTCATGAAATTTCTTCATGATTCTTTTTCGGTTGACCTTTTACACACTATAAATTCTGATAAAATTTTGTTTTCAATAATTTTTTCTTAATTCAGAAATTAATTTATTGTCTGTTTCAAGTTATTGTTGTGTATGTATGAGCAACAATCCTATACTTTCCAGCATGTCAATGAATAATACGATTTCAAAATAACATAACACTGTAGAAATACATAATGCAGGGTGTCTAGATTCTCCAAATAAATTTACTTCATCGAAATGGGCTATCTTTGTTAATGTTAACTGACTCATGGATTGCATTCAAGCAAACTTCAGTTTGCACCAATAGTAAATTTTTTGAATTTGTTAGAAAAATTCTTGAATAAGAATCCCTATATTATATATTTTACAGATTCACATACACCACGAACAGACTTTCATTCAAGTCAGCAGGCGATGCAGCCACCAGTGCGTAAGTATATAATAATTTTTTGAAACAAGAAAGAATTGCTGTGATTTAGAAAAAAAATCAAAGTTCTTGGCTTACCGAATATAAATAATTAATTTAGAGGATATTCTAAAACAAATCATCTTCAGCATGAATGTTACATACAAGTGATATTTATCAATTCTTGGGGCATATTCCGATCACAATACAAGGGGGTTAGGGGCATCAAAATTTAAAGTTATTGTGTAAAAATTATTCCTCAAGAGGTGACTACACTTTGAATCCGAAAAAGTTAATAAGAAGTACTTATTTTTTTTATTTCTTCCAAAACCGAGCTTTTCCCATTCAAAACCCCATGTTAATATTAAGACCCCGGGGGCTTCTATGATACTTATAGATGCGCAGTAGACTTGTAAGTTTTGAGTAGGCTTCTATGACACATATGGATGCGCAGTACAGTGTGGTGGTGCACAGAACAGCGCAGTGGACTTCTATGATACTTATGGATGCGCAGTAGTATTTTACAATACATAGAGCTTTGTGGTATAAATATAAGTTACCCAAGGCTGCGCAGTGCACTTATGCGACACACAAGGCTACAAAGTACTGTTTTGGTGAATTCTGTAACATGGTTCTGTTCCAAGCTAAATGCTTATTAAATAGTGACAGGTCATTCACCAAAAGACGATGTGGGTTCGCATCGGTGCTAAGATTCCATGAGTCGATAAGTGTTTAAGGGTAACAGATGGAGCCACTGTGAAGTCAGTTAAATTGGAGGGATATTAAAAGTGGCACGTGGGAAAATTTCAATTTTGAACAGGGGAAGTACCAATTTGAAGGTTTCACCAGGGGGTGCCCCACCCAAAATGCATTTACTACATTTCTTGTTTGGATGGCTGTATAGGTTAGACTAAAGAATAAAAATTAGGAAAAATTGTAACACTAGGATTCAAGCTAAATGGAATGAGTGCCAAGAGTGCGAAATTCAAATTTAACCCAGCGGTGTTTCTTAAGGTCCAGCATTGAAAAGCACTATAGCGAGCAATATTTTAGATGGAACGCTGGACGGAACGAAATTCTTTTGTAGAAGGAAGTTAAAGTTCGCCTTGACTACATTTCGAGCAATGTGAAAAGCGCACGAAATTTGAATTCATCCATCCGTAAATCAAATCTAAGTGATATTGAAGTGAATTCGGTCACTTCCTCCATGCTCTCTAACGTATCCTCACACATATCATCCTGTGAAACTTTCATGATTCTGCTAGGTAAGAATACTGCAAAGAGGTCTTCCAGCTCAACCACAGTGCTGGTACCGTATTGGTATACTTCTTCTTTAGGGAGTTGATCATTTTGAGATCTTTCTTCTCTAAAGACATTTTTTTTTCTCATCACGAGAATTTTCAACAGATGACTAACTTTCCACTGTGATCGACGATAGACTGAAGCCACTGAAACCTGATGCTCCTTTTGTATTCCATTACCCCTACTCTACTTATATTCTAGAAAGCTTCATTTTAAATATGTGCCATTCTAGGTGGAAGTTGATAATATCGATTGATCGCTCCTAAAAAGCCGTCAGAGATTACATTCGATATCGATTGATCTTCTAGAAAGTTAAACGATATAGAAAATCTCAAAAGTCAGAGCTTCTCATTTTGAAATCTTGTAGAAACTTTGATGGATGGAAATTCGCTAGAGATGCATCCAGTTTCATCGAAGCTCCTAGAAAAACCAATTTCCAGAAAGTTTCAGAAAGAATCCCTGATCCCGCATGTGCCAACTACATGCAATTAGCTGGCTTACTACAAATTTAATTTAGAAAAAAATAAAGAGAAGTACTTCTTTTTTTCACTTTTTCGAAAACCGAGCTTTTCTCATTTAAAACAGCATGGTTATTTCAAAAGACCGTCGCTACGGATCAATGTTGACCAATGTGAATAAAATAAGAAATATCATTTTTCAGAAATTGAACATATCGAGAGGGAGTGGGTAGAAAGAATCGATGACCAAAAATCGGATGTCGAATTTTTTAACGCACTCGGGTTCCCTCGCGTGGTCTGAATAGCTGAGAGAGTTGCATTCTGCAGGCACATAAAACTACTCTATGTCGTCCTACTCCTTTACACTACTGGCAGTAATCTGTGCATTGCACAATGTTTTTCTTCCACCCTTATATAAAAATTACTGTTAAATTTAGAAAAATTAATCTAAGACATTGTACGTTTTGGTGTGATATTTTTATTTCCTTCACCTGTTCTCTTTCTGTGTTGGAATTCAAAGTTCTATAATTTCAAAGAATTATAATTGATAATTCTCGACAATTTATTATGATGTAAGCTCGCGTGAGTACAGCTTTGAGGTCTGCAAATGTTGTTCAATTATCACGGTAAACATAATGCAAGGTGTCTAGATTCTCAAAATGTATTTACTGCATCGAAAACTAGTACCTTGTTTAATAATAGATGACTTTGGGATTACATTTCAGCTAACTTAAGTTTGTCCCAATAGCAAATTTTTAAGATTCGTTAAAAAGATTCTTGAATAAAAATCCCTATATCATATTTTACAGATATACCTACAACGCCAGGACCATCAAGCTCCTACCATTCAGCAGGGCTGTCATTAGAAGAGCAGCATATGAGTGAGTATACAATGACTTTTTGAATTTAGAAAAACTTGCTGTGATTCAGAAAAAACAATAAAAATCGTTGGCCCTTGAAGACGTTTGAAACAAGTTTCGAATTTTAACTAGAACATACATAATCATACAGCAAATTAATTTCTTATTTTTTCTCTGGATAAAATGCTGTAGCTTTTCCCTTTTTTAAAGTAAACCCGAAAACATTTTTTTACAATAACAAAAAAAAAAACACTTATCTCTGCAAATTTTGAAAATTCACAAAAATTTACGAAATTTGAGGAAATCTATGATAATTTATGGCCAAATCAGTGATCGCCTCCCTCGAGATTTTCTTCCTTACCTTCGCTTTTTTTTATTTCATTGGGAAATGAAGAAAAATTATGAAAATATGCTATTTCATAATGACATGTAATTTGTTACAAATCCAATTAATCCAGCTTATACTATTGGTTGACTTAATTAGTCATAGCTCTCTACGAGTAATGCGATCGTAGCAGAGCCTGCAAGCCAGCATTTGAGCAGTGGGGATGCGTCTACGAAAAGCACCCCCTCCACTTACCAATACACCTTTAGGCACGAGCCAGTGGAGTTCACGGACACGTCGCGTACAGCTGTAGTGATGAGTGGTGGGGCTGGCTTTCGTAGGCCTATCATTCGTACTCCGCGTGCGCTTATCATGCCTATGTTTGTAGCTTAATACTAAGAAAAATAATTTACATAAAAAAAGTTCTGATTGATGTAAATGAAAGAGTAACTCGGAAACTATCGATTGGCGTTAGAAAATGAAAATCGATTTTTTCCGCATTAGGTCCCTTCCTTCGCGGACGGTCACATATATAATTCCTAAGAATGATATATATATTCCGGGAGCCAGCTGGCATTTTGAGTGACACATTTAAAGAAATTGGAGATTTTTGGGTAGTGTTCATTTCGTGTTGCTAATAAACGAAGTGAACGTCAGCTTCCATGTTAGCTATGGATGTTGCCGTGGTAGCCACACACACAAGTATAATTATGATTGAAAAAAAAAACAAGTATGAAGAAAGCTAAGACTTTGTTTGTACGTTTATTATGATGTAAAAAAGCGGCAAAAAGTAGTCAGCTGACTTTATGGTCGGGGATTGTACGCCAGCTTCTCGTCCAAACATAAGAAAAATATGCGCTGAATAAAATTATACTCAGAAACCCGAAATTTGGGGAAGTAATATATGTGAAAATAAAGAGTTGCAAAGCATTCGATTCACAGAATATTCCTTTCAACGAAATGGCTAGATCTAGTCTCATCAAAAATATCTGTGCTACGCTCACAGAGTGTCGAAGAAACTAGCCACCCTTTTCCAGCTCCACTTGCGTGAGTGCAGCGATTCAAGAAGTACAAATTTTGTTAAATGATCCAGATAAACATAATGCAGGGTGACTAGATTCTCAAAATATATTTACTACATCGAAATTTGATACCATGGTTAATATAAACTGACTTTCGGATTACATTTGAGCTAATATTAGTTTGGACCAATAGCAAATTTTTTGGATTCGTTAAAAACATTCTGGAATAAAAATCCCTATTTTATACTTTACAGTTATGTCTGCACCACTATCACCATCAAACTTCTTTGATTCAGCAGGGATGCCAATACAGCATCAGCACATGCGTAAGTATACAATAACTTTTTGAAATTAGAAAAAATTGCTGTGATTCCTAAAAAAAAAAAAATCAAAATCTTTGGCCCTTGAAGACCTTTGAAACAAGTTTCAAATTTTAACAAGAACATATATAATCTTATAGTAAATGACTTTCTCATTTCTTCTCTGGATATAATACTGTAGCTTCTCCCTTTTTTAAAGCAAACCCGAAAACACTGTTTTCACAACAAATAACATTTCTGTACATTTTAAAAATTCACAAAAATTTACGAAATTTGTGAAAATATATGATAACTTAGGGCCAAACCGGTGATCGCCTCACCCGTTACAAATCTAATTAATCCAGCTTATACAATTGGTCAAATTATTTAGTCATAGCTCTTTACCAGTAATGCTACAGGAAAAGTATATAACCCAGGCATTATATATAATCCCTAAGAATGATATATAATGCCTGGCACAATTTAGGTAAAGTATATAATCTTGATTTTGAATATCTTGATGAACTTAAAGATGGGCATGGTGAATTAAAAAGCACTTACAGAATTCAACACGCGCTTACTCGCTATTTACCACAACACGGCATACTGGAATGACATTTTGATTGAAACTGAACTTTGTTTTTGCGCATAAACATTTATTGGTTCAACACTTTGTTTTGCAGGAGCATCTTAACATCATAATTCCTAATGGTGTACTAAAAATAATAATTTGTGGCACACGGTTAATAAAAACGGTTAATAATAAACGGTTAAATAATTAAGGATCCCGTTGATATGAATATGTTAATGACTCATCTAGATTATATAGTTGTATTGTTTTTACGAAAGTTTATGCTTCGTGCGAGTTGCCAAAGAAATTTCACCAGTTCAAGATTCGGGTTTTCTTTCACCCTGAGGTTTAGAAATGGCTGCGATGACTTCCCTGCCTTCCTCCTGGAACATTCGCGGTAGGTGGGTTGGGAGACGGTATGTTACGGGCAGCCCAGGTTCTTCATGATTTCGATATGATCCCGTTCATTGTGTTCGTGCGTTCTGGGTACAGCACATATAGTTGCAAATGAACAAGACCCTCTTCTTAAAATGGTCAGGAAACATGAAGAAGCGGGCAATGGGGCGTTTCTGTACAAAGCAGCGGATGAGGCTGCTGAGACACTCGGCCTCGACTTAAATACCAGAGGTGAGCAAAATGCATCAAATCTTATCCATCTTGAATACTCACTCCTGAAGGCCCGGATTAAGAAAGCATATGAGAAAAACTTCCGCGAAGAGCTCCTCGACAAGAGGATGCACGGCATCTTCCACAGAAATATGGAGGATCAGTCGATGTCGTATGACCTAACGTATACTTTCCTTAAATCATCCGGATTGAAGTCGGGCACGGAGGGTTTCATTTTGGCATGTCAAGACGGTGTCATTTCCACTCTATCATACCGTCGCCACATTTTGAGTCAAGATATTCCCGATGATAGCTGCAGAGCGTGTCATGCACACCCCAAGCATCTAGGACACATACTGTCCAGTTGTCCAACTCATGCAGGAACGACCTACATCCAAAGGCACAATGCGGCACTAAGAGTGCTTTATTACCATCTCTGTCACTCTTACGGAATTAGCCCAAATACCGCTCGCTAAACGCTCCTAGGGAAATAGAGTCAATTGTCGAAAATGAGAAGTGCCGCATATACTGAAACTTCATGTTCTCGACAATTGTTTCTGTTGCGCACTCGAGGCCTGACATAGTTCTCCTTGCCTTCGAGAAACGAACCATGTTCGTAATCGAATTTTCGGCACCAGCTGACATAAACGTCACAGCCAAGGAAAAAGAAAAAAAAGAGAGGTATAAATATCTAATGACGGAGTTGCGACGATTATACCCCGAATATTCTGTTAAGCTAATCGTCTTAATTATCGGCGCTCTTGGAGGTGCCAAAGTTTCTCTGGTTAATAGCTTCAAAAGCATCCTTGTGTGTCAACAAAATGCTGAGACACTTGCGGGGAAAATGCAGAAGGCGGTCGTCCTTGGGTCGCTCCGTGTCCCCAGGGTGCACGATGAGACGTGGTTACAGCTGACATTTTACAGCGATTTCGCTGGGAGGGGGTGCAGTTTTTCAGATTAGCACCCGCTCCCGGCGAAATCCTGCGGTTTTCCTTATGACAAATTCGCAACTATATATTTTACTATAATTTTATATTTCATGTCAGGCAGAATGTATTATTTGGCGGTGTTTTTTACATTCGTTTCTTTCAAGGATTTAATTGTCGGCAATTTTTCAACTTCGTGAATTTTATATTATGTATATTTTCTTCTTTCGGAAATATTTTCAATTTTATTGATTAATTATTAATTCCATGGGATTATTGAAAATACGAAAAATAAAATTCCAGCAGTGTACAATTCCAGAAAAAAATATACGAAAAAAAATTACAAAATTACAAGGCACTCGTTCCTGTCAAATTCCCGACACTAGAAAATTCTTAAATTTGAACAATCAAAAAAAATTTTGTTCAATTTTCATTTACTTATTAAAGATATAATAATTAAATATTTTGATGAAAGAACACTTTGTTCAATGTTAAATGTATTTTTTAAAATTATTGTTCATATTCAAAATAATAACCATTCTCAAAAACTTTCCTGTTGTAATTTTTTTTTTTTTTTTTAATGTGTGTTCTTGTATTGTTTTTTGCATTAACAAAAGACAGCAGTTTCTCATACAAGAAATTCCTGTCAAGTGTTTCATAGCGACATTTTAGGAAGATTTGAATCATTCATTTCCATTTCAATATAAGAGATATAAATTATGTAATTTGATAGTCTTATAACTGTTATATAATAGAACTCTTCTCTTATCACTTCATAAGGAATATTATTAGAGACATTTTATTTACCTTTATTGTTCTTGTATCATATTTGTTGTTTTTACATTCTCATCTAGAGAAGGTATTCGATTTGTGTAAAATTTGACTCCCCCCGGTTTTTGTCAAATCTCCACGTTTTGAGACCCCCTGAACCCAAAAAAGAGGTTTTCGCGAATGTGTCTGTCTGTCTGTCTTTATGTGTGTATGTGGGTATGTGGGTGTGTATGAATGTAGATTTTTATTTTGTTAGCACGGTAACTTTCGAAAAAATTGACAGATTGGATTGGGCTTTGGTATACTCTTCAAGTGTCCTAAAATGAAGGTCAAGTTCGTTAGCCAGCCATTTTGGATAAAAATTCAAAAACTAAGAGCATTTTGAACATTTTTGAGACCACTTTTTTTCAAAATTTGAAAATTATATGTGCGGCTGTTCATAGCACTCGGAAATTCCAACAATCTATTCTTATAACATTTTTCGATAAAATGAAAATTTTCAGAGTTATAGCATTTTCAAAATCCAAAAGAAGAAACGAAAATTAACATTTTCAGCCAAACAACGCACGATACGAAAAAGGTCAAGACAAGAAAAGTTATTGGCTCGTCGTTTAGAGGTTGGCCGGGAATTAGCGGATCGAAACGTGGGAACTTCTACCTAATACAACGCTGCTGAGGGCTGGTGAACTTCTCAGCATAAAACGTGATGATATTTCCATTCGGACAAAGAGTCGATAATTGAACATTCTTGAAACGTCTCTCAGAAATCGTTTTTTTTTCGTAATGACCACTTTATGGATCTGTTCGTCGTCGTATATCATATAAAGAACAAATGGTCTCTCTCGATCGAGTTTGGTGGATCTGATTTTGAGCCAGTTGATTTTTTTTGTGCACGTCAACCTTTCGATTGAAGATTAGTTGTTGCAACTCCTGTGATGACACAAAGTCTGTGGCTTACATTTTAGTGACCTCAAATTTTTGATCTTTTTTTTTTTTTTTTTGATTTTTTGATAATGTCTGTCCAATGATCCGGGTCATTGATGATCTCATGCAATTTCCGCTCTTTCTCAATCAATCCGAAATATCTCACGAGCATGATAATATGCTCGAGGATATGCTCGACCTTTATGTGCTTTGAGAATTTGATGAGCATTTATGAGCATTTTAAATTATGATAAAAAAAATTTACAAAATTACAAGTCACTCGTTCATTACACTGTTTAAAGTTCGCGGGAGAATGCATCGCTTGAAATTGGAAAGCGTGCTGAATTCAAATGATTAAAAAAGTCAAAGTAATGGAAAACGTATTATTCGCATTAAACAGTGCCTTGTTCAGGATAGCTACAGTATCCCAATTTCTAAATTCTTCTAGGTATGAAACCAACTATACACCAAGAAGATTAATAATGTTAATGGAAATATATTTTGTTTCTAAATATATTCAAACACATTTTAGCTGTGTTTTCAAGTCAAAAAGATAAATTTCCAACCTAAGAAATGAATTTTCAACTGAAATGATGAATCTTCAACCAAAAATATGAATTTTTAACCAAATGATTTGTTGAATTTTTAACTCAAAAGATTAATTTTCTACCAAAAAAGACTCATTTTCAACAAAGTACATGAATTTCCATCTGAAAAAATCAATTTTTAACCAAAATTATAACAGCTAAAATGACAGAAAAATAAATGTTTAACAAAAGAAGAAACGAATTTTCAACAATGGTTATATCTTCAGTAAAAAAAATTAATTTTCAATTAAAAAGAAACAAATTTTCAACTGAAGAAATTAATTTTTATTCACAATGATGTATTTTCAACAACAAAAAAATGAAATTTTGAGCAAATAGTGGATTTTCCAATCCTAAATATGAATTTTGTATCCGCAAAAAAAAATTTTCAACTAAATAGTTTTTTTTCAATGAGAATGTTTTTACAAAATTATATGTATTAGTTATGATATATATTTGTTTTAACAAATTCCCATTCCGTGAATTTATTTGTAAAATTGTTAAAGATCAATTTGGCGCATTGAAAATCTATTTGACATTTTTGCACGTGAGTTTCGTTTTGGACATTTTTGCGCGTCGAATATTGTTTTGACGTTTATGCCCGTGATATTCTGTTTTGACAATTTTGCGCGTTGAAAACCTTTGTGACATTTTTGCCACTGAGTTTTTTTTAAAACATTTTGACGCATGGAATATTTATTCCATATGTGAAATTCGTGTATTTTCTTAGAAATGATTCTTTTTTGGTAGAAAGTTGATCTTTTGTTTAAAAACTCATTTTATTGATTAACATTTTTTTTATATTTGAAAGTTAATTTTTTTAGCTGAAAATGTAACTATTCCACTTTTTGCGGAATATTTTTTTTATGATAGACTTTCATTCTTTTTGGTTGAAAATTTATTTGGTTAAAAACTTGTTCCTCTAGCTTAAAATTAAACTATAATATTTTTTGTTACAAATTCATCTTGTTTGTATGAAAATTCATCTATTTTGTTGAGGATTTTTTTTTATTGAAAATGATTTTTTTTACTAAAATCTAATCTAATCTAATTATTAGCTAATCTAATTTTGCTAGAATTTCATCTTTTGAAGTTCATAATTCACTTATTTTTGTTGAAAACTAGTGGTTGCAAATTTAACTCTTTCGTAAAAAATCTATATTTTTTGTTTTGATTTAACAGATTTTATTTAAATGTAAAATATTTTTTGGTGAAAATATCAACTATCAGACGTTTTCTCAGGATTTCATTTTTTTTATCAATGATTCATCAGTTTGATTAACAATTGAACTATTTTGTTGGAAAATTCCCTTTTTCTTTTCTTTATCGAACTTACAAGATATATTTATTGTCAAAGTACAAGTTCAACAAAAAATGGCAGAAAATTTAAAGGTTGGTTTTTTGAGAAAATCGACTTATAATTTCTTTTTTGTTAATTTTAAGCCTTTTTACAAATTTCCTGCGGATAACGAAAGAAGTTGATAAACGGTATTCTAATCGGAAAGAAAATAATGAATATCTCAGATAAGTCAAAAGTTATAGAATTAAAAAAAAATTAGGGCTCTTTGAGAAACAAAGCTCAAAATTCAAATACGCATAATTTATTACAAATTTGTTGTTTGCAAATCGGAAAAATACGTATCGCCTAATTTCCTTAGGTTGAAGCTAGCAATTTTTCGAAAAAATTTCGTTTCATTTAAAATTGTTACACGATGATTTTCGGGTCGCTGATTTCATACTCGAAGTCAAAATTTCAGAAATCAGAATGAAGAATCTAGCATGACGGATTATAATTGCAAAAGTAAAACCATTTCAACGGAGAATTTTGCACTGGGGGTTTTCGGTCGGCGATTTATAATTTTTTATTGAATGTTTAATGATTTGTCGATCCAACGATTTTCAGGAAAAATAAGTATAATACACGAAAACCCCCTGTGTAAAAAATCCTAGTCAAATTGGTTTTATTTTCACAACTATGATCCGCCATATTGGATTCACTGTTTTGAGTTTTTATATTTTGACTTCGGATATAAAATCAGCGACCCGAAAAACACCCGTGTATTTACTTTTAGTCAACTTCGTTTTTTTAGCGATTATGATCCGCCGTATTGAATTAGCAATTTTCAAATTTTAAATTTCTAGTTCGGATTTGAAATCAGCGACTCCAGAAAACTCTGAATACTCCTCATAATGAAAATTCCTTCGATAAAAATAATGCATTCCTTCAAAGATTGAAATCATAGATTCAATCGCCTTTTTTAGAATCTTACAGTTCTACGTTAATTTGCAGGACGGATTGGGAATCAGAATGCAAAAGTCTGTTTAAAAACGTATTTAGAATATGAAATGTGATATTTATATGCCCATGGTATTCAATAAACGAAATTTTCTTACAAAAATGGCTAACTTCAACGTAGCTTTTTAAATTCCAATAATTGTTCGTACACTTTTTCTATATCTTCCCTATATTCGTTGAGAAATTATCCTTATTAACAAAAAATTCCCCCTCTAGGTCATTCCTATGAAAAGTTCGCCGATTTTGAGACAAAATTCAACAAAACCGTGCATAGTGCGCCGTTCAGACCCAGTTTACGATGTGATTGTTTACCTTTAAAAAATGTAATCTTCTCTTTCTTGTTCCAGAGTTGAGTTCACAATTCGAAGGATATCCTCATAGCGACTGGTTTTCTGGTTTCGCTTCTGGTTCTTCCTCTGGTATGGTACATTCTCCTGTCAGTCGGCATCATGGTATGGATAATCCTGCTTATGGCATGGAGCATCTTCATCCCACGTATCCTGCTCATGGCATGGATCATCATACTAACATGTATTCTGCTTATGGCATGGAGCAACCTCATGCTATGTATTCTGATGTTGCCGAGCCATCTCATCATGTAAGGCCCACATCTCCTCCTGCCAGTCCCACGTCTCCTCATGCCGGGTCCACTTCTCCTGTCAAGCCTCCATATGATACAATACTTCAAATTAAGGTTGGCGAGCTTCACAATTGGCGATTTAAGTCCGTCTACAATTCGGACCATGTATTTGAAATTAAATTACATATTTTTCACGCCCGCTCAGGAGTTTTGCTCAGAAATCAATCGAATCATCTCGACGACGAGCCAATTGGACCATATTTTGTGTTAGTACAGGTTGAGACTGGTTACGCCTTGGCAATAGTCAGAAGATACGCGAATGGCAGTACGGTTTTACGTGGATTTTATATACGTCATAACGAAAATAAAAAAGGAGGCGTTCGAGCACTTATAAGCACAGGCGAACAACCTTTTGTTAGGCGACTGACTCCAATTGAAGAAAATGAAACTCCATGTGGAGCGAATTTTCAAGTTAGTGCGTTGTTCAAAAAAGAGCCCTTAAATCCTGAACTTGCTGCGCTTTCTCGTGCCAGGACCGCGAATTCTTATCTTGATCCTCCTTATAATGAAATAGTTAAAATTAAAGTTAAGGATCTTCATAAATATCGATTTAGACCTTGGGGCAATCTGAACCGGATACTTGAATTGCAGGTATATACTTTTCACCGGGGGTCAGGAGTTTATTTGAGAGATGCAAGAGGTGAACTCGAGAGCGAGCCAATGGGAAAATTCTTTGTGTTAGTAGACGTTAGGACTGGTTGCGCCTTGGCAATAGTGGAAAGAAATGAAAGTAAACATACGGTTTTACGTGGACTATATATGCGTAGTGATGAAAAAGGTGGAACTCGAGTGGCCTTCAACACATTGGACCACGTCAGTTACAGACCAGTGACTCAGAGTGAAGATTTAGACGTTCCATTATTAACCAAATTATCATTCGCAAGGAAATTTGAAAGAATATCTGCCCTCTTGTTGCGTTAATGAAGATTATGGATTTTTTATTTGATCCAAAAATTGCGCATTAGAATGATCAGATTCTGAAGATCAATTGTTTTTCATGAATTTTTATGAGTAGCACCTGTAGTGTGTCAGTTTTTTTACCAAATCCAAATGATGATGGACCAGATGCATATTGAAATTTCAAAACTGAGCTTTCTAAACAAATTTTCTATATCGTCTTTAAAAAAAATCAATGAGTTTCAACCAATACTCAAACGATGGAAATCTACAGAAACACTTTTAGAAGAAAAAAATGAATTTCCAGATCTGAATATTTGTTTCTCATTAATTGGAAATTAATTTGAAAATTTGGCTAAAAATTTCCTGATTTAGTTAGAAACTGTATCATTTTACTTAATCTCGAACTATTTTGTTAGAAGTTAATTTTTTGCTCGAAATTTCAACTGTTTTCATGAAAATTCCTCTTTTTGGATTGAAAATTTAACATTTCGTTGAAAATTCCACTGTTTGATTGGAAATTATATTTTTTGTTAAAAAGTATTATAAATTTATTTTTGGTTGAAAATTATCTTACTTTGTTGTAAATTCATACTTGCGTGTCGAAAATTCACATATATTTTGTTGGAACATCATCTTTTTCCGTTGAATTCAACTATTTTTCATATAAAATTAAATCTCTTCTGGTATAACTACGAACTATTACATTTTTTGTCGAGAATTCATTTTTTTCTTAATTTAACAACTTGATTGAATTTGTAACTAGTATATTAAAAATTCCACTTTTTTATTCAAAATTTTTTTTGCTGTCGAAAATAAATTTTTGACCTAGAAATTTTACTATTCAATTTCTGGTTAAGAATGCATCTTTTTATTTGAAAATTAGTATTCTTTGGTAGAAAATTAATTTTGTTTGTTGGAAATTGATATTTTTTATGATAAATTTCACTCGTTCATTCAAAAGTAAAGATAATAGTTAAAGTCATATCATTTAAGTTAAAAATTTGCTTTTTTTGGTTTAAAATGAAACTAGTTTGTTGGAAAAATGTTCCTTTCTAAGAATATACATTAGTTCTTTCAACTAGAAATTGTTGGATTAAAATTTATCTTTTCTGGTTGAAAATTAAACTGTTTAGTTGATAATTTATATATTCTGTTAAAAGGTTTTTTTTGTAGAAAGTAAAATTTTCCAAGTAAAAATTAAATCAACTGAAATAATCTGATTTATTATTTTTGTTTGGAAATTTATTCTTTTTGGTTATAAATATAATATAAATTATGTATAGAGATAAATTAATGTTTTTATCTAAAAAATTAACTATTCCATTCTTGCTTAAAAATGTATGTCACTAATTTCTGTTCCTCTTGCCAGGACTGCTTATTCAGATAATGCTTAAAAACTCTTGTGCTCTTTTTATTTCAATTAAAAAAAAAGTTAAATGTAGTGTATTTTATTTAACTGCTGCAGGAAAATCCAGCTGATTAGGCTTTTTTCTTACTTAAAAAATTAAAATTCTTGAAAATTTTTCTTACAAAATTTTTAATCCAGTTTAATGTGATTCAAAGAATTTGAAAATATTTTAATGACGTTTTAAAATATTACAAGGTAATTTCAAAGAAAAAATTTCTTTCACCTTCAAATGAACCATAATCGCTCCTCAGTTTATGGTATATATTTTGATATAATGATATTTAAAAAAAATTACTTTCTTGTTTTCATTAGACAACATTTTTCCACATTTGTTTCATTGATTTATTTGTCACCCGAAACAAAAATACATAAAAATTGCGAAGAACTACTGTTTTTGCTACAAGCGTGTATAATGCTTCTGAAAATAAAAATGGTGTAACTGTATTAGGTTTAAGAATTGCATATTGAAAAATACTGTTGTCATCTACGAAAGGTGATGAAGCAATGTTTTTATTCTTATTTTTTAGAGATTAAGTTCTAAAATAGTTTGACAATAGTGTTCTTTATGAATATGTTGCATAATAATAAATAATTCACTGAATTGAAAACGCGTACATTTTTTATCGATCTCCAACCATACAAAGAAACACACTGGGCTTATTTTGAGTCCAAGATTCGTCCAATTTTGAGACCCAGTATTTTTTTAGTCAAAGCGGACTTAAATTGAGACTTCACAAAATAAAGTCTCAAACGTATGCGTTTGTTTTTGGCTTAATTTGAGACCTAGAACCGCGCCGATGTGGCAGTGACCGCCAGTAAACTTTGTGACATACAATATGATGCTAATAAAAATTATACTCCTGACCATATTTCATCAATGTTTTTAAAATAATAACAATGAAACTTCAGCTCTTTAAGACCTCAAATTGCTAAGATATCAAAATCATATAAACTGCAATCAAGAGTTTCAGTTTTTTTCTACAGAACACAAATTCATTTAAAGGTTACTCATCCTAATTCAAAAATATTTTTCATGCTTTTTTTTAAACCCATGTGTTTTTGATCATTTTTAATTTGGTGCGAATTGAAATCACTCGCGGTATTTTTAATGAATAAAAACACGAACGGTTGAATGAAGTTAAAAAAAAGGGTGTGCGCTGTTGATGTTTTCTCTGGGACGGAAGGTCTGAAACAAAAAATGAAACTGTTTTAGATTCAGTAGGCTATAGCGCATATCATACGATTTTTTATTTTTTCAAAATTAACAAAATGGCGGACATTTTTCGAAAAGTAAGAAAAAACACGTATTTTTTCACCTTTTATTGCAAACAAAAAATAGTTAAAATCAAAATGTCAAAAATCGTATGATATGCGCTATAGTTATACTCATAAAGAATATGTGGTTAAAATTTTTGGTAAGGATCAGTTAAGTAGTTTCAGATATTTTATCAATAAGCCGTCCAAAATCGTTGTTTCGAGAAAAACGCGTTTAAATTTTTTTTTTTAACAAAAAATCGTAAAAAATCTTACCTGACCTTAATCAGCGATGCCTGCACCGTACATTATGCCTTCAGTTTCTTCATAATGCTCGTTTTCACACAAGGTCTAGCCACGCGCAAGTAAAAAAAAATCGCAGCCAATCAGAAACGATACCAGCTGCACCGCCATATTGAAAAAATGTACAGCTGGCGGCTGCATTGAATGGTAACCAAGAACGCCGTGCCTAAAAGTACACTTAGACTGCTTCGATCTTTATGAAATTTTAGTATGATATTTTCAGGTATATATACTTTCGAAAAATGCAATAAAAAAACATCGATTTTTCGAAAATTCTAAAGTGGGTAGACCCCTTAAAAGATCTGAAGAGATTTAAAATGACGTTGAGTAATTTCAAACGACTTTAAAAGAGTTTCAAAAGAGTTCAAGTGGTTTTAAATAATTTTTTCATTAAAAAAATTTTAAACTTTAAAAATTATAAGTGGATATACATATTTTAATTGTTCGGTGACGTTTCGTCGTACACAGTTTTTTTCTGAATTATTTAAAGGTTAGAATATGATAATTATTTAATGATTTGGCGATGTTGCTTGATTCACAGATTTACACAAATGGCCATGAAATGAAGATTTGAATTCAATTTCCAAAATGACATGTGCATTCATTTTAATTATTTAGCAATTGATTCTGACACGCCCTTTTTTCTATAAAAATGTATTTGATTATCCCAGTGCAAATACATGTTCCATGATTTTTATATTGAGAACTGAGAATCGGATCAGAATAAGATTTCTTTTGAATTAAAGGTTTTTCAGAATATTGAATTACATAACTTGCACTTGAAATCTTCAAGTTATATCTCGACATTTACTATTATAAATAGTGATAGTCAATTGTACGTTACATGGATTCACTGAATACATCCTTTGAGGGTATAATTTAGCAAGAATTTTATTGGTCAAGAAATTTGAACGAATAAATATTGATTCGAAAATTGAGTGAAGGATAAAAATCAAGAAGTTTCGAAAATGATAAATAAAAAGTATGAAAAATGTTCTATCACACCCCTCTGTCCCTTTTCTCACTGTCTAAAATTTGAATAACTGATTTTAAATGAAAATCTTTACTAATTTCATTAAGTGACTCATTTCTAGCTATTTGAATCAATGAAATTGGCTTGTGAATCAGTGAAAATTCTTACTGGTTTAATTCTATGATTCATCAATCACTCGTCAGAATGTAGAGAGAAAACTGCAAATTCAAAATGAAAAATTGCGAAAATACTATTAACATAATTTGTTTAACATTCAAGTTTTATAGGTATCACCTTCATTGAGGTAAAAAATTCTATCAGAATTCGTTACAAAACAATCATTTAAAATTTTCGCATGAATTTTAGGATATTATTTTTCTGCGAACTTTAGAATCTTTATAACTTAAAATTATTCTTTTGAAATAAAATCTAAACCATTTAAAATTTTCCCAGAGAACTTCTAATTTTTTTTTCGAATTCGAATCTATACAAAGTGCAGGAAATTCATAAGTTGAAAATGTTAGGTAATCGGGTCAAAATGCCCCTCCCCCACATAATAGGTCGCAAAGAAGCACTAACTATTAAAAATGGTGAATTATGATGTTTCAAAACAATCCTTTCACGGCAATAGGTAATTGATTTTTTCTGCAATAAATCCATTTTTTATCAAAATGGCGGTTTTCTAGTTTTTGATGCTACTTTCAAGTTATGCTTTGTTAAATGAATAAATTATGAATGAGTTTAGATAGAAAACTTTTGTTGTTTTTTTGTCAAATATCAATTTCTTATTTTTCTTTTCATAATTAGAGATTTCATGATTTTCTGATTAAATTCGTTTACATATTTTAAAATAATGTTAAAGTTATTATTAATATAAGAAAATTGGAAAAACTCAAAGGAAAGTAAATGGTACAAGATAAACAATGGTCAATGAAACATATATTTTATACATATTAAAATAAAATAGTACAATGTACATAGTATTGCGAAAAACATCTTTATTAATGAGAGGAATTATTGCTTCCAGAGAAGGAAATGTTTGATTTGAGGGAGAGCATACATTTTTTATACAGAATACACAGTTACAATAACTATTTATTTGTTAAAAGTTTTCGAACACTCACATTCTAGCCCGAGAGCTCCGGCTCTTGCAGTCAGCCACATTGCTTTGGGCTAACTCCCCAATGCAACGAATTATGCGATTACGACACCAGTATCGCGCAGTGCCACCCACAATAGGTCTCTCTCGGATGGAGGCCATGGTTCGGTTGGGAGTGGCAATAGGAACGAACCGAGGCGACGACCAGGCAATGGCCCCGGACAAACGCAAGAACATCGATTTAAATGGTCGGACCAACTCAGGAGGGATCTTCGTACCTGTTGGCAAAGAAGCTCACCAGCGCAGCGCGGAGAGGATTCATGAAGAGGTTCCATGACCGTTGGGTCAATATGCACCCGGAATATGCTCATAAAACGCCTCAGTATTTAAGAGTTCAGGTATCCTTCTTGCGAAAAAACGGATATGAAGCTCTTTATCAACAAGAAGAGGAGCAACATCCTCCAGCGAACATTCCACCCGTTCCAGCAAGACCACCTTTGCAGATAGCCGATAATGCTAACATGAGAAGTAGGAAATCTATCCACCAAAAAGTCTTCCTCAGGATGCACAAATTAGCTGAAGCTAATACTTCTCTCCCCGATTTGCTCCCCGCAGATATTAATCTCTGGAATCAGAACTGTGTAGTTTACGAGAAGGTGGTCTCCCTGCTTAGCGACGATAGAAGTAACGATACTTCGGTACGTCTGAGTAAGACACGTGAGCGTATTGCACAGCTTCAGTTCAAAATCGAAACGGCGAGACGACATGCATCGAATGTTCAGTGCGTGATTAGGTACATAACATCAAATAATAAGTTCACTCCAAAAGTTAGGATACTTGCTCGAAACTTGAGGAAAGCAAATCACACGCTGAACAAGTATAAACTGTCAACCATCAAGCTGCACTGGACGCAAAAAGTAAGATCTCTTTCAACAGCGAAACACCGCCTTGAACGGCGAGTTAAGTGGATTCAGGAAAATTCCACCTTTTCTACTAATCCTTCCCGTCTGTTCAATAAAGCGTCACGTGTAGTTGAAAATCCGCCTTGTCGAGAAGAGATTTAAGTTTTCTGGGAGCAAGTATATGGAGATACTTATCAGCTAAATGAAGACACTTCTGATATA
This sequence comes from Andricus quercusramuli, assembly GCA_932178445.1. Classification (NCBI taxonomy): domain Eukaryota; kingdom Metazoa; phylum Arthropoda; class Insecta; order Hymenoptera; family Cynipidae; genus Andricus; species Andricus quercusramuli. The sequence goes on along the minus strand of CAKNXH010002276.1, from coordinate 112,527 downwards.
TCACTCTTTCTTAACTTTTGCCAAAGGCAAAGGTTACAAGGTCCAGAGGAAGAGTGTCCACTAATTACTGCTGAAGAAGTGAAGAAAGTTATCGCTAGAACTAAGAACTTTTCAGCGCCAGGGCCAGATATAATCAACAACTTTTGGTGGAAGAAGTTTACTTCTATGCACCAACATCTAGCTCGTATATTTACTACATTCTTAAACGGAGAACAACCCGTACCGCAGTGGCTAGTGGAAGGGCGCACGGTATTGATCCCTAAGACCGGAGATTTGTCAAGTCCAAAGAACTACAGGCCCATAGCTTGTTTAAACACCAGCTACAAGCTATTCACTGGCATCCTCAAAAAGAGGCTATTAACATCTATCGAGCCGGTATGGAGTGTAATAGTTGAGCAAGGCGGAAGCAAGAGAGGGCTGGCAGGTTGCAGGGTGAACCTGTTAATAGACAGGTGTATTACCCAGGACTTGATCAGGTATCGACGCAATCAGTCCATGGCTTGGATTGACTACCGTAAGGCATCCAAAAATAATGAGATGCATAAAAGAGCTTATGCTCTTGTGGCAGACAAGATTTGTCATAATATCTGACAAAAGACAAGTGACTACAAGCTGTATCACATATAAGAGGGGGGTCTTTCAAGGAGACTCTCTAAGAAGTCCGACACTTTTCTGCATCTCGCTCTTGCCTCTATCTATGGTGCTCCGAGGCAAAAACTCTGGATACCTATGTGGCCCACCGAACAGAAGAGAATATAAGGTCAACCACCTTTAATACATTGAGAATCTCAAACTCTTTGCTTCCTTAAAAAAAGGACATTAACATACTTGCAGAGGCGGTGAATAGGTATTCTAAAGCGATTTGCATGAGCTTCGGACTGGACAAGTGTGCCTGCGTCCACCTATATCAAGGAAGACTAGAAACTACATCATCCCGTGACGATCAGGATGCTCAACTCATAGATGGAAATACCATTCAACATCTTGGTATGGAGAAACACATACATATCTTGGAATACCACAAGCGGAAACGCAAAATGTAGGTATCGCCAAATTCTCAGAAAAATTTGGGCTTCCGAGTTATCTGGAAAGAATAAGATCCAGGCGAACAATATGCTGGCCGTTACTATACTGCTCTACACGTTTCGTCCAGTAAAATGGAACGTCGATGAGTTAAAGCAACTTGATCGAAGCACACGCAAGATGATGACAATACAACGAAGTATTTATCCTAGATCTTCCGTACCTCGAATATATCTCCCTCGCGATAAAGGGGGTAGAGGCTTGCTAAGCTTAGAGTGTCTTCATCGAAGAACGGTTCTGGCTAAAGCCTGCTCAGTTCTAAAAAGCACGGATTACCTTATGCGACTCGTACATCAACATGAAGTCGCCAATGCTGCGGCGTTTCTATACCATGCCGCAGATAGGGCCGCAGAGGAGCTTGACCTCCCATTTAATTCCAGTGACACTTCACAAGGCCTAGCATTGCTAACAACTCTGGTGCTCAAAAGTCGTAGACAGGAAGCAGAACATACGCTCCTACTACGAGAAAATGCTGAAAAATCCCTTCATGGTAAGTTCTACGACATCATACGTTAGAGAAGAGCTCTCGATGGGTATGTCCAACATGTTTCTCAAGTCTGCTGGATTGAGATCGGAGACCAAGGGATTTCTTTTTGCCTGTCAAGACGGCGTTATAGACACCTTAGTTTACTGCGAGCGCATAATGAATGTATCTGTAAGCGATACCAACTGCCGAGCGTGTAAGAAAGAGCCAGAAACACTTGGACATGTTCTCAGTGGATGCTCTAAATATGCACGCTACGCGTACATAGATAGACACAATGCAGCTCTAAAAGTTTTATATTACCATCTTAGGCACTTCTATGGTGTTGATCTATTGCCTGTCTTGCCATACGCCCAGGGGGAACTCGAGTCCGTTGTGGAGAATGGTCAGTGTAAGATCTACTGGAGTTTCTCATTCTCCGCCACTCAACGTATCAGTGCTACGAAGCCAGACATTGTTCTCCAAGATCTGAAGAACAAGATCATTCACGTGATTGAATTCTCGGCACCAGCCGATGGTAATGTCACGGCAAAGGAGGGAGAAAAACGAGCGAAATATCAAGCACTTCTTTTCGAGCTGAGTAGGCTGTACCAAGGCTACAAAGTCCATCTTATAATTCTCATACTCGGCTGTCTTGGAGGTATGAAAGCTTCATTTATCAGCCAACTCAACAAGATTCCGGCTTGCCAGCGACAGGCTCATTTCATCGCGAACCGGATGCAAAAGGCTGTTCTTCTGGGATCACTTCATATGGTCCGTCAACATTGGTCCTCCTAACATTCTACAAAGATTGGTAGCCCTAAGGTCTGCCGTGTAAGGTCATCCGCGGCTAGATACCTGACTCCAAGGAACAGTGCTGCACGATGTTATCACGCGTAAATTTCCCGCTCTTGCTTACCTTCTAGGATAGAGGGAGCAGAAGCGGATGACGTACACGTTCCAGTAGCTTCGGGATTGGTGTTTTTAAGGAACCATCATCGTAGCTCCCGGAGCCTACAACTTCTCAAAATAATGAATCTTTATTGAGTTCGTAAGAAGAAGGATATTTACGTGGCAGTCAGCGTTAACATAAGAACCCAAAGGCGACATACAGCTTAGAGCTGCTTTCAAACCTAACCCTCAATGAACGAAATATAATTCTTGTTTTGTAATTTTAATATAATTTTCCTACGATTTGACAAAAAATTTGAAATGATGTTTGAAGATTTCAGTTGTGTGAAAAATGAACGCAGAAAATTATTTGAAATTTTTTTTTCATTTCATAGGATTTTACAAAATCTAAAGAAGAATTGGAGCCAGTTTGACCTTTCAAACTTCAGGACTATTAGAAAGAAATATTTTATATATTTTAGGAACTGTTTTCGAGTTCAAAAATATTTTTAATTTCTTTAAAAATTCTGAAATTTCTACATTTTACATTTTCACAGGAATCTTAATAAAATATTTGTATTTTCTTGAAACTTTTTAAAACTTGTTTTCATTCGCCATTTACAAAAATCCTCTTACACATTAGTCCAGCTGCAAACTTCGAAGTACAATTTCGATTTTTTCCGATAAAGTGCATGTTGCCCATGAATTCAAGCACAGCAAAGGCTTTGCAGATTCGGCAGTCATTCGTATGCGATGCTTCCTTATCGTCAGTGCTGCCTTAGAAAATAATCTTTCAGCAGGAACTGACGTAGCAGGTGTGCCTAGAAAGTCCGCGGCCATTCGTGACAAATTAGGATAAATCCTTTTATGGTCCCTCCACCAATTGAGAATATCTTCATGCTCTCCTGCAAGTCTTGATGACAAGTAGTCATCAACTTCTTGTCTCCACGGTTCACTTTTGTTTTTAGAAGTCGAAGGAGACTTCTCCAAGTTAGAAACCGGCCACAACTTCAGACTAAGCCGATTTTGCTTCGTGGGACCTCCATTCGTTAAATTACTATCCATCGTTAGTATAGATTCTTCGTTCGCTGCCGACTTGCAATATAGTTTTTTATAAATTTTTCCAAATTACTGTGTAGATGTTTGCGCTATTTCCATGCCCCATTTCGTTTGCTTGAAAACTGTGGTTTTGTATCTTGGGTCAAGAATGACTGCGACGCAGTAAATCCAGTTCGTTTTTCTATAATGTTTCATCATTTTCTCCACACCAGCTTCTAGGGCATCTTCAATCAGCTTTTCGCTGAAGCTACGGTCCGCCTTTTTCCTTAGATCTTCTATTTCGCCTTCAAGCACGTCCAGCAGCTGATTAAGTTTGATGATGACTGATGGCAGAGTTACAAATTTTTCGCCTCCAAATTCCGTTGAGACTTCCTTGAATAACTCCAAATACGGAAGTAAATTAGAGAGCAGTAGCCAGTCCGAATCTTAAATCAACAGGTGCTGCAAATTATTTGCTCCAAAAAAAATCGGATGGCTTTCTCAAGCTTTATTGCGACTTCAATCATCGAAAATGTTGAATTCCAGCGAGTGCATACTGTAACGCTACCTTTTTCCCAATCAAAAATGTAATCAGGAGGTCTCTCTAAAGAGCGCACACGGACCCTAGTCGGAATAAATGAACTTTATAAACAAACGAATTGAAAGATAAACAAAAAAATGATATCACAGATTTCCTTTCGCTGTCATTGGGTACTAGTTTCCATTCGTTAAGGTCTTCAACAAAGTCAGTGACAAGGGGGTCGGGTCGGTAGGTATATAATTGCTCGTTGGTAATTTTCCAACGCGGAAATCTTTCCGGAAAGTCGGATACGGCAGAGAATCGTCGGGAATACCAGGTGTATGATATCAAAGTCGTACTCCAGAAGGGATAACGACCATCTTGCTAAGCTAGATAAGGTCTAGATAAGGTCTATATTTTTGTATAGACCACACGATCGCGAGGCATTCTTTTTCCGTCGTTGTATATTTTTGTTCGGCATCAGTTAGTTTTCGACTAGCGTATGAGATTACGCATTCTTGGCCATCAACGTTTTGTGTGAGGACAGCCCCTAACCCGGTATTGCTCGCGTCTGTTTGCAATGTAAAAGGGATTTTAAAATTAGGGCACGTTAGGGCCCAAATCCAACGCTGCTTTTTCTTAAGTAACATCGACAGAGGACTCGCTAAGGTCGCGTAATTTTTAATAAATCTACGGTACGAACTCGACATTCCGAGGAATCTACGCAACGCTTTTATGTTTTTAGGGGCGGGATATTTTAGAACGGGTTCTATTTTATCGGGGTCGATCTGTAGGCCATTTTCGTTCACTAGGAAACCTAAATAGTGTACTTGGGGACAGCAGAATTCGCTCTTATCTAGATTAATCTTTAAACCGGCATCCTTTATTATAGTCAAGACTTTAGAAAGCCATTGAAGGTGTTCTTCAAAGGTTTTTGTAACTACTATTACATCATCCAAATAAACAAATGCGTGGGGCTCCATCTCAGGACCTATTAATTTGTCCAACAAGCGTTGGAAAGTCGCGGGGGCATTAGTGAGGCCGAAGGTCATCCGTTTAAACTGGAATAGGCCGCGTCCTGGTACAGTGAATGCTGTCTTATCGCGACTGTCTTTGTCGAGGGGAATTCGATGAAAACCTTTGCGTAAATCTATTTTCGAGACATAAGTTGCACTTCGCAATTTGTCCAAAACACCTGTCGTTTGCGGCAAGGGGTAGGCGTCCTTTTTCGTGACTGCATTGACTTTACGAAAGTCGAGGCAGAAACGATATCCGCCGTCCGGTTTTCTAGCCATTACTATTGGTGAAGACCAACCACTATTGGAGGGTTCGATGATGTCATTAGCTAACGTTTTATCAACCTCGGCAACTATAATCTCCATGATTGTAGGGGACGTTAAGTAGTGACGTTGTTTTATAGCCGGGTGTTTCCCTACGTCTATGATATGTTTAGTCAAATTTGTTAACCCGTACTTGCCAACTGATTCAGGCAATTCTTGTTTTAGAAAGTCTTGAAGTTTAATATCTTCTTCTAAAGTTGGTTCTCTAAGACCACAGCAAGTTTCAAGAGATTTAGTATGAGGTTCAAAAGAGTAGATTTGATTCAGGTTATTTTTGAAATTCCATTTTCTGTCCTCGAAATCTACATTCATTTTGAATATTTTCAAGATGTCCAAACCAATTGCAAAAGCGACTGGCAATAATTTAAGTACTCTAATACCAATAGGTTTTTCTTGATTTTTGAGTTTATCCGGAGCTATTATTTCTTGGGAAACTAATTCAATTTGACTGTTAGCTACTTGGACTCTGAACAGGAAGCGCCACTATCTACTAAGGCTTTGCTTTGCTTTCCTAGGATTTCAACTGTCAAGTACATCAAGGGTTGTGGGCCATAGAGGGGTAAAGGTTGATAAGGGAGTTCGGAAAGGTTGTAAACCGGAATAGGGGTTGAAGGCCTAAATTCAAAACCAGAGACTCCTTTGGGGTCCTCTGGGAGGTACAAATTAGGGTTAATTTCTTGCAGGTTGGCGTAATAGGGCTCGCGAAGGGGTTGGGGTGTGGAGGGATCTGAAGGGAGACATTGGGAGAGGATACGATAGGCTCGGGGTTCGAAGGAGTCGTAATCTCTAATCTCAGGGATCGGGAAGTCGGAATTATCGTTAGGTATTAATTGTCTAGTTTTTAAGTTCATAATCACAGAAATCAATTGATTATGTGCTTCTAAATCTTTTAAGAAATGGTTATTCGGTTGGATTGAAGACAGTGGGGGGTTTTTACTTTTAATTCTAATAAATGGGACATTAGAGGCTATATCCATTTCTTTTTCCTTGATAAAGATTCTATTTTCGAAAATAAAAAGAGTTAGGTCATATTCTTTAAGGGTATACTCTCCCGTAAAATCTGAAAAATTAGTTTCCGGCTCTAAGTAGTTAATTTCGATTAATTTCACAGTTTGTGGATATTTATCTCTTTTAACTTCTCGGGTTTCAATTTTTGGAAGGGGTTTATTTGGCTTTGCTGGAGGTATGTTCACCCTACGACATACCTCAGATTTCAATTTCCCGAACACCTTGGGCATTCTGATTTAAAGGTGTCTTTTCTACCGCAACCAAAACAGAATATGTTTCTATGCTGTTTACATTCTGTAAACCTATGGCCTCTTTCAACACAATTCCAATATTTAGGGGGCATGTCGTTTTTATATCGGGGTTTAAAAGTGTCTGCGGGGTTGATGGGTGATTCAGGTACATCGATTCTAGAAGGGGTAGGTTTGGGATCGGAATGGGGTGGGATAGAGTAATTTTTAGAGGGTTTGGGTTGATTTCTGTTCTGTGATCTATTATTATTTTTCTCTATCGACAGATAAGCGAGGTCAACCGGTTCTTCCAGTGGGAACGTTTCAGGGGGTTCTTCTTCCAAAGACGCTAATCTTTCGTATCGCTTATCCGCTATATCTCTTTCGATTCACCTATCGGGTTGCTTGTCGGTTCGCCTATCTTTAGGGTCTCTATAAGCCAACTCCAGCAGCAGCGATCGCTCCGGGGGAGGGGGTGGTTTATAGTTTTTGGCTACACGACAACTCTTCTCGGCGACATTTGCGAGGTCTTCCAAGTGTGTAAAGTCCCTTATCTGGTTCCTTTGTATAGTCAAATGTAGTCTGGGGAGGAGGTTCCTGTGTGCATAACTAATTTCTTCCGACTCTGAGATTTCGGGGATCAATCTATCGAACATGGTCCGCATGCAGGTCAAATAATCGGAAACAGACTCTTTTTCACCTTGTGTTCATTGGTGAGTCTCCTGTCTTAACTCAAACTGGAAGTCTGAGTCTCCGAAACTAATTCTGAAAGCCCTAGCGAACTCATTGAATGTCCGCCATAGCCTTCGGGATCCTCGGAACCAGTTGAGCGCGATTCCCGACAAGAAGAAGGGAACCACCCTCATCAGGTCGGCATCGAAAATGGGCATCAGTCCTCGGCCATCCTGAATTCGCATAAGAAACGCGTCCGGATCATCATTACGAGCGCCGGAATATTTGATATTCCATTTGCGCATGATCTCGTAGGCGCGCGAGGGGTTGGAAGGGGGGTGATCGCCGTGATCTCGGTAAGAACGGGAGCGAGGGAGAGAAAACTCTTCTTGGCTGGGTCTAAAACGGCGAGAGGGATAATGGTCCTCATATGACACATCCCAGTGCGGGGGTGGTTCGTCACGCGTCGAGTGGTAGTATGGGTCTGGGTCCTCGAACGTAACTTGCGAGCGGCGCGCGGGCCGCGCGTAATCCCAGGCTGGGTGTGTATCACGGGAGTAAGTATTCCCAGAGTCGGGGTACGAACGACGAGGGGGGAGAGATGTCCTAGTGTTGGTATCTGCGGGTGCAAGGGGTGTGTGTCGTATTCGACCGTGTGTGTACGATAGGGGTAGGTGTCCTCAAAGTCGGGGTAGAAACGAGAGGGGGTGAGGGGTGTTCTAGGGGTGGTATTCGAGGGGTGCGGGGGATTCACCGTACTTGATCCTCGTACGTCATAGGGGGTTTCGAAGGGGTTGAAGTTGGATTCTCTACAGGGATCGGAATCGCCATAGCGGTCGCATGGAGACCTAACACTTCTATTTACCGGGTTTCTATGATGCGCGGGGGTTTCGTAGAAGTGAGTGACCGGTCGTGTCTCGTCTTCCGGGCCACCATAACATTCATTTCCTGCTCGACTATTTTATACATTAATCGAAACTCGTTTATTTTTTTCTTTATTTTCGCTAATAGGATCGCTAATCATTTCGGGATAAGAAACGAGAATGCACAATAGAAATTATTCTCTCAAGGCACTATCAGTGTAAAATGTAAACACAAGTTCATCAAAATAATAGAGACAAGGAATAAAAATATACTTCGGTAGTTATTGTCTCAAAGAGAAATCGCAATCAAATATAAACACAGATATTCATATAGATAACAATCCGGAGTGCCTGCCATAAAATTAATCGCTATGACATCTATTTATTTCAAAATAGGGGAGATAATATCGCTTATTAGATACTCGGGAATTAATTCATAAATACTACATATTAACGGGAAAAGTTATTCTACCAGGTTCGAAATTCAAAATTGAGGGATGAACTTCGTAATAAATAAGAGACCGTTTTTATTTTGTGGGCCCCACGTTGGGCGCCAATTGTAACGCTACCTTTTTCCCAATCAAAAATTTAATCAGGAGGTCTCTCTAAAGAGCGCACACGGACCCTAGTCGGAATAAATGAACTTTTTAAACAAACGACTTGAAAGATAAACAAAAAAATTAATAGGTTTTTGGGCGCCAGTCCTTGCTTGGGACAAATCTATATTCCAAACGATAAAGGGAAACTCACTGAACGCTAAACGTTTTAGGCTAAACGATAAACAAAAATCTCACAAACCTCAGTCAAAAGGGTACACCTTAACTTAAAACAAGCGAAAATCCAAAAGAACAACACAAAAAAAAGGCAAAGAATCAAAAGTATCTAAAGATAAGATGACCCGAAATATCCCAAAAAAAGGCAAAAGACACCGAGACATCCGAGGATGAGATAATCAAAATTTATAGAATATCTCGGGAGTCATATCAACAATACAAAGATAGCAAAGGGCAACAAAAGATAAAAGGTATCAAACTAGACGACAAAGAAAAGTAAAACCAAAATAAAGAGAGAAAAATTAGGGTTGACAACATTGCTAGCTCAGTCTAAACAAAACGTGGTAGAGGGGAGGGTTACGCAATTACAAAGCTCATATTTTCAATCAAAACTATTAACAATAAATTTATTCAGCATTTCGGAACTGTCCAACAAATAGTACTTAGAGAAGGCAAATTCAAATAATACAAAGAGATTCTATTTTATCAATAAATCTGATAGGAAGCGTAACGTAGAAAATTACAATGAATAAACCAAAAAATGAGTACGATAGGGGTTCTCCCAAATTATAGAAATCTGTTTCAACGATAAGCGTGAATGGGGTTTCTGTGGTAAAACGCGAAAGGGGTTCTAATAAAAAGTTGCCAAAGGGGTTCTCACTAACTCTAGAAGGGGTTTCAGTGATATGCATAGAGAGGGGTGTCTGAAATAAAACGCGAAAGGAGGTTCTACTGAAAGGGGTGCAAAAAGGGGTTCTCGCGAATTCACTTGGGGTTTCACACAGGAAAGTATGCTTCACAGTCGAGCATAAACAGGAATTTCTAAAATGAAACGCAAAGAGGTTCTAGGTTATTTAGGCGTTTCAGCACTGATAAGTAGAAGGGGATCGATAATTTAAAAAAATCGGGGATCAAAATTAGACATTTCGGCACTAGAAATAGGGGAAAACGAGAATATACAGTAAAATAATTAATTAACGGCATTTCGGTATATGAAAGTAAGGGGAAGAGATCGGTAGCAAAGATAAAATAATAAATTAGCGACATTTCGATATACATATATATATATAAAATAAAGGGGAAGGGATCGAGATAATACGGTAAGATCCTTAATTAGCGGCATTTCGGTATATAAAAGTAAGGGGAAAGAGATCGACAACAAAGATAAAATAGTAAATTAGCGACATTTCGATATACAAAAGTAAGGGGAAAGAAATCGATAACACAGATAAAATAATAACTTAGCGACATTTCGATACACAAAAGTAAGAGGAAAGAAATCGATAACACAGATAAAATAATGAATTAGCGACATTTCGATACACAAAAGTAAGGGGAAAGAAATCGATAACACAGATAAAATAATAACTTAGCGACATTTCGATATACAAAAGTAAGGGGAAAGAAATCGATAACCAGGATAAAAGAATAAATTAGCGATATTTCGATTCACAAAAGTGAGGGGAAAAAAATCGATAACACAGATAAAATAATAACTTAGCGACATTTCGATATACAAGAGTAAGGGAAAAGAAATCGATAACCAAGATAAAATAATAAATTAGCGACATTTCGATGTATAAAAATAAGGGGAAAGAGATCGATAACCAGGATAAAAGAATAAATTAGGGACATTTCGATATATAAAAATAAGGGGGGAGGGATCGAGAACATGAACAAAAATTAAAAGCACATAACGAAAAATTTATAGGCATTCGGCACTCCGGAATAAATAAAATTCAGTGACACATTATTATGGATTTTCAAAACAATAATGAATTAGCACATATAGTATGATATAGTACATATAATTCAGCCAAGGAGTTCAAGAGATAAAGAAAAAGCAAATTGCACACAGTTAGAAATAATAACCTCGCTTGGCTAAACCATAAAAGGAATCAGAATCCTACCTTAAATAATCTGGGCGATAATTCGGGTGCCTCGTGTTGACACTGGGAGTTCAAAGACGCTAAGGAAGAATTTTCGCGCTTACCGGTGTATTATAGAAACGCGTTGAATTACATTATTAGAGGGAAGGGCTGATGCGCACAACTTAATTTCCGTAATTCGCAACGGTCAAGAGCAAGATAGCCGGCGAGATCGGCTTCCGATTCGTCCATCTTATCGTCCCGTCCTTTCTTCGTTAGTCCTTATCAGCCGCTGTTGAGGGAAGGAGAGAGCTGCTTCCTTCGAAGAGTGAGAAGCGAACCCGTTTCCTCGATTCCAGGGTCGGCTGTATTCCGGTACTGAGGTGGAGAACTAGGAAACCTTTCTCCTTACTGCAGGTGTGGAGAGGATTCTTCGATGCTCCCGATAAAAGAGAAAAACAAAAAAGACAAAACGGCATAAGAGACAAGAAACGCCTGTTCATAACAGAAACATTTGCAACGATAATAATTTTCAGGCAAGATTACCTATTCCCGTTTGGAATTTGGTGGTAACCACCTCGGTCGATCTTCACCAGGAACGTGCCTTGGATCTCAGACGACCAAAAGAGATAATCCATTCTATCCTTCATGAGTAGATTCAGCTGTTCTACCCTGGATGTCAGAAGGATGTGCGATAAAACATGTTGCGGAAGTTCATGTGGGGACTTGGGACGTGAAAATCTGCTGAAGATGGAGGTGGGTGGTGGATCTAATCGATCATTTGCATCGATGGTGCCACTCTACCTGGCTCTCATCCGAAACCGCGGAATTAAGAAATTTAACAAAAAAAAAAAAAATTAAGACAGCCCTAAATTCTTAAACTAACATCACAAAGATATACAACATATAAGAAAAATAACAAGAAAAGATATACATAATAAAATAATAATAAACTTAAAATATAACAAAATTTTGGAGAGCCGAATTTTTCACTCTCCGTGTGAACACGAGAGCTTTTCATTAAAAATTATTTAATATGAACTAAATTTGTGCGTTGCAGAAAATCTGCAACGTCACAATACATCCAAAATTAAAGTCATAGGCGTTATATTTAACGCCCTGCAGGCCTGATCGTCAGCATTCAGATCTTCATCAACGGCGTCTAGATCTTCAGCCTTCTTATCCTCCCCAATTACTTGTAATAGAGACTGCACGCCTAAATTAAAAATGTGCGCTATGCATCTGAAGTGCTGATCTTCAGCATGGAAATCTACCCCATGGACAGTCAACAATAAATGTGACAGCTCACTCATAAAAGTTTGAGTTCGCTGCAGTGTTATCCACTGTGATGCCTTGCACCTTTTTACATAGTCCGTAATCTTCTAAGCTCTTCATCAATAATTTGGCCACATCTCTCCCAGTTTGTTTTCCGCAGGATGGAACAAAATCCAAAACTACTGAGTGTAGCTTCCATGCATCACAAATAAAATGGGCAGTTATGCCGTAAAAAGATTTATTATTTATCGCCGTCCAACCATCCACAGTGAAGGACACCTTCGATTTAGAGAGAATGAAAATTTCTTTTACCGCCATCTTCTTCTGCTCAAACGGTGGAGGATTTTGTCTCGCATGGCACTCCTTTTATAGGCATTTGCTTCTGGATTCAAATATTCAAAGACGCTTTGAGTCAAAGCATCATCAAAGAAGTTAAATGGTAAATACTTCACGGCAACCCAGTCAATTATTTTCTTGTCAAAAATCTCTTGATTGAACTCATTTTTCGTTGATTCCACCCTGGAAGCCTGCAAAGATTTGGAACCATGTTATATTTATCTTTTACTTATCAGACTTTAAAATTCCAAAACTTTTGAAAATGCATGAAGGGGATATTATTCTTAAATCAAGGGTTGCAGTACAGAAGTAGCTAACCAAAATTTTGGCTGAGAGTGGGCGCTTTCATTACAAATTTCCAAAAATCAAATATATATTGTGTTAAATGGATTTGTTTAAAATTTCAATTTTAATACAGTGAGATAGAGATTCTACAAAAAGCAACTCTTACAAGTTTTTTTTCAATTAACTCTTTGTCCTGCGATTAGAACAATATTTCTGAAAATTATTCTCCTATTATTTTAATTATTGCGAGCAACATATATTTTTTCTCACCAATCTCACCAATCGTCATCCTTAGAAAAGAACAGGTCTACTTTCTAAATTTTCTCTCTCTTTCTATTCTTTATTCCACTTCTAACGGCCGTAGCTCGGTCCAGTACTATATGTCGATGACATCGAACATTAGATGTAGCATTTTTCTGATTTGAAGTAAATGCATAGTTATTGACGCAAAATGAAATTCAGCTTATTGCCCAGGTACTGTGAGCAGTAAGCTGTGAGTGCATGCAGACGGCTACGTGCAACCTTGGATTCAGGGACTTAGACGGAAGGTAGGTGGACGCAGGTAGATTCGTCTACTTTGCGGCATTTGGCCCATTGCCCGGTCATTACTAAGGCCTATTGCCGTATTCAGCCAAATGCTACAAATAAATTCTAAATATCAAATTGACTTGAAAATAGTTTGAAGGATAACTATGCCAATTTTTATTTGAAAATATCAAGATCTTTGTTTTGCGAAGCGAGTTTAAGTGAAAATATTGAGTAATTTTGTTATCTGAAGAATTAATTTTTCTTTTGTTTTGCTCAGAAAAGGCAAAATATGCTATTTTTTTTAAATGGAAAAAGGTGGCATCAGGGGGCAACTCGAACGGCCTGTTGCGGCTAAGTAAATTCTATGAGAGGTTATTCAATCAGAAGCCTCAATTTTGAAAAAAGAAGGTTTTGCAAAGCTCACTTGGAAGAGAAATTATGGAATTTTCAATTTACAACGAACTACGTAGTTTTACCCACATTTTCGACTGCAAACATAAAGGTAGAAACATTTTCTATATTTTGGGAGATATTAATAACTCAAGATTGATTGTTGACATTTACTACACGTTTTCTCTGCGTTATCAACAATTCTAACTATAAAGGTAAAAAAATTTAAAAAAGAATATCATATTTTGGTACGAAACCTTTGACTTTGAATACGTTGCTTCACATTCTGCTTCATGGTACTTGCGTGAATGTTTCGATAAACCTGACGTGTTTCCTTCCGTCATATGTATTTCCTTATCTTCTCCGTTTTCTTTACATAACAGAATTGAAATATATGTTCTAGATTCTTTGTTTTCACCGTCACTTTATATATATTCACGGTTTTCACACGCTTTGTAGGATCATGATTTTTCAGCGGTGAACTTACAGTCGTAGTTTTCGGTGATGGTGCCATGTTTTCCGAAAACAAACGAACTTTTTGAACTGAAGTCCATGACCGAAAGTGAAATACTGACCCTTAGAAAGTCGGAACAGAATTTCTGCACTTTTGCAGTGACTCCAACTTTGGCATGTTGAGCTACTGCGCTTGCCCGGCGCAGCGGCCCTCATTGGTCGCTGTTGGAGCGCGATTTAAGCCGGGTATAATTAACAATTATTGAAATTAAAGTATATTATCATTGTGAATTGCATACTAATATCAGAAATTACCTAATTTGTAATGTAAGGTTAGAAAAAAATAATTCGTATATTTTGTAATTAATAGTTTATTTTTTCTGTTCCAAAGACTAACTTATTAACAAAATATACGCATGAGTATTTTTTTCTAAGCTTACATCGCAAATTACGTAATTTCTGATATTAATGTGCAATTTATAATAATTATCTACTTTAATTTCAATAATTGTTAATTATACCAGGTTTAAATTGCTCGACAACAGCGACCAATGAGGGCCGCTGCGCCGGGCAAGCGCAGTAGCTCAACATGCCAAAGTTGGAGTCACTGCACTTTTGAAATGCAATGACTAACCTCGAAAATTTGAGAAAGTTCTCCTATACATTCTAAGAATTTAACCTTTGTTCATATTATGTCTCTATACTTACCGAGGTGGAGTTTGCTATTATACATAAATTTTGAACTACGTGAATCCTAATTGAACAACATCAAATGTGACTTGGGAAGGTACGTAATGCTGACCGAGTTATATGAAGTCAAAAGAGGTTTTTGCTTGACAAGGAGCATGAATACGCCCCAAAATCTATTTTATCTGAAATCATGGGAGCTCATGAATATTTAAAATCATTTTTATTTTTCCGAATTACTAAAGAAAATCTTGAAAATCCGTTAAAATTACTAGATATTACCCCTTAATAGAAAAAAGTTCTAACTTTCTTCGTTTTTAAAACAATGAGGAAAAGAAAGATTTTTGCACAGCGTGCAATTTCAATTTTTTCTAACTTCAACTTTCTATTTGATCTATTATTCCTGAAAGTTTCAGGAAAAAAGTTGAGGTTTTTAGATTTTTTTTATTTCTCAAGAATCCAAAATAGCGTTACCATTTTCTATTGCTTTAACAATTCGTTTGTGGATTTTGAATGATTGCAAAAAACTGGAAGTCTGAAATGAGAAAATCATTAGACTGTGAAAGTCGCAAAAAGGCAAGGTTTGAAAAAAAATCAAAAATAATTTGTTTTCTCCCGAAAAAGAAAAAAATAACGAACGGAAAATTTCTGGTAGAGGAACTATATCAATACTTATAATTCAGGTGAGCTATCAATTTATGAACCCAGTGGGCAAGAAATTTAAGAACGTAATTGGAACGTCCTAAAAACGTTTTTTGGACGTACAAGTAAAAAAAAAGTTAAAACTTACTGGAAAGTAATGCAAAATAACAAAAATTATGTAACAACAGTGACTCGCAAAAATAAGAATCATGACAAACAGTACTTCAGCAAAACGAATGTAAATGAAATACGATTAGTAGTATTATTAGACGACATAATTGTAGATTCGCGTAAGATAGGTTCTATGGAAAATGGAAATTATGGAATATCTTTGCCCCTCTTGAGTAAGTAAGTAAGAGTAAGTAAGAGTAAGTGAGTGAGAGGATAATTGATTTAAATGTGAGTGCTCCGAAATTTATTTGGCGCAACTCTGGTGATTCATGGAGGAAAGGAATTACGACAAATGGCTCCATTCCGCCTGGTTTTGATGCCTTCATCAGATCGGACACGTTCATCTCGAAGCCCCTAGTAGACTGGTCTATATCCTCTATCGTTATGAGGGCTAGAGCTTGCGTTATCTAGAGGGAACCATTCTCCTATTTTCTGCAGCATTAAGTCTGTGTTCTTGATTTTTTCGTACCTTGGTTTGGGTGGGCTTATTCTGCAGGTTCATTTATAAAGAATCTTCTAAGGTGTGGGTTCTTTGAAAACTCTCTTCCCTGGATCAACCTTATTGCTGATCTCATTAGATTAAGGCTGCCATCAGCTGCACCTCCTTGATGCTTTTTAGTCAGAAAAATTAGAACCACGTTGACGTTCGCCGCGAAAGGGTACACATTCAAATAGTTGCATTATATATATCATTGCTTAAGTGCTGATCCATATGTCTTCACCGACGATGGCGCGAGCGACGAGATCATTATTTCCAGCGTTTTCGTAGACAGCCCTGCTCTTTCGAAGCCATTGCGGATACTATCCCTGCCACCAGTGAAAGTTTCGATGCTCGTGGATGCGTCCTATTATTCCTTTCGCCTTGACCTTGACAACTTTTTTAGAACTTTTAAGTACTAGCGCGCACGGCAGGAAGGTCTCAAATGACCAATTATCCCAGCTTTTTGTAAATGCTTCAATGAACGGAGTACTTGGGTATTTGTTCCAGGCACAACATAACTTGCATTTATCATTTTTCCTTGAGGTGAAAAGGTCTATTTTCGGCTCACCAAACTTACCAAAGATATTTTGAAATATATCTGGCTGTAGTTCCCACCTGTTATCAAAATTTGTTAATCTTGTTTCTCTATCGGCCACACTATTCTCCTCAGATGGAATATATAAGGCGTACAGGAGAACGTTTCACTGGGAACAGTATTCCCAGATTTTTCTAAATTATTTCTAAATAATTTATGTGAAGATATTTTTCTTCCTTTTCCAAAAACCCGTGCGCTGTATAACATTCCGAACATGCGCCTTAACCTGAGGGAGACGCGTCCGAGAAGATTCACATTTCAAAGATGTTTGTCCTTATTTTCCTAGATGCTAATAGCAAACTGTTTATCCACCAGACGAAATGTTCCTGTAAGTCTTTTCGGAGATGCATCCGTTCGTCGAAATCGTTGTCATTTGTGACCAACGCTTCGTTCTTGGCATATTCAAATCTTTCAAGGTGTACCGCTCTGTTTTGTTTCCTGGAGTTGGCTCTAGCGAGCAGGTTTCCTAGTGAATTACGAAACCCATATACTCGTAGCGTACACTTGGGATGAGGTGACTTTTATTCTAGCTTACAACAGAATCAAGTCTTTCACTTCGACTTATGGTTTCATAACTATTGTTCGCGCAATCGTCTAGCGTGTCCCCTAGGCACAGTTGACCATTTCAGTAAATCCAGGATGATCAACATTTTGTTCTTAAGGCGTTCATGACTGGTTTCATGATGTTTGTATTAACGACTGGACTTATGCACAGACCGAAAGGTAGGCACGTAAATTCGTAAGTCTCATCTTAAAACGTGAAGCGCAGATATTTTCTTCCTTTCTGGTGACCAGGAATTAATAGAATGCGTCCCCTAAAACGAGACTGGCCATGAAGGTCCCCTGTGCTGCCAGTTTGGTAGGAGTCCTGATATCCTCTAAATTAAAGTGTGGTATTTCAACATGTTTGTTGAACGCCTCAAAATTGAGAATTAAAATTTTTGTTCCACCTTTCTTTGGTTTAAGGAAGTATGATGAAAAAAAAATGGTGAGGAGCAAGTGCACATTTCTGTAACGGCTGCGCCGCACTCCACTCGAGTCGACCGGCGTCCTTCTTCCGACCACGTTGGTCTAGAATAGGAATTTGCTATTTATAATCGCCCAAAGGTCGTATTTTTTAACCGATTTCGAAGTTCTTTTTTAGAAATGCTCAGGATTGAATTTTCCAGAGAATTTTCGTTTTCGATTTGTCAATTTTTGTTACAGAGCAGCAATATATAAACAAATAAAATGACAAAATTGGCCAGTTCAGCTTCGTGAATTCTTATCTCAAGAAAAAATACAGAAAATGACTCACTATCAGCTGGAATTATTGAAACTCAACATTTCTCTTCACAATTAGCCATAGAATACGAATGAAATATTACTATCCAAATATCACCCCCATAAGTCTGTTTCACAAGGTCCTAAAAAAACCCATAAGTGAAAAAATGGCTTTTGCGCATTCATGCGTTGAATATGATTGTCTTTGGGTCTTACAAACGCAAATTGTTACTAGTACATGTAATACTACTGCATACTTATAACTAGATGCTTACGTGAATTGCTTAAACAATTTATTATTGTTCTTAGCAATTTTCTCTTAGATTAGAGATAGAAAGTCGCGGTTTTTTAAAGAAATGCTCCACTTTTCGTCCAATTCTTAATTGGAATGAGGTACTACTTAATGAGTGTTGACAAAAATAATTGTTTGAAAAATTGATTATTATTGTTAATAATATTCAGGTTGAATAATGCTAGAAAGTGGCAGTTTTTTCTAAAATTTTTCACTTCTTGTCCAATTTCCAATTAAACTTGGGTGTATAATTAATTCAAGTTGAAAAACTAATTGCTCAAACAATTTATTATTATTTGTTTATTTGTTTTTGAGGTTATATAAATATACATGAAGAAATTTTTTTAGAATGTTGAAGATTGCATATATGTCGGGAACATACATATTTTTTTATTCTTCAGGATTTATCAAAATATCAGGAAAAATCCAGCTCAGCTTAAAAGATATTTAGGACTTTTAGAAGTTTAGGAGATATTATTCAAACTAACTCGAACTATTTCTGATATTGAAACATTTTTTCAAAATTATAAAAATTGCCCCTTCATCTTCCAGATATTTTTTTGAAATTCGTGGAAATCTTTTGAAATGCTTGGATACCTTTTTCAATTTTCTTTAGAAATTGTTATTTTAAATAAAAAGTAATTTAAAATGTTTCCAGGTATCTCAAAAAAAGTTTTTTATCTTCTTGAAGCATTTCAATCTTTCTAGCAACTTCCTAGGATTATCCAAATTGAATATTATTAACAGTAGTAATATATTGTTCAAATAATTAATTTTTTAACATTAATTGTTCACCTCACTCTTTTTGGAATTTGGATAAAAAAACCTCGAATTTCGGTCTCTGATCTAAGAGCAAATTGCTGAAAACAATAATAAATTGTTCCAACAATTTACGCAAGCATCTTATCATAAATATGAAGTAGTATTCCATGTATTAGCAACAATTGGCATTTGGAAAACCTAATAGAAAATGAGAATCAAAGCCAAAAATTCGCACAAGGCATTTTTTCACTCTTTTTTTTTGTTAGGACCCTATAAAACAGACTTATGGGGTGATATAAATTTTTATTTTTCTCTAATTAATGCCATAAATCCATTATTCGTTTTAAGATTATGTGATTCAATATTGGCTATAATTTGTGTAATAGAAGTTTATTCATATTTAAAATACCTCTATTCCAGTTACATAATTTTTAAAATGTGTTTGATGTTGTGAAACGAGTATCGGATTAAAATTTTTAAAATTACATGTTCATCCATTTGGAATCTGTAGTATCTATGGATAGTACAGTAGCGTCGAGCGCGAACGAGAGAC
>CAKNXH010002276.1:0-88068 GCA_932178445.1 Andricus quercusramuli | reverse complement strand
CCTGCGAGTAGAGAGGAAAGTGCGGATAAAGAGGATGATGTTAGAGAGTTAAGGAGATCAAAAAGACTAAAGGGAAAACCTAAGATGTAAATATAAGTTAGCGTAAACTTTTGTAAAAGTAGTCTCGTAAACATGAGGGGATGAAAGATTCGAAAGAAAATAAGATGTATTAAATTTATTCGGTCAAAGTATAAGAGAGGGAGAGTGTAGTATCTATGGATAGTACAGTAGCGTCGAGCGCGAACGAGAGACCAAGTCTCGACAGTCTTAGCGAACCCGTGTGATAAGGCGAACGTTCTTGTTCCGGAGTTAATTAATCGCCGGTAATAATAAAGGACATTAATTAAATATCATTGAGTCTTTATTCTGGTACACCTTCACTATTTAAGGATATTACAGAATCTTTGGAATATACTTAGAATACTTAAATACTTTAGAATCTATTTAAAATCCCTTTAAATTATTCCAAATGATTTTAAGTCTCTCGAAATACTATGAAATATTTTTAAATCCTTCAAAATCCCATGAAATACCCTAACATCACTTTAAACCGTCTAAAAAGCTTTGAAATCTCTGCAAATCACTACGAATTCCTTTAAGTCATTTAAAATCTCTTGAATTTCCTCAAATTTGTATAAAATATTAATTTAAAAAAATGTATCATATTTTGTAATAACTGTTTTAAGCTATTCATTTTGAATTTTAAAATTCAAAAACTAAAACTTCAGAAAAGCCGTGATTCGCCTCATTTAAAACAAATGAAATTTTCTTTGAAATTAAAATTTAAATTATTAACCTTTCCCACCTCCATCCTTTATTTTTTTCATTTTCAGATAGAAAAGAAGTTAAATAAAAAACACTATACAAGTCGTATTGAATACTCATTACACCCTATAGTACCTTAATTATTCATTAAACTATTAATTGCAGCATATATGATTTTGATATCTTAGCAATTTGAGTTCTTAAGGCACTAAAGTTTCATTGTTATTATTTTAAGAAGACTGATGAAATATGGCCAGGACTATAATTTTTGTTAGCATCATATTGTATGTCACAAAAATTCACTGGCTGTCACTGCCACATCGGCGTGATTCTAGGTCTCAAATTGCTGGGTCTCAAAATTGGACAAATCCTGGACTCAAAATTAGCCCAGTATTTTTCTGTGTACGATTGGAGGTCGATAAAATATGTACGCATTTTCAATTCAGTGAATTATTTAATATTATGCAACATATTCATAAATATCCCTATTGCCAAACTATTTTAGAACTTACTCTCTAAAAAATAAGACTAAACGTTGTTTTATCACCTTTCGTAGATAAAAACAGTATTTTTCAATATACAATGCTTAAACCTAATACAGTTACACAATTTGTATTTTCAGAAGCATAGTACAGATCATTCTAATGTGCAATTTTCGGATCAAATAAAGAATCCATAATCTTCATAAAGGCAACAAGGCGGCTAAGGTTCTTTCAAATTTATGTGCGAATGATTGTTTGGTTGATAATGGAACGTCTGAATCTTCACTATCAGTCACTGGTCTGAAACTGACGTGGTCCAATGTGTTGAAGGCCACTCGAGTTCCACCTTTTTCATCACTACGCATATATAGTCCACGTAAAACCATATGTTTACTTTCATTCCTTTCCACTATTGCCAAAGCGTAACCAGTCCTAACGTCTACTAACACAAAGAATTTTCCCATTGGCTCGCTCTCGAGTTCACCTCTTGCATCTCTCAAATAAACTCCTGACCCCTGGTGAAAAGTATATACCTGCAATTCAAGTATCCGGTTCAGATTGCCCCAAGGTCTAAATCGATATTTATGAAGATCCTTAACTTTAATTTTAAGTATTTCATTATAAGGAGGATCAAGATAAGAATTCGCGGTCCTGGCACGAGAAAGCGCAGCAAGTTCAGGATTTAAGCACTCTTTTTTGAACAACGCACGAACTTGAAAATTCGCTCCACATGGAGTTTCATTTTCTTCAATTGGAGTCAGTGGCCTAACAAAAGGTCGTTCGCCTGTGTTTATAAGTGCTCGAACTCCTCCTTCATCATGACCATCAGGTACATAAAATCCACGTAAAATCGCACTGCCCCTTGGGTATTTTCTGACTATTGCCAAGGCGTAACCAGTCTCAACTTGTACTAACACAAATAGTGGTCCGATTGGCTCGCCCTCGAGACGATTCCATTCATTTCTGAGAAAAACTCCTGAGCCGGGATGAAAATTATGTACTTTAATTTCGAATACGTGGTTCGAATTGTAGATGGACTTAAATCGCCAATTGTGAAGATCGCCAGCATTAATTTGAAGTATTGTATCATATGGAGGCTTGACAGCAGAAGTGGACCCGGCATGAGGAGACGTGGGGCTGGCAGGAGGAGACGTGGGCCTTACATGATGAGATGCCTCGGCAACATCAGAATACATAGCAGGAGGTTGCTCCATGCCATGAGCAGAATACATGTTAGTAGAATGATCCATGCCATGAGCAGGATACGTGGGATGAAGGTGCCCCATGCCATAGTCAGCAAGATGCCCCATGCCGTAAGCAGGTGGATTATCCATGCCATGATGCCCCCTGACAGGAGAATGTGCCATGCCAGAGGAAGAACCAGAAGCGAAACCAGACAACCAGTCGCCATGAGGATATCCTTCGAATTGTGAACTCAACTCTGGAACAAGAAAGAGAAGATTATATTTTCCAAAGGTACACAATCACACCGTAAGCTGTGACTGGACAGCGCATTATGAACGGTTTTGTTGAATATTGTCTCGAAATCGGAGAACTTTTCATAGGAATGACCTAGAGGGTTAATTTTTTGTTGATAAAGATAATTTCTCAACAAATATAGGGAAGGTATCGAAAAAGTGTACGAAAAATGTTTGGAAGTTGAAAAGCTACGTTGAAGTTAGCAATTTTTGTAAGAAAATTTCGTTTACTGAATACCATGGGCATATAAATATTAAATTTCATATTCTAAATACGTTTTTGAACAGACTTTTGCATTCTGATTTCAAATCTGTCCGGCAAATCAACGTAGAACTGAAGGATTCTAAAAAAGGCGATTAAATCTACAATTTCAATCTTTGAAGGAATGCATTATGTTTATCGAAGCGATTTTCATTATGAGGAACAAGTTGATGCATAAAAGTTATTTGCTGAGATTGAGAATGGTTAAATAATTATTAATTATTGACATTCTTTTAATCTACTTGGAAAAAAGTTATAGGAAACACATTATTATTCAATTCCGTAAACCAAAAGTGACCGTATTCGTTCAGTTTGAAAATTATCATAGCGACAAGTCATCGGAAAAAATTTTTTAGTTGATTGAGTGATAGAAAATTGAAAATAAAAGTTGTTCAGAGAATTACAAAATAGCACCTATTTTTCATTTGAGAACAAATGATATTTTATTTTTTATTTTTCAGAAGTACTTTATTGAAAAGATCTTTAGATT
The DNA here is from genome assembly GCA_932178445.1 of Andricus quercusramuli. Lineage (NCBI taxonomy): Eukaryota > Metazoa > Arthropoda > Insecta > Hymenoptera > Cynipidae > Andricus > Andricus quercusramuli. The sequence continues at coordinate 84,591 of CAKNXH010002276.1, read as the reverse complement.
TATCAGACAAGTTCTTTCTAAAGCTAACCAAGAGTTAGTAAGAATAATTTAGGAAAATTTTACGCTAGAAACAAATCATCAAACAAATGTTATATCTCGTCATTTGAAAATTCATATCCATTGTTTTGGTATAAACTTAGAGATAAATTAATTTTTTTTTTTGATTAATTTAAAATATATCCTATTTGGTAATTGTTTGAACAATTGTTATAATCAATCAATTTTTTATTATGTCAACTAGGAATTTCTTCCCTGTGACACTTTGATATGATACTACCAATACTGACAATAATTAATCATTATTTCCACTGGCTCGATTTTTCTAAAATAATGACATTTTTTTCAAATTCAGCATAGCTATCCATCATAACTTCGAATGCACTCAAGTGCGCCACTACTGAAAAATTGGCGCTAAATAATTCACAAAGATAGCATTTGGGGGAGTGGCAGTTTGAGACAGGTGTTAAGTCTTCGACACTGATATGAAAGTTAAAATATGCGGATATGGAGTCATTTGTCTACAAACGCGCACATATGCGCCACAAAAATTTTTTGCAAACTTTAAAAACTTTCCACGATACGAAGGTTTTAACACTTTACAAAGTGATGACCAAGTGATGACCAAAAAGATGAGAAGTCTTTATCCGCAGTAATGAAGGGAGTGTCGTGTGGAGTTTCAACTGAGGTACGTTCAGCTAGCACCTTTTGGGCTATTATCGCGCACCGATACAGATTTGTAGGCTCTCTTAGTTTGATAAGAAAAAAAACGAATTTTACGTGGGGACACTGGCTACCAGAACCTCCACTACATGAAATGTGAAAAATTAAGAAAATCAACAGCGCCAAAATTTTGGGCATTTTTCTGCCTCACCAAAGCTGCAAAAATCAATTATAGAAAAACTACTCCTCTCACCCAAAAATCACCTTTAAAATAAGTTACGCACCCAGCCTAAATGTAAGCATAACCGAATTTCGGGCTAGTTTTGGGCTGCTCAAAACACTCAAAAGTTATTATGAAAAATCAACCCTGACCATTAAAGAAAACTTCAAAGAAAAAGATGTGGAATAAGTACAGGAAAACATAAATCCTAGGCCTGAGCTAGTTTTGCGCATACTTCTCTAGCTTCCTTCACGTCCATGCATTTTTGCGTGCAAGCTCTCCTGTTTTTACGGCTTTTTATGTCTTTTCGGATTAAGGTCTCATTCACACATTCTAACCATTCTTTCCGCGGCCGGCCTCTGGGCATACTCACATACTTCACCTTTATGCACCTGTTTCGTTAGACGTTCATCTTTCGTCCTTCCAACATTTTCGAAACATCTTGAATGATTTCATTCCCACGTGTCAACTATTGTCTCACCTGTACCACATTCCTTGACGATTATCTCGTTTTTCACTTTATCCATCAGTGTTTGTCCGCAAATTGTAAGCAGAAGTTTCATGCCAATTGTAATATATTGGCGTATACTTGTGTGTACGCAGATGGAGGGGAGCGGTTAATGAGTGGGGATGAGCCCCGAAACGGGACAAGTTGTAAGTTAGTAGTAATAATGGCCTCATATAGAATTCATGTGTAATTGTCAATTTCTGGAGTTTCTACAAACACTACAGTGGCGACGAGAATAAAACGAATTTGAACGCGTATACCGAAAATGAGTGAAGCTCAATGCCGGATAAAAAAGGCACGTCGTGGATACAAAATTGAAATAAACAGGAAATTATCATTGAATTAAGGAATAGGGGCGTAGACGCTAGTAAAAACTTTAAACTAGACGATTTGCGTCGAGTTTTGCGGAAAAAGTTTAATGTGAAAGACAGGAATACAAGTGATAGTTCAGAGGACAGTGAAAGTGAATTATCTTCATCAAATAGTAGCGGAAGTGAGAGAAAAGTGAATAAAATTACAAAGCTGGAGTATACTTCAAACCTTGATTTTAGATTGGGTACAGATGATTGGGAAGATTTTGTGGAACGAGTCGACTTGTTCTTCAAAGCCAATAATATCACGGATGACGAGAAAAGAAGAGCCGTTTTCCTAACAAAGATCGATGCAGAGACGTATAGCGTAGTGCGAAAAGCATGTGCACCAAAAGAACTGAAAGAGACAAAACTGGAAGACATCATTAAGAATATGGAAAACTACCTAAGGCCAAAAGTGAATGAAACAGTACTCCGGCAGCAGTTTCGAGACAGGAAGCAAAGAGAAGACGAATCGGTTACTCAATATATGGCATCCTTCTGCAGTTTGGCTAAGAATTATGAATTTAAGGACGCGAACGAAGCCTTAAGAGACAAATTTATCACGGGAATTGAAAGCAAGGCTATCAGAATAGCATTATTTAAAACAACAGATTTAACATTGAGTGACGCAATCAAAACAGCCACGGCCACAGAAGGAGCAGATGAGGCAGCGAATAAATTGGAATCCCAACCAATGGAAGATAAGCATAATCAGACAGAAGGAGAATTAGATACACATCGCATACAAGCCCATGCTAAAAATAAAAACAAGCATCGAGAAAGAGTCAATTTTGGACAATCGTCATCGTCGAGACTGGACAGAGAAGGCAGAAAGCAACAAGCACCTCACTACAATGCGGTTGCTGCGGGAAGCCGAATCATCACAAACAAGACTGCTATTATCGAAGAAAACTGTGTAATAAATGCGGTAAACAAGGACACCTACAATCTTTTTGTAAAGCTTAGCAATCAAGTAAATGTAGAAAGGTAAGATATGTTGAAATTTACGAGGTAGAATCACTTAACAATGATAAGACACTGATTCGGGAAGCTTCGCGGATTTATTTTCAATCACTTTAAAAAATAATAAAATTAGTGAGAATAAACCACAGTTATTGGAAATAAAAGTTGAGAATAAGAAATTAATTATGGAGGTAGACGGCGCGCGGCGGATCGTCAGCTTCTCTACTAAGCGAAATGGATAAAATAAAATATTTTCCGGAAAGAAAATTAGATAGAAATGAGATTACTTTATGTTACTACAGCGGGGACAAATGTAAGCCAGTAGGAATCCTCCGCCACGTCGAAATAAAATATGGTACCATAACGACAAAAGCGAACCTTCATGTTGTTGGAAAAACGGGAAAACCACTTATCGGGAGGGATTGGTTATATGCATTGGGAGTACGGCCATTGGTGGTCAATCAAAAGCAACCTAGCCTAGTGGAAACTAAAACAAAAAATAAGCAGGTTAAAACAGTTACAGAAGAGACAAATTTACGGGGTAAGAAAAATGAAATATTTAAAAAATACGATAAGTTTTCTCCCCTGGAATAGGTACTTATAAGAATACGAAATTTGTCATCAAAATGCGAACGAACACAACTCCGGTATATCATGAGTCACGAACGAAACCACTTGTATTAAAAGAAAAGGTATCAGCGGAAATTGAGAGATTAGAGAAGGAAAAAAATGTATTGTTCATTAAAGGCAGCGATTGGGGGACATCCGTGGTTCCAATAATAATCAAGCCAGATGGAACCGCAAGAATATGCGGTAATTATAGAGTCACGGTCAACCCCAACTTAATTATAGATAGGTATCCACTTCCCAAGGTCGAACACCTGATAACGAATCTACAAGGGGGAGTGTTCTTTTCAAAAATAGATTTAAAAGAGCTACATGCGCAAGTGCCATTGAGCGAATGTTCCAAAATATATTTAACAATAAATACAAATAAGGGTCTTTACCAATATAACAAATTACCATATGGAATAGCGTCGGCACCAGGTTGCTTCCAAAGAGAGATGGAAAGAGTCCTAGCAAAAATGCAAAATGTAACTGTTTTTCTAGATGATATATAGATAATGGGAAACAATCGATGTCAATTATTTTAAAAGAAAATCAAATATTTAGGATAAAAGTTTGATAAAAATGAAGTCCTTGCTCTTCAAGAGAAAATATAAGCAATAATTATGGCACCTACGCCAACAAACGTTACAGAACATCAGGATTTTTTAGGCATTATAAATTACTAAGATAAATTCATCGAAGACCGCGCAACGAAATCTAAACTAATGTACGAATGTTTGAAGCAGGAGCGATTCCAGTGGACTGAGATATGTCAAAGGGCCTTTAAAGATGTGAAAAATGAATTAGAATCACCAAAAGTTCTACTCAATTTCGACCCAGAAAAAAAAGTGATTTCAACCTGCCATGCCTCAGATTATGGTCTCTCGGCTATCCTTTCACATGCCACTTCGAAAGGTCACCGCCCAATAGCTTATGCGTCAAAAGCGCTATCAGCAACCCAACAGAATTATGCTGTAATCGATAAGGAAGCTCGCGCAATAATTTGTGGAGTGACAAAATACTACGATTATTTATACGGTAGGACATTTGTACTTCGCATTGATCACCAACCGTTAGTTCGAATTTTTGGAAAAAGAAAGGAATTCCGATAATGGCAGCACGTAGACTACAAAGATACGCCGATTTCTTAAATGCGTTTAACTATGCAATTGAATACATGAAATCTAAGGAAAATTGTGCGCATGGGCTATCGCGCTTACCGACGCCGATAGAAAAAGATGATGAAGAGGAATACACATACATAAATTACGTAGAACAAGAATCATTGTCATGTTTAGATCATAAAATTATTGCCAAAGAAACAAGGAAAGCTAAAGTGTTATCAAAAATAATAAGACATTTACATAATGGTTGGCCTAATCGAAAAATGATCGATGACGACATTAAGCCGTTTTTAACCAGGGAGGAAGAGTTAAGTATAGAGCTCAATTGCATAATGTGGGGATACCGCGTAATAATTCCGGAAAAATAAAAAAAAATAGTACTAAATGAGCTGCATGCCTCACATGCCGGAATTGTTAAAACGAAATTAACAGCTCGATAATTTTTCTGGTGGTCAAACATAGACTGTATTGAAGTGAAAGACAACCCAATCAAAAGTGAGATTAATCCGTGTAAATGGCCAGATAATCCGTGGCAGAGAGTACGTACGGATTTCATAGGTCCGTATCAAGGGCACACTCTTCTTTTATTAATAGATGCAAAAGCGAAGTAACTGGAAGTATTTTTTATGAAATCCACAACGACATCTAACACGGTAGCAGTATTTCAAACAGTTTTCTCGCGGTTTGGCTTTCCACTTTAAATAGTTAGCGACAACGGTCGTCAATTCACGAGCAGCATATTTACAGAATATTTGAAGAAATTAGGAATTAAACAAGCATTCTCAGCAGTCAAACACCCGGCATCAAATGGTGCAGCCGAGAACTTTGTAAAAACATTCAAACAAAAGTTGAAATATTGTTAAAGAAAGGGAAATCGGTACAAACTGCAATTGATATATTTCTAGAATACAGAACTTCAAAACATTGTACAACTGACGAAACTCCCGCGAACTTAATGTTTGGTCGAGAGATGAGAACGAAGTTTGACTTACTACGTCCTAATATACAAGATAAGCAAAACTTAGAAACAGGCAGGCAAGTGCCAAACGCTAGAGGGGAGAGAGTAGTTAATTTCATAGAGAACTTCCCAAATTTTACTTCTATTTACCTTTTCAAATACTTTTTCTAGATCACCAAATGCACAAAAAACTTTCTTTCCTACTTCTAAACTTCTTTCTGTGATCTATCTTCAGCTAAATATTTGATCCTGACATCTTCTTGGCATAAATCCACTTTGGACTTCCCAATTGGGTTTTCTAATGCATTATGTTCTATGTCGCCGTTCTGTTGCTCTATAGCTTCACCTCCTAATAATTCTTTAAAAGAGTCTTTCAAAGCGTCTACTATCCCGTCTGTATCATATAACATATCACCTTTGCTGTTTCCCATGCTGACAAATTATGTATTTTCAGAACGCAATCATAAAAATGGCGTGTTTTCATGCCTCCGTAGACAAACCCAAAAGTACGCTTTTTTAGCGGCGCCTGGCGGTGCGTTGGATGAGTTACAAAATAGGGTTCAGTTAGCACAGCGTCACCTAGAGTTCAAAAAAGAGCTTTGTTTGTGCATGCCCGAGTATTTTCGCAACACTAGAGTTGGCTAGAGAGAGATCGTGGTAGACAAAGATAGAAAGAGAATTCGTGGCGGATTAGTGAGTTGAGGTTACTAACGAAGAGTATAGCGTGTTCCTATCGCCTCGCACATTATACTTTGTTGTCTCATTCACGCTCGTTAGAACAAAAATCCAGCGGAGCTCATGCGTACCTTCACCGACTCAAAACGTGATTTTGAATTTTTCCATGGAGACAATGAAATCACGCCATTTATGATTTTGTTCTGAAAAGTATCGTTCGTGACTCCTGCGGACTGATGGCTTTTCTTTTTGAAACTCGCGCCATGTTTTTGTAACTCGTCTCCGGTTCGGGCGCCGCCGTCAGTCCGCAATAGTTACGAAATATACTATTTTGCTTCCCTCCATCTTTTTGAATATTAGTTTCTTGTGTAATTGCTTAACGCTCCATTCATGGATAGTGGAGTTACCGGTTCAAATCCGAGCTGAGGCAGATTCTTTCTCGTTTTACCAGAAAAATTATTTGACCTGTAGATCGCAATGTTTAACATCAGAAAAATAATTAAAAAAAAAGAATTTTCAACAAAATATATATTTTTAACCAAGCAAATGTATTTTTAACTAAAAAGTGTCAGTTTTCAGGCAAGTTGTTGAATCTTCATCTTGATAGTAAAAAAAATATAAATTCTCAAGCAAAAATGAAACAGTTGAATTTTCAGCTGAAAATTTTATTTTTAATAAAGTTGTTACGCATTTCACTTTGACCTATCATTAACATAAATTGGGTAATCCCACATACCTGTATTAGACTATAAGTAAGGCCCGACTCATATCTCTAGTTAGTTCTAATCTTGCTCTTCGATTGTAAACCTATACGTAATTATACAAAAGAATAATAAAGAAACACCGAATTGCCTACAAACAATTCGGTTCCTTTTCAAAAACTAAAGTTAACGTTTTTACGCATAATATTTTGGTGATCTTCTGCCAGGATAGTTTCTCCAAGAATTGGAATTTCTACGGGAATGTAACAATTGAAAGAAGACTATCTGTGTGACGAACCTTTGGAAGAACCCGGACTTTCTCCACGGAAAAGCCCGTCAACCAGAAGTAGCATTTAGAATTCTTCGGAATTCTACAAGGACTCTGGACTTTCTCAACGGCAATAACCCTACGAGGCCCGCAAACAGACGGATGTGAAAAAAGAAAAGAAATCCACAAGTATCAAAGAAATCTTTAACGCAACGAATCTCCTTCATCGAACAACAACAGCCGATCAGCGCAGTATACAAGACAACACCATAGTGGTAATCCAGTACAAAGTAAGAAGCTTACAGTTCTCAAAGGTAAAAAACAGTGAATAAGTATAAGAAGTGATTAGATTCATGTACAGTTTGAAGTTATTTGAAGGTCAAAATTTTATGATTGAAATCATAAATTTTGCAGCCAAATACTACCAAACTTTAGGCTCACGCCCGTACACACGCTTATGGTGCTCCGTGGCCTCTGTGTCCGTCAATAAAATAAAAAAAAATCTACCTGAAATTTCTTGGCATTGTAGTAGAGCGATGCCAACAAACTAAGGTTTAAACGGAAATTTATGTAACGCAAATAAAAACATCAGGCAGAATTTAACACGCGGAATTTAGGAAAAGTATCAACCTGGCCTTCTCTAATTATAGAGAAGATAATTCATAATACTCGACTGACGAGACTGACTCCGACACATGCTCAGAATACAAATCGAGATTTCCCTTTTTGACAATAGCAATGACTGAAGAAACATCTCAAGGACCCGTATCCCCCTCTAATATGGGAACCGATGACCTCCTACGAACAATATTAGCAGAACTAAATGGATTAAAAATAAACGTGTCCACATTAGCGATGGAAAACGATAAGAGACTCTCCGAAATACAATCTATAGCTCAGGAATGCGGAGTGAAAGGAAAAATAGTTACAGATAAAGAAGACATTATTACATCAGATAGAGGTGAGTCAGACAGCGAGGAAGAAAAAAATTTCCAAACACAACCCACAAGATCCATTAGTGCAACTAATAAGATAGGAACTGCACTTACGACACCTCATAAAAGTAATCAGCGTGAAAACCAACCGAACTCATTACCAGAACACAGTATACCCGCTAAAGACATAATTAGGACAATTAAGGTCCTAAATGGACAAGACGATATGGGAACGGAAGATTTCATCAAATCCATTAAAAAAGCCGAAAAACAGTGCTCCCAACCCAGCTTACTCTTGGATTTTATAATCGCAGAAAAAATTCAAGGAAATGCCGAAAGGGCAATAAAATACTCTTCCATCCGCGGATAGCGGATGGTCTTAGCCCTGAGAAGTAAACTTGAAAGCTGTAAACAAGGGATAAATGAAACTACACAAAATTTTAATTTAAGGTTCAGACAAACAGTTAATGAACTTAAATACGCGGTGCAGTGGGATCACTCTAGTTCCAAAGAAAGAAAAATAGCAATAAATATTGAAGAAAATAAAAGCACAAAAAGATACATATTAAATGTAAAAAGAGAAATCGGGCTACAAATTAAAGTACAAAATCCCATTAACCTGCAAGAAGCTCAAAACATGGCAATAGAATCCGAGACATGGTTTAAAGAAGCACAGCCGGCACAGCAAAGAACAATCTCGCGACCATTAATGCGCACTAATATACGTCGGCCCACACTACCACAAACTTTACGGTCTCAAGCAAATACAACACCAAGAGTCCCTAACCAGAATATCGCATTGGCCGACCGCACCAAAATGAAGTGCCACAGATGCGGAAATCTTGGTCATGTTGCAGCACAATGCTCAGTAAGATCTACGAATTTTCAATACGGTCAATCTTCCACACGACCACCCCAAATAAGAACAATCCGAGAACCGGAAGACAACATAATAGATAGCAGCCTAATGACGGAAAAAGAAATAATGGAACAAATAGAGTACGAGGACTCAGCCGAGTCTCAACTGTATGTGGACAACTATTATCCATTAGAGAAAGAAGAGGGAACAAATAAAACTCTTTAAAAAATTTGCTACCACAAACCTTATTTTGATACCAGAAATAATCAAAATGGACAAAATTTTAAAAATACAGTCTTGAGACGAGACTAAAAAAAAACTGGGGAGTGAAGAGCAAAAGACGACAAATAATGAAATACTAACGAGAATCATAGAACTTGAGAAAATCCTGCAATTATCACATATTGAACCAAGTATAAGAAGCCAAATACGCAAGATCATCCATACGTGCCAGAAAGTGTGTAACACGACAAAATTTTATTTCTTATTATTTACATTATTATTTGGATTCTGAAGCGACATTGGGTCTCTCGGCACGTGGCAACACACTGCAAGGGCATACTTAGATTAATTTTAAGAATTTAGGATTAATGCGTAGGGTATTTTCTTTTGTTTGTTATGTATGATCTTGCCTCATGGATATTCTTAACGTGGCACATCGAGGGATTTTGGGACTTTGTGAGGCCTACAGAGAACTGGGATTTACTCGCTGCCGCCATTTTTAAATTAAGGATCGAGATTCGAATTTGAATCTGGTTCCCGCCTTTCCGTTCGCTGTCTCCAATATTCCCGGAACCTGGCTGGAAACCTTGGATGCCTCCAGAGCCAGGGATGTATCGGATCCTCTTCCCTGAGCTTTGGGAATGAACTTAGTAGCCAGGAGCTACACCTTGGTCTGCACCAGTAATCCATTTGTGGGAGGAAGTCCTCATATCCTTTAACCGGACCCTCGACGCGACAGCACTGGATCGAGTTCTCAGCCTACCTCATGACTCCTATGCTACGGATGCGAAATAGGTCTGTTCGTCCTAGATTTGTGCCGTGTGTTTGCCAATGCGGACAATCTCGCTCCAAAGAGCACGAGAACTTCCTCATTGACCGGAAATGCAACGCCGCCCCTGCCTCTCCGCTCTAGTGGCCATACATCTGAGCTGAGCGAGCGAGTTCAAATCTACCAATCCCCGGACAGCGTCGAGCAAGCAGCCAATCAGCGCCGTGCCGGGGAAACTCGCCTTGAGAAGGAGGGCTACGAGCCCGCCGACGACCATGGAGAGTCCTTCTTCGTTCGGTTGCCACGTGCCGAGACGCAGTCGCGTAGTTTCGCTATTGTTTTTCCTTGCTTTCGAATTCAAAATTCTGTACTCGCGTTAAAGTAAAGTAGCTTCAGTTTCATTGTCAATCGACGATTGATATAAGATCTCTTGAATTCAGGTAGGCGGTTGGCGACCTGATTCGGATGCTCCCGTTCACCACCTTTTGCTTCCTGGTGGATTTTAGTAATTACTGTTTGGACCGGTGAACGTGAGGACCCGATAAAGTCCCCAATGGCGTTGGTTATTGGTATTTTTGTATAAAATGATGTATTTTCCACGATTGGCGGACATCGTGGATTTCAGTGGATTATCTCTTGGTTCAGGTAAATTGCTCTCGTGAAAATTTGGGGTTATAGAAATTCGCATTGTCGGCGTTACCGCGTGTTAATTTTTGGACGCTATGTTGGCCTCATGAATTTATTGCCGCTTTCGCTACCGCCGAAATTCGACACGTGTGTAGCTTCCGGGGGAACATAACCTCAAAATAACTATTGTTAAATTTCTGGGGTCCGTAATTATTTAGGGCCTTAGAGGTTAGGGATCGGGTATTCCGGCATTCGCCCTTGGAGTATCGGTCGAACGATTTAGTCTTTCCATCCCTCACATTTTATAAGATAATTTTCTGTTCGGGAAACCCCCTTTTTTTATTGTACATAGAATCAGATATCAATAAATGTGAAATTGAATAACATGGTAATTAAATGGCCAATTTATTTACGAGAAAGAACAACCCTGGCTACGGGGTTGCTTATTGAGTAAGAACGAACCACCCCTTCTACCACCACTCTTCTGAGGGCTGACGCTGCTAGGACATAACCTATGGCCACTCCCAGATTTTGTTGAGTTTTTGTGCTTCCAACTGGCGCATGCGCGCCTGGCGCTCAACAACTTAAATTGAGATTTTCAGGTTATGTGTATTAGATTATTTTTAGGATCATGGGCGTGGACCAGGTGTAAGTAAGAAAAAGAATTAAATAAATTCTACCTTACGGAATAACACTGAACTCAGGCAAAGTAGTCAATTTGAGATCACACAAGCTCCCGAAGCTCGCAGGGAATTTCCTTTAGAACACACTCAAGAAATTTTAGAAAAAGGAATAATTAGGAACTCGCAATCGCCCTTCAATTCTCCACTTTGGGTAGTCCCCAAAAAAGGGAATGAACTCAGAATGGTTATTGACTACAGGCAACTAAACAAGGATACAGACCAAAATGCTTACCCCTTACCAGTCATAGACGATATTTTAGAACAACTAGGACGAGCGAAATATTTCTCAGCATTCGGCATGAGTGCCGGATTTCCCGAAATTCCCATGTCAGAAGAGCCAAAAAAATACACAGCATTTTCTACTTCTCAAGGACATTACGAATACAACAGAATGCCCTGTGGCCTAAAAAATACCCCGGCCACATTCCAACGAATGATGGATAACGCCTTTAGGGGATTTATAGGAAAGGAATGCTTTGTTTATATTGACAACATTGTAATATTTGGAGAAACCTTGGAAGAACACAACAGAAATTTAGTCTCTGTTCTAGAAAGAATTAAACAACTCTCATTAAAATTAGAACCTTCCAAATGTGAATATCTTAGACCCGAGCTCGAATATTTAGGACACCTAATTACAGCAGAAGGAGTAAAACCCAACCCAGCCAAAGTAGAAGCAGTTCTAAATTTTAAAGAACCTAAAACTGTCAAACAAATCCAATCATTTCTAGGACTTGTACAGAGAGTTTTAATACATTAAAGAAAATACTATGCGAATCACCCGTTTTAAGATTCCCAGATTTCAGAAATACATTTACCCTAACAACTGACGCTTCTAACCAAGGACTAGGTGCAGTATTGTCACAAAATTGACACCCTTGCTTATTTATATCGAGAACATTAAATAAAGCCGAAGAAAATTATAGCACTAGTGAAAAAGAATTACTAGCTATAGTATGGGCAGTTAAAAGAATAAGACAAAACTTACTTGGAAAACCTTTTAAAATTCTAACCGATCACAAAGCTCTTTTATGGCTCCATAATGTAAAAGACCCCAGCTCACGATTATTGAGATGGAGGTTAAGACTCGAACAATACAAATACGAAGTGCAATACGTAAAGGGAAAAGAAAATTAAGCCGCAGACTGGTTATCAAGACTTTTTCCTATCCGGGAAAGAGACTTATTACAGGAAGCCTTTGAAGACGCTCTCATAGATGAATTAGAAACAAATTTACCTGAAATTGAAATCTTAGGCACACCAATCTCTAGGCAGTAAGAAACACCAAAACCCACAGTAGCAAAGCCAAAAATTACCGAAATTACAACACTAAAACCACAAGAAAAAGTCAATATATTAAGCATAGATCCTAACGTGGAAAATGACATGGAAGACAAGCCTCAAGAAAAATTTGAAAATTCCGAAGTAAATTGGTATCAGGAATTTATAGAATGTCGATTAGACCCTGTTACCAATGAACGAGTAAAAACAAACCAAACGCTATAGGAAAATTATGGAAGCAAATTACTAAGGAAAGTATGCCAAAATATGACGAAGAGGACTGGTTAAAACACCTAGCCTGGGTTATAGACGAAATTAGAGATAAAAAATTAACTCTAGTACGATTACAATTTGGAGATCCATTATTCAATCCCGTACAAAAAGAATTAATCCAAGAATTAATACAATTCTTATCAAACTATTATCCAGACACGGGATTCCATTTATGCTTCTCAAATACCCAAGAGCTCACTAAAGCTGAGAAGGAACAAATCATGAAAGAAGCTTATTCGACTCACCTAGGAGAAAAGAATACCCTAGAAAAAGCAAAGAAAATTGGGATATGGTTAGGAATGGATGAACAAATTAAGAATTACGTTAAAAAATTTCCCATCTGTCAACTACAAAAAACTACAAGAATAACCAACCAAGCATCCAGCATATTACCCGATATCTCAACAAACCCTAACGATAAAATTGCCTTAGACATTTGCGGACCTCTAACAGAAACTAGAAAAGGCAATAAATACATATTAAGTATTCAAGATAGATTAAGAAGGTATACCGTGCTGCTGCCTTTACAAAATGAAACATCAAATACAATTATTGATGGACTGTTAGAACACTATATATACATCTTTGGTGCACCAAAAACTATTTTATCTGACCAAGGACAAAACTTCCTATCCGAATTAATGCAGCGATTCGAGGAAGCACTTAAAATACAACATATAAAAACAACAGCATTTCATCCTCAATCGAATGGTAACATCGAGAGAATGCACTTCACTTTAAAGAATTTAATTAAAACATCAATGGCCAAAAATGATAACGAATGGGACGATAACTTTAAATTTATCAGCTTCGCAATAAATACTATGAAAAACGCAACTTTAGGAACAACACCCTTCGAAGCCACTTTTGGTAGAGAACCCAATATCTCATCCACAATAGCCCCATCTTCTAACCTCACAAATCAACACTTAATCAAGCAATGGAAACTACGACACGATAGCAATATTATGAAAATGAGAGAGAGAATAGAATTAGAACAAGAAAAGACTAAAAACGATAGGAAGAAGGAATAGTAAGAGCACACCCGATTTACAAGCCAGGCGATCAAATAAAAATTAAAAATAATACAAAAACTAATAAATTAGATCCCATTTGGAAAGGCCCATACGAAGTAATAGACCTAATAGATAACAACAATACTAGACTAAGGGATAAAGACAAAATAATCCGAGTACATATTGATCAAATAATGCCGTATTTTCAGATGAAGGTGTTATTGCTAATTTGCGCAATAATAACCACTACTAGAGCATATTATGTATTAGAAGAACTTAAGGGGAACGTCTACATAGAAGAGATAAAAAAGGTGCATCTTTACCATGAAGAATGGAGACTGATTATAGGAATAAATTTAACTACAACGGAACAAAGGTTAGAAACAATAGAACACACCCTGATCCTAGTTGAACGAGCTTGCGGAACTTCATGTGCACCAAAGGAAGAATTAAGGTTAATCAAAGGAAGATACAATCGATTGATTTATAAAATCACAATCCTACACAAGTTATTCGGAAAACAACGACATAAGAGAGGACTAGCTAATTTTGTCGACTCTGAATTTGATAAATTATACGCCGATAAAAAACACATATTAATTACACTTCTAATAGACGAAATGAATCAAGACATCGATACTGCCATTGATGTTATCAACGATGGCAAACACGGGATAGCGCATCCGCAAATCTTAACTCTTACAATTCTAAAACATACAATTCAAGAGTTTGAAGAACATCATAGAACTCGTTACCTATTTGATAAAACAGAAGAAAATTACCAGCATATCCTTGACATCAGTTCACTCTCTGTATCAATAATTCAAGGTCTTTTTACCTATACGACTGAACATTGTAAAATTATAACAAATTACTTGAATTGTAAACGGAATCGACCTAATCTCAAAATAATAGATAGTAAAACTTGTGAAGCAAGTATCTTCAAACGATATTCTGAAATAAACATTAACATAAATTGGGTAATCCCCTCTGATGCCAATACTGGCGCCTTTTGCTACTGCGCTTGCGTTCGGGCCGCGCACTGGTTGGCCGCAGTTGGCGCGCAATTCAAAATTGGAATTAAAAACAATTCTTGTAATTTAAAAAATAATTATTGAAAAACGCATAAGAATGTATTTAAATGGTACACTTTCTGATTTTAGACTTCTGAAATTAAATGTTTAGTGAAATGTAAGTTATTCTTTGGAAGTCGAAGAAATTAAATTGTTATTCAAAAAATATATGTCTTATAAATTTTGTTTTCTCTAAAATCATAAGTTGTACAATTTATATATAATCTTGTGCATTTTTCAATAATTATTCATTTAAATTACAAGAATTGTTTTTAGTTCCAATTTTGAATTGCGCGCCAACTGCGGCCAACCAGTGTGCGGCCCGAACGCAAGCGCAGTAGCAAAAGGCGCCAGTATTGGCATCACTGGTGATCCCATATACCTGTATTAGACTATAAGCAAGGCCCGACTCATATCTCTAGTTAGTTCTAATCTTGCTCTTCGATTGTAAACCTGTACGTAATTATACAAAAGAATAATAAAGAAACAACGAATTGCCTAAAAACAATTCGGTTCCTTTTTACAAACTAAAGTTAACGTTTTTACGCACAACAAAGTAAAAGAATTCTCATTAAAATAATTAAATTTTCCACAAAGCAGTTGAATTTTCGACAAAATATGTGGATTTTTAACAAAGTGGATAAGTTTTCAACTAAATAGTTACATTTTTGACTAAAATTTGAAAACGGGTTTAATCATCAAGCAAAACATATGAATTTTATCTGAATAATAAACATTTTAACCAAAAAACCTGAATTCTCAGCCAAAAATTTAGTAGTAGATTCTTTTCACCAAAAATTAGCATAAATCTTGAACCGATTTTCCAATTTGCAGAAAATAATATGTACGAAGTTGCGCGTATTTCAATGTTGCGCTTTGTTTCTCAAATGAAACCCCAATTTTTTCTCCTCATCTATATATTCATCGTCTTCTTTCTGATTCTGATGTATATTATTGTCTTATTTTGAAATCCACCCAAAAATTTGAAAAAAAGGTTTTACAATAACAAAATGGCGCTGGTTTTATTTGAAAATATTGAAAGTCCAAGGTACTTTGCTTCAAGAGACACGGCCCTCGTCGGAGGAGGTGTCAAATGTCCGGGCAAGAGTTCAGAAGGATCAAAAACATAACAATCACATCCTTCCGGGAGATTGTAAATAATTACAGAGCCTATAATGTACAGCTGTACATTTTTGTAATTTCAAGCAACAATTTTTGTTATTTCTCAAAATTGGCAACTGCAATTTGTTCACAAATGTTTTCCTTGTATTTATGAATTTTTAAAAAACGTTCCCATTGCGTCTTTGGGCTCATTTACGTGAAACACTTGCAGCTTTTAAATGACTACTTACTCATCACTCTACCATTTTTGTTGGCTGAGTTGTTAATTTCAAAGGCAGATGCCTATCATTTTTGCGCCGATTTTAAAATTTTTTAATTTTGTTCGAACTTTGAATATCAGCAAGTAAAAAAAATATTTCTCAATTCAAAAGAACAATACAAGAACAAGTTTTTTATTACATGAGTAATAACTTGAGAAAACTGCTATGCACATTTTCAAAACAAAAAAACATTGCATCGAGAAAGTTTTTGAAATGGTTATTATTTTGAATATAAACAATAATTTCGAAAAATACACTTAACATTAAAAAAAGTGTTCTTTCATCAAAATATTTGATTATTATATCTTTAATAAGTGAATGAAAATTGAAAAAAAATTCTTTAATTGTTCAAATTTAAGAATTTTCTACTGTTGGGAATTCAAAGATGGTGCATGACATGCACTGCACCTATCACTGGGAACTTCTTGACATAAAATGCGGTCACGGTATGCTGAGGTGGAAATGACACCTTCCTGGCATGCGAAAATAAAACCCTCTGTACCTGAATTGAGCCCTGATGATTTGAGGAAAGCAAAATTATTATATTTATTTCATTTTGTTTTATTTATATATAATTAAAAAAAAAGTTAAACAACCACCGCAGGGTACCACTAAGAGCAACTGCCATCTGGAAAAAATGTCAATGGCCCCCAGTAGAACCGCGGTAAAATACACCTATGGCCACGTCTCACATCCGTGAGATGGGTGGTCACAGGGCACGACGAAATCACAACGACAGGCCGGCGAAACCCTCGTGTGTCTTGAGGACACGAAGCGACCCAAGGATGACAGCTTTCTGCATCCATCTCGCAAAAGCCTTGGCATATTTTTGGCACGCGGGTATGGCTTTAAGGTTACGAACCAGCGATAATTTCACACCTCCGAGAGCACCTATCACAAGGACAATTACTCGTACCGAATATTTTGGGTACAGTCGACGCAGCTCTCTTTTAAGGTCTTGATATCTCTCCTCTTTTTCTTTCTCCTTTGCAGTGATTTTCGGTAGTGATTTCGGCAATGATATTCGGATGGAGCCGGGAATGCGATCACGAATATAGTTCGTTCCTCGAAGTCTTGGAGAACAATGTCAGGCCTCGAGTGCGCAACGGAGACTGCTGCCCGAAAATCGTAATTCCAGAAAATCTGGCACTTCTCGTTTCGAACAATTGACTCTATATCCCTTGGAGCGTTCGGCAGGGCAGGGTCGCGACCAACACCGTAAGAGCGACAAAGGTGGTAATAAAGTACTCTTAGGGCCGCATTATGTCTATAGATATACGTTGTTCCTGCATGGGTCGGACACCCCGATAGTATGTGTTCTAGGTACTCAGCGTGTGCATGACACGCTCTTCACCTATCACTGGGAACTTCTTGACATAAAATGCGGGCGCGGTATGCTAAGGTTGAGATTACACCGTCCTGGCATGCGAAAATAAAGCCCTCTGTACCTGAATTGAGCCCTGATGATTTGAGGAAAGCAAAAGTTTGCTCCTTCGACAAGGACTGTTTTTCTACATTTCTGTGAAAGTTTCCGTGCATTTGCTTTTCGAGTAGCTCTTGGTGAAATTTTCCAACCTCTGCTTTCTTTACTTCGGCTTTTAGACGTGAAGCATCTAGATGGAGTAATGCACTTTCCTCACATCTGATGTTAAAATTCAGGCCAAGGGTCTCGGCAGCTTGCTCCGCGGCTTTGTAAAGGAACGCCCCTTCGCTAATCATCTCGTGGTTTCTGAACATCTTTAGGAGAGGATCTCTGCCATTCGCAACGATGTAAGCTGTACTTAAAACAATTCGGTTATGAAGACACTTGAGATTCAGAAGTCCGCGTCCGCCTTGATGCCGTGAAATGTATAATCTGTATAATCGCGGAACTGACGAATTGATATGCAAGCTTTTATGCATATGCATGATCTTACGCGTGGTGACATCAAGGGCCTTAAGCTCGTTCTTCGTCCATTGAACCACCCCAAACGAGTAGAGTAGAACCGGGACGGCAAGCACGTTAGTCGCAGATACCTTGTTCAACGCCGACAGATTGGAAGACCAAATCTGTCAAAGAAGATGCTTGTATCTGCTTCGGAGAGACTCCTTCACTGATGTTACGTCCTGAATGCGGCTTTGAGGCACGCCCAGGTATGTATAGGTCTCTCGAGTGTTAAGATGTCTAATAACACTTATATCCACAACCTCAGGGTCCTTGGGAACGCCAGTAA
Source organism: Andricus quercusramuli (assembly GCA_932178445.1). Classification (NCBI taxonomy): domain Eukaryota; kingdom Metazoa; phylum Arthropoda; class Insecta; order Hymenoptera; family Cynipidae; genus Andricus; species Andricus quercusramuli. Next base: position 66,219 of record CAKNXH010002276.1, on the reverse strand, counting down.
TCTTTCCTTTCTTCAAATGAATTTTTGCACACTTGTCCAAACCAAAGTCCATCCCAATCTCTCCTGTGTAGTTCTTGACGATATTTAAAGCAGTTTGAAGTTTGCTTTTACCAGCGGTATAGATCTTCAGGTCATCCATATAAAATACATGAGTGACCTTATGCTCACGCTGATTAGTGTCGCCACAGAGGTATCCAGGAGAATTTCGTAGTGCGAGAGATAGAGGCAAAAGTGTGATGCAAAAAAGCAAAGGGCTCATACTATCCCCTTGAAAGACGCCCCTCTGGAAGGTGACGTTGTTCGTCGTCAGGCGATAATTCCTAGATGAGATGGTAAATCTAGTTTTCCAAGGAGGCATCAATCTCTCTATGCATCTCACTATGTGTGGATGTACCTTCAAGCTTTCTAACAGACAGATGATAAGTCTATGAGAGGTTGAATTAAAAGCTTTCCGGTAGTCAATCCAGGCCATTGACAGGACGCGCTGATGGACTGTAGCGTCTTTACAGACACACCTGTCAATCAGCAGGTTCTCTCGACAGCATGCTACACCTTTTTTCGAGCCACGTTGTTCGTACATCTCTCGCCATACAATCATGTTGTTTAGGACAGCTGTAAAGATCTTATACAGTGTGTTCAAACAAGTTATTGGACTGTAATTCTCTGGTTTGGACAAGTCGCCTTTTTTTCGGTAGGAGTATAGTGCGTCCTAACACTAGCCACTGCGGAATGGGCATCTCCGACTTTAAATATGAGGTGAATATGCGGGCCAAATGTTGGTGTGTATGAGGCTGTCGCAAAACTCCTTGAAGCGGATGATATTGTCAGTATCTTCCTTCAACTCTAGTGTTTTCGGGTTCTTGTACACCTCTCTCCAAAAAGTCTCTACCTCCTTGGGCTTGGGTGGATTTTTTACAAAAACAGGGGGACCACTGAAGAGGCGCGATGTGTCAGCGAGAAACTGTTGATTCTCCCTGATCCATCTCTCCCTCTTCTGTATCCTCCTCCTTGCGTCAGATAACAGCCTTATTTTGTCAACAATATGCTGCTTGATTGTTAGCAGCTTTGACTTGTTTAGTGTGTGATTAAAGGTCCTTAGTTCTTGGGCGAACTTTCGAACCCTTTCCGTGAACGGTCTACCAGATGTTATGTAGTCAATCACACATTGAACACGGGACGCATTCTGTTTTGCCCATCCAATTTTCTTGTTCAGTTGATGCAAGCGTCTTCTTGTCTTTTGATCCATCGTCGGTTTGAGCCTACGATTTGAATCAGCCAAAGCTCTCGCAGCACCATAAACTGAGCAATTGATGGTCCAGAGGTCGGACTCTTGCTAGATATATCCACGAAGGGAGGCATCCATTTCAGCCAGATCTTGGGGCTTAAGAGGAACTTCCATGTTGATTTTCCTCCTTATACTGAAATTGCCATCATCTTCCAGAAGGTGCCTGCTTTCTGCGGTTGGTCTTAATGTCGTTTCATCTTCGTCTGCAGCTTGTTCAAGCAGCGGTTGAGGAAGCGCTCCGCGTACATATCCATTCTTGCGGAGATAGTCGGCTTGATTTCGCAAAGACTGATGCGAAACGTGTTGAAGCTCTGCGTGTTTCTGGCACCACAGAGTATGCATACGCGCCATAAAGCCTCCACGAACAGGGATAATACTGGCATCGTAGTAGTCTAGCACATAATTCTTAAGTTGATCCGTCCACTCAATGTGGGCGTTTCGCCGGTTCGTCGTTGTGTTTCCATCTAAATTATTTTCAGCACCCCGAACTCTAGGATGATCGGCATTGTTTGCCGATCCATTGTCGGGTGCTCTGCGCGTTCGATCGTTTTGAACCGCATTTACAACATTTTGGTGGTTTGTTGGTTTCATTGTTGTTCCCACGAGCAGCTAGGGAAAGGGTTCGTCCATTCTTGTGGAGCCCCGCGTGCAAGGATAAGGCTATTACTCTGAGACATCGCCCGATATCCCAGAGTCACCGTTAAAGACACCTCACCCAGGTGCCATGTAGCTTTCGGCACGGTTCTCACACCTTCGCTTAGGGGTTATTCCTTCGGGACCATCCCTGGACAAATGTCCGCGACTGCTTATTAATTATTGTATCCATATTCAGCAGAAACCCTTGGTACGGGGACCCTCTATCCGCAACCCAAGGACGCGTTCGGTGGCTTTGTCATAAGCCCTTCGGTTCTATTCCAAGGGAATAGAATAGAATAGAATAGTCTTCTTTTCTATACAAAAATTATTCCATTTGAATTTAAAATTAACTCTTTCCTTGAAAATTTTACTGTTTTGCGAAAAATTCGTATTTTTTATTTACAATTGAACTATCTGATACAAAATGGAAGTATTTGGTTGACAGTTGAAGTCAAATGTTGAAAATTATTCCGTTTTGTTAAAAATTAAACTATTTTGTTGGGAGTACATTTCCTTGTTATATTTCTATTATTCATTAAAATAAGTATTATCCAATTTGAGATGAATTTCAACTATTATTGAACAAAATAAACAAATTTTGATTGAGTATCAGTTCACTTATGGTTGAAATTGATTGAAATTAAATGTGGAATAATATAGGTTTCATTTCAATCAATGATTGAAAAATAATTGGAAAAACTAAATTATACTATAGATGCGGTAAGCACATCTTGAGCCAAACTAATAGATGAGAGATTAAAGAGTACGGTTACTGTATTGAAGGTTACGCGTGAAGCGTGACTTATGAAGCAAAAAAGAAGAATTTATATGAACGCACGAACAGAATAAACGGGACTATATCGAAGTCATGAAGGACCTGGATTGCCCGTAACATACCGTCTCTCAGCCCACCTACCGAGAATGTTCCAGGAGAAAGGCAGAGAAGTCATCACAGCCCTTTCTAAACCTAGGGGTATAGGAAAACCCGAATCTTGAACTGGTGAAATTTCTTTGGCAACTCGCAGGAAGCACGAACTTTCGTAAAAACAATACAACCATATAATCTAGATAAGTCATTAACATATTAATATCAACGGGATCATTAATTATGTATCTTTCATTAACCGTTTGCAACAAATTATTATGTTTAGTGCACCATTAGGAATTATAGTGTTAAGATGCTCCTGCAAAATAAAGCGTTGAACCAATAAATGTTTGTGCGCAAAAACGAAGTTCAGTGTCAATCAAAATGTCATTACAGTATGCCGTGTAGTAATAAATAGCGAGTAACAGTGTGTTGAATTCTATAACCATAAGTGCTTTTTAATTTATCATGCCCATCTTTAACATCAACGTGATATTCAAAATCAAGATTATATACTTTACCTACATTGTGCCAAGCATTATATATAATTCCTAGGAATTATACCATAAGGACAAGATTATAGTAGTCACAGGGTTGTTGCGTGTATGAGAAATAGCCAGAAATGCACCCGAGTTTGGAAAAAGATATTTGCGCAAGAGCCATTTTTGAATTCTCGCTTCTCATTGGTCGGCCGCCATGATGAACTGACATAGGTGCAGTGATACGGTGGACCAAGTTGTGAACGAAATTTGAATTCCCGTATTTGATGTTGTTTATTGTTAAACAAATTTAAAAAACCAATAAGAGGATAGTTAAATTTGTTAAATGCTGCGGAGGTATGCAATAAGAGTTTAATTAACTCATGTAGAGCCGATCTCGTACATTTTCGCAATTAAAAGTATCTTGTTTTGTTTGCGAGGTTATGGTCGATGACATTTCTCGCGAAACAAATAAAGTTTCACGTGCTCGTATTCATGGTGAGGAGCTCTTATTTGATGCGAAAAATGAACTACAAACTGCATAAGTCGAGCTAGAAGGGGTTCGTGTACCGTCGAGAATGAAAGGTGTATTACGTATTCTCGACGAAGTTAAAAATTTACGAAAAATCGGAAGCTGTCAGGTTATAGCTGAAAGTTCATTTATACCTGATATTCGTGTAAATTTGAACCCCGCAATCATGCCTTTGGACGTTTGAAATCTTCGTCTTTAAGAAATCAACTTGGAATTGCTAGATAAGTATATTTTTGTTTTTTATAAGAATCTGCTAGTTGGAATTCGCTTCGTGAATAACATGTCATTTTTGTTTCAGAATCATTCGCAAAAAAGTCAGCGGCGACAACTATCATACCGACCATGGTCATGCAGGTCTAGCGAGCATTCTATTTTAAGAAAACTTCAACTTTTGAACGAAGTTTGGAATTGTTTAATTTTTAATCAAAGTTTTTATCTATTTTAAAGGCAGTTTCGAATTAGAAATTAAAATGATTCGGTTTAAAAAATTATGATACAGAATTTGAAAATTATTTATTTTCAATGACTTAGTTTCAGTATCCTAATTTAAGAATGCTTCAATTTTTAAATGCAGTTTGGAATTGTTCAATTTTTAACGCGTCAACTTTGAATTTATTCATTTTCAAAGTTTCCAATATTAGAAAATTAAAATGATTTTGAGTAAGAAAGTACTCTGTGAGCGTGACCCTATCACAGTTGCTTAAAAATTCGCCTTTTTCTGGGAGAGAATTAACTTTCTTGGTTGAAAATTCAACGATAATACTTCAAAGCAATTCAAGTGAAATTCAAAAGAATTCCAACCAATGGAAAAAATAATAATTCAATAAATCAAGAAAATTCAATGGATTTTAGTTGAAAAAGCTAAAATCTGTTGAAATTGTTTGAATCTCTTAAAAATGTCTTGGAATCTTTTAAAATACCCTACAAGATATCAAATTCTTGAAGACGATCAAAACTTTCTCTGTAATCTTTTAAAATAACCTAAAATATCTCAAATCCTTTAAAATACCTTTAAATTTATTGAAGTTCTTGAAATTACCAAGGACTTTCAAAAAATACCTAAAAGTATTTCAAATCACTTGATCAGTTTATCAATTGATTCTCAGGATGAATTAAATAGAAACTTTTAAAAAGTAAAAAAAAAAATACATTGAAATTGTGCATCACGATTTTATAAATTTAGTCATTTTAATTGTTTAATATTGGGAACTTTGAAAATGAATGAATTCAATCTTGACGCGTTAAAAATTGAACAATTCCAAACTGCATTTAAAAATTGAACAATTCCAAACTTCATTTAAAAATTGAAGGATTCTTAAATTAGGATACTGAAAATAAGTAATTGAAAATTATTAATTTTCAATTTCTGTATCCTGATTTTTGAAGCTGAATCATTTTAAATTTCTAATCGAAAACTGCCTTCAAAATTAATGAAAACTTCGATTAAAAATTAAACAATTCCAAACCTCGTTCAAAAGTTGAAGTTTTCTTGAAATAGAATGCTCGCTAGACACCCAGCATGACCATGGTCGATATGATCGTTGTCGCGGCTGACTTTTTTGCGAATGATTCTGAAACAAAAAAGAAATGTTATTCACGAAGAAAATTCCAACTAGCAGATTCCAATAAAAAGCAAAAATATACTTATCTAGCAATTCCAAGTTGATTTCTTGAAGACGAAGATTTCAAACATTAATGTGGGGTTCACATTTTCTTTATTATCGGGTAAAAATGAACTTTCACCTATAACCTGACAGCTTCCGATTTTTCGTAAATTTTTAACTTCGTCGTGAATATGTAGTACACCTTCCATTATCGACGGTACACGAACCCTTTCTAGCTCGAATTATGCACTTTTTAGTTCATTTTTTGCATCCAATAAGAGCTCGTCACTATGGATACGAGCACGTGAAACTTGATTTGTTTCGTTTTGTGAGAACTGTCATCGCCCTACTAAAAAAAAGTCAGGAATCGTCACGAATGGTCAGAAGTTCTGACGATTCCTGAACATCCTGACCATTCCTGACGAGTCTGACGATTTCTGAAGATATGCTAATTCACATCCCATCAGGTAGCTCATCGGCTAGGACAGCAGGTAGGCAACCCAAAAGGATTAAAAATTGAAAATAATTTTTTTTTCAGTGTTGCATATACAGATTCAAAAGTAAGAAATTCCGAATCTTCGGGTTTCAACGATTTCAGATACCTAAACATTTTTCTAAAAAATTTAAAATTAGATCAAATATAATGTATCTTGTAAAGAGAAAGAGATACGTCAAAACGGACAAAATTTTTAGATTCACCTTCAGAGTGATTCAATATATGAATATTATTAATTAATTAAAAGTAGTAAGAGAATATGCATAAATAAATATAAATAAATAATATAAATAACCTGGGAAATATAAAAGGGATTAGGTTTTATGTAATTCCATTCTTGGACCCCTAATAAATGGATTATCCTTCGAACCCAAGCTCTGACGATTTCTGATCATTTCTCACGAATTCTGACTTTTCCTGACGATTTCTGTCGAGAAACGTAACAAAAGTGGTCAGAAATGGTCAGAAGTCCTGACTTTTTTTCTAACGATTCCTGACTTTTTTTTAGTAGGGCGGCCATAACCTCGCAAACAAAAGAAGATACTTTTCATTGCGAAAATGTACGAGATCGGCTCCACATGAGTTAATTAAACTCTTATTGCATACCTCCGCAGCATTTAGCAAATTTAACTATTATCTTATTGCTTTTTTAAATTTGTTTAACAATAAACAACATCAAATACGGGAATTCAAATTTCGTTTGAAAGTTGGTCCACCGTATCACTGCACCTATGTCAATTCATCATGGCGGCCGACCAATGAAATGCGAGAATTCAAAAATGGCTCTTGGGCAAATATTTTTTTCCAAAATCGGCTGCATTACGGGTTGCGTTTCTAGCTATTTCTTATACACGCAACAACCCTATGACTACTATAATCTTGTCCTTACGGTATGTAATGCCTGGATTATATACTTTTCCTGTAACATATGCTTATAGAGAGCTATGACTAATTAATTTGTATAAGCTGGATTAATTGGATTTGAAACGAATTACATGTCATTATGAAATCGCATATTTTCCTACTTTTTATTTATTCCCGAATGAAATGAAAGAAAAGTGTAGGTAAGGCAGAAAATCTCGGGGAGGCGATCACCGGTTTGGCCATATATTATCATAGATTTCCACACAGCATTTTATCCAGAGAAAAACGAGAAAAAAATTATTTGCTATAAGATTATGTATGTTCTCGTTAAAATTCGAAACTTGTTTCACAGGTCTTCAAGGGCCAACGATTTTGATTTTTTTTCTAAATTATAGCAATTTTTTCTAATTTTAAAAAGTTATTGTATACTTACGCATGTGCTGATGTTCTATTGGCATCCCTTCTGAATCGAAGAAGTTTGATGGTGATAGTGGCGTAGACATAACTGTAAAATATAAAATAGGGATTTTTCTTCAAGAATGTTTTGAACGAATCCAAAAAATTTGCTATTGGTCCAAACTAAATTTAGCTCAAATGTAATCCCAAAGACAGTTTATATTTAATCAAAATTGATCGTTTCTTGTGAGAAATCCAAATTTTATTGGTTTAGAATTGTTGAAAATTCGTAGTTTTATTTTAATATAATTTTATCAACTGAAAATCCAACTATTCTAGTTTTGGCTGAAAATTAAAATACTTGGATGAAAGTGGAACTACCTTGTTAATCCATGATTTTATTGAATAAAGATGTAGCTATTATGTGGAAAATTAGTTTTTTTATTAGAAAAATAATTTTTCAACTGAAAAATTAGCTATTCTAATTTTTGATTTAAATTAAGAACATGAGAAGGAAATAAAAATAGGATACCAAAACGTACAATGTATTAGATAAATTTTTCTAAATTTAAAGCTAATTTTTATACAAGGGCGAAGGAAAAAAATTGTGCAATGCACAGATTTCTGCCAGTAGTGTAAAAAGGTAGGAAGGCATAGAATAGTTTCATGTGCCTGCAGAATGCAACTCTCTCAGCCCCAATGGTATCTCAGGGTGGGGAAGAAGAGCAGAGGAGGAACGGAGGGACATTCGATGGTTATTAAGACCGCGCGAGACAGCTCGAGTGCATTGAAAAATTCGACATCGGATTTTTGGACGTCGATTCTCTCCCTCCACCTCCCCTCCTCTCGATGTGTTCAATTTCTGGAAAAAGATATTCCTTATTTTATTCACATCGGTCAACATTAATCCGTGCCCCCGGGCTTCCGACATTAACATGCGGGTTTAAATGGAAAAAAGCTGGGTTTTTCTAGAAAGTGAAAAAAAGAATTAATTCTGATTAACTTTTTCTAAATTAAAGTAGTAGTATAGCTAGGGGTCTTCAACGGCACCACTACGTAGTCCAAGTAACCACCGAGAGATGGCCCCACCGGTCAGTTCCCAATTCGGTAATTTAACTGTGGGTAAGGTAGATCCCTGGTGCAGATTATTTACTCGGTTTATAAGGATGGTCTCTGTCTTACCGGCTGAACCTGTCCGCCACTTTAATGTAGGTGGCACATGTGGTATCAAGGATTCTCTAAGTTACGAAACTTTCTGGAAATTTGTTTTTCTAGGAGTTTCGATTAAAGTGGATCTATCTCTAGCGAATTTCTAACCACCGAAGTTTCTAGGTGCAAGATTTAAACACGAGAAGCTTCCAGCAAAAAAGAAAGTATTGATACTAATTGAATTGAAAAGACTAAGACACCCTGCAAATCTCGCTTTGCGGCAATGACGCATTGGACCTATGTGTCAATGCATGTAAATTCGTGAAGACGGTATTTCAATTTTGAATCTTTCTATACGTACAAATACATTGCAAAAGTCTAAAGTCAGCGTATACACTTCAATGCGTCAGCACGCAAACGCTTCAACATTGGTCAATGCGTCTGAATTCGTGGGAGTAAAATACATACTTGAATTCGCCCCAATGCGTCACGGCGAATTTCAGCAAGTGTTGATTCATACAGTTTAATCCGTAACAGGAAAACCAACGTGCAGGGCATATAGAATTTATTGTAATTGTTTATTGAATTGTCTCGTAGCTCAGTGGCGGGTACTCTGGACTGGTCTCAATCCATTCGAACGAATCAGAAAACGGGATTCGCGCGCATTACAAAAATGTTAATTCGCCCCAATCCGTATCAATTCTTTCTTTTTTGCTGGGCTCTTACATTTGAGATTTTCTACATCGTTCAACTTTCTAGGAGATCAATCGATATCGAATGTAACCTCTAACGGCTTTTCAGGAGAGATCAATCGATGTTATCAACTTCCACCTAGAATGGTACATATGTAAAATTCAATGTGTCGAGCCCTGCAGAAATGTTGGTATGACCTCTGACGATTCCCTGTACATCGAAATTTGTAGAAGGTCTTTAGTGTGACGTGTGGTCCCGAGACGCCTTCTAGTTCTAGAGACATCGGCGCGGGAAATCATAATGACAGATCAATGACAAATCATCTGACAAATCAGGCGACGGCATTTTCACACCCCCCCCCCCCCCCACGTCACATGGCGCTACGCGCCACCCTTCCTTGTAGCTTCCTGACTCGGGAAGGCACACCGAAAAAAATAAAAGAAAGTAGATTATATTGTTTTTAAATTGAAAAAAAACTTCTGGAACCTACAACTTTTCCTAAGCAGCCTCTCTCCAGAGAATTTGAGGAAGACATGGATTATAAATGAAGTTTATGAAATTGTGTATCTGTGACACTCAATGCGACCGTTCTAAGGAGCCCAAACATTGCGACCAACGAAGGGTGAATGTAACATTCATGCTATAGATGATTTTTTTAGAATATGCTCTAAAGTAGTTACTTATATTCGTTAAGTCACAAATTTCCACACATTTTTCATCTGAATACAGTTTTTTAAAACAATTGCTACAGGTTGAAACCATTTTTTCTTGCCTGTAAATCGTACAAAGTTATTATTTTACGGGATAAGTGATTCGTTCGTTTGTTTGAATGTGAGCAGGGGGGGGTGGCGTGAGCCCCTCCCCCTGGCACTCAAGCTATAAAGCCTATTATGCCACACCCGTGTTTATTCCTAGAGCAGTACTCCGAATCCGGCCAATTTCACCGAGTATTTTTTGATCTCAGTGGATTTCGTTGTTTCCAACCAACTGATGACCTGTGAGGGCATCAGTTAGATGCAAAGATTCAAAGCACTGCCCTAGTGTCTTATGCAAGTATATGTATGTGCGTGTGTCTTCATTACTTGAAATCGACAATCGTCCACCGAGCGTAAGTCACCCGTAGAGGCCTCAAGCGCAAGGAGATCGCTGACTAATTTTCGAGGCTTCTCAAAATGGACTCCGACTCCCAAGGCTAGTCTCCTCGACATGGGTCCTCTACCTTGGTACGCAGCCAGCCTCTTCTGAAAGGACCTATAGTTTAAGGTGGGTTCCAAGCCACCAAAGCCCCGGAAGAAGTACTTAGAAAATTTGCACTGGTTCCAACTTAGGAATCGAACCCCAGCCTTCCTGCACGGAAGCGTGTAGCGCTATCGTCTGAGCCACCGAGGCTCTTCAGGATAAATGATACAGTTTATGAATTTCAAGAATAATATTCCTAATCCAACACACTTGGCAATAGTTTGAACAATTTTTATTCGTTTAAACAACTATTTACCTGGTTATCGTACAACTTTTTTCTGGATTTCATGACACAATCAACGAATGATGAAGGGATACTTTTTGTTTAGGATATTTTGCAATTTTTTGAACAATTTTGATTTATTTAAACATGTTTTTCATCCAGTGAATCGTCAAAAGTTATTTTTGTCTTAAATTGATGTCACAGATAATAAATTTTCAGAGTGATATTGTTTGTGAAAGATAGTTTGCAACTATTTACGATATTAATATCACGTGCTTCTGCTTTTAATTTCCAAATATATTAAGTTAGAAATATTATTCTTGAAACTAATTAATATTTTTTTAGTTTGAGTCTCAGGGACCAGAGTCCGTCAGTTCCCCAGAGTAGCTACACCTCGCGATGCGGCCTCTCTATTTCACCTATCCAGATCTATAGTCCGACATGATCCGTAAGCCCTGTTGAATTCTATGAGTGATTTTTAATTTATCATGCCCATCTCTAACTTCATCATGATATTCAAAATCAAGGTTACATACTTCAACTACATTGTGTCAGGCATTATATGTATATCATTCTTAGGGGTTATATATTGCCTGGATTATATACTTCTTCTGTAGCATTACCCGTAGAGAGCTATGACTAATTAAGTCAACCAATAGTATAAGCTGGATTAATTGGATTCGTAACAAATTACATGTCATCAAGACATTGCATATTTTCATAATTTTTCTTCATTTCCCAATGAAATAAAAAAAAGCGAAGGTAAGACAGAAAATCTCAGGGGAGGTGATCACCGGTTTGGCCATAAATTATCATAGATTTTCACAAATTTCGTAAATTGTTGTGAATTTTCAAAATTTACAGGAATGTTTTCTGTTGTAAAAACAGTGTTTTCGGGTTTACTTTAAAAATGGAAAAAGCTACAGCATTTTATCCCAGAAAAAATGGTGAGTCAATTTCCTATAAGAATATGTATTCTCAAGTTGAAATTCGAAAATTGTTTCAAAGTTCTTCAAGGGCCAACGATTTCGATTGTTTTTTCTAAATTCAAAAAGTTATTGTATACTTACTCATATGCTGCTCTTCTAATGACAGCCCTGCTGGATGGTGGACGCTTGATGGTCCTGGCGGTGTAGGTATAACTGTAAAATATAATATAGGGATTTATATTTAAGAATATTTTTAACGAATCTTAAAAATTTGCTATTGGGCCAAACTGAAGTTAGCTCAAATATAATCACAAAGTCAGCTATTATTAACCGGGGTACAAGTTTTCGATGCAGCAAATACATTTTGAGAATCTAGACACCCTGCATTATGTCAACCGTGATAATTTAACAACATTTGCAGAACTCAAAGCTCTGCACTCACGCGAGCTTATATCATAATAAATTGTCAAGAATTTTCAATTGTCATTCTTTGAAATTAAAGAACTTTGAATTCCAATACAGAAAGACGACAGGGGAAGGAAATAAAAATAGGATAACAAAACGTATAATATATTAGATTAATTTTTCTAAATTTAACAGTAATTTTTATATAAGGTTCAAGGAAAAACATTGTGCAATGCACAAATTTTCTGCCAGCCAGGTGGTGGAGTTAAATTCACATCTGGCAAATGGGCAGTTTTCCCCTACTTGGACAAGCCTGCAGTAGTGTAAAAGAGTAAGAGGACATAGAGTAGTTTTATGTGCCTGCAGGATGCAACTCTCTCAGCCCCAATGGTATCACAGAGTGGAGAAGAAGAGCAGAAAAGGAACGGAGGGGCAACCGATGGCTATTCAGACTGCGCGAGGAAATACGAGTGCTTTGAAAAATTCGACATCCGTTTTTTGGTCACTGATTCTCTCTCCCCAACCCCTCTTGATGTGTTTAATTTCTGAAAAAAGATAGTCCTCATTTTATTCACATTGGTCAACATTAATCCGTACCCCCGAGCTTTTAAAATAACCATGGTGTTTTCAATGGGAAAAGCTCGGTTTTAGAAAAAGTGAAAAATAGAAGTACTTCTCATTAACTGTCCCTAAATTAAAGTAGTAGCATAGCTAGGGGGCTCCGGCGGCACCACTACATAGTTCCAGTTGTCACCGACAGATGGTGCCACCGGCCAGCTCCCAAAGTCTGTAATTTAACTGTCAGTAAGGTGCAGATCCTTCACTCGGCCAATAAGGATGGGCTCTCTTTTACCGACCGAACCCGTCAGCCACTTTTATGTAGGTGGCATATGTGGGATCAGGGATTCTTTCTAAAACTTTTTGGAAATTTGTTTTCCTAGGAATTTCGATTAAAGTGGATGTATCTCTAGCGAATTTCCATCCATCGAAGTTTCTGCAAGATTCAAACATGAGAAGCTCTTACATTTGAGATGTTTTATATCGTTTAACTTTCTAGAAGATCAATCGATATCGAATGTAATCTCTAACGGCTTTTTAGCAGAGATCAATCGATATGATCAACTTGCACCTAGAATGGCACATATTTAAAATTCAATGTGTCGAGCCTTAAAGAAATTTTGGTGTGATCTCTGACGATTTTCTGTACATCGAAATTTCTAGAAGATCTGAAGTATGACGTGTGGTCCCGATACGCCTTCTAGATCTAGAGACATATACGCGGTTAATCATAATGACTGCTTACTCTTATTACCATAATCTATTTACATCCTGAAAAGATCGGTCAAAGTTTCGGTAAGATTCGTTGTCTGCATCGAATTTCTCGAATGTAGGTGAAGACTACATCAAACAGGACTTCGCAGTATATAAGTCTGTGGAAGTGAGTTCTACAACATCTAGGGTTTTGCAGTATGCTTCCATGATGCACGTGAGTGCGTACAATATTTCAGCGGTATACAAGGTAGCGCAGTAAACTTTTGCTGTACATAGAGCTGCGCAGTTCACTTTATATAATACTTATGGATTTATTAGGAACACCACCCACGCGGATTCAATTTTTTCTGGGCCAAATATTTTGTACAGAATTTGTTCACATTTGTGCAACCAACTTCAACCCCTAAAAACTGCCCCCTACACGGCAAACATCATGGTAGGGCCAGCAAAATATTAGTTTGTTCACATTTGGGTAATCAACTTCAAGCCTTAAAAACTACCCCCGTGAGGCAAACATCATGGTGGGGCCAGCAACATAATTTGCCAGCCCTGATGCTATAGAAAATCAACTTTATATGGTTGCATTATTTCCGCCTGAATTTGTTCACATTTGTGCAACCAACTTCAACTACTAAAAACTAGACCTGTGAGGGAAACATCATGTTGATGCCCATACAAAGGTAATTTTGGTTAATGTCGGGGCCAGCAAATGTTTCGGTGGCCCCGTCAGAGTTTTTTTTGTTGAGTTTTCAGGTGCTTCCGGTGTTGCATAAATTCTAATTTTGGTTGAAGAAATTTAAAGAGATTCTGCACTAAATATTTGGCCCAAAAAAGTTGAATTTGCGTGGGTGGTGGGGCCAGCGAAATGGTCCTCTTTTTGTAGGTACAAAGGGCTGCGCAGTGAAGTTCTGCATTACATGCAGCAGGCCAGGGGACTTCTACGATAATTATGGATGCGCAGTAGTCTTGTAGATGTTCAATAGGCTTATATGACGCATATGGATGCATAATTAAGTTTTGTGGTGCACACAAGGCAGCGCAGCGAACTTTTATAATACTTATGGATGCGCAGTAGACTTGTAAATACTCAGTAGGCTTATATGATACATATGGATGATCTATCAATAATTCAAGTAGCTAATGATTTGAACCTTACCACTTTTTAAAGAAACTAGAGTTGTTACAACTAGAAACTAATCTGACTAACTGATTCTTGACTAAAATAACAGGTTTCAATCAATTTCGACCTTCAATAGCCTTGAAGCGTTTTTTACTCAAAAGAATACTTAACCTAATTTCAGAATGTAGATTCTTAACTGCAACTTCGACTAATATGCTTTTCGTACCGGTTCTACTCTACTTGTTTGGGGTGGTTCAATGGCCGAAGAATGAGCTTAAGGTCCTTGATGTCACCACACGTAAGCTCATGCATATGCATAAAAGCTTGCATATCAATTCGTCAGTTCCGAGATTATACATTTCACGCCGTCAAGACGGACGCGGACTTCTGAATCTCCAGTGTCTTCATAACCGAATTGTTCTAAGTGCAGCTTACATCGTTGCGAATGGCAGAGATCCGCTCCTAAAAATGGTCAGGAATCACGAGATGATTGGCGAAGGAGCGTTCCTTTACAAAGCCGTGGAGCATGCGGCCGAGAACCTTGGCCTGAATTTCAACATCACAAGTGAGGAAAGTGCATTACTCCATCTAGATGCTTCAGTCTAAAAGCCGAAGTAAAGAAAGCAGAAGATGGAAAATTTCACCAAGAGCTACTCGATAAGCATAAGCACGGAAACTTTTACAGAAATGTAGACAAGCAGACCTTGTCGAAGGAGCAAACTTTTGCTTTCCTCAAATCATCAGGGCACAATTCAGGTACAGAGGGTTTTATTTTTGAATGCCAGGACGGTGTAATCTCCACCTTAGCATACCGCGCCCGCATTTTATGTCAAGAAGTTCCCAGTGATAGGTGCAGAGCGTGCCATGCACACGATGAGTACCTAGAACACATACTATCTGGGTGTCCCATCCACGCAGGAACGACGTATATCTATAGACATAATGCAGCCCTAAGATTACTTTATTACCATCTTTGTTGCTCTTACGGTGTTGGTCGCGACCTCGCCCTGCCGAACGCTCGAAGGGATATAAAGTCAATTGTCCGAAACGAGAAGTGCCAAATTTTCTGGAACTACGATTTTCGGGCAGCAGTCTCCGTTGCGCACTCGAGGCCTGACATTGTTCTCCAAGACTTCGAGAAACGAATTATATTCGTGATCGAATTCTCGGCTCCGTCCGAATACAACATCACTACAAAGGAGAAAGAAAAAGAGGAAAGGTATCAAGACCTTAAAAGAGAGCTGCAACGACTGTACCCAAAGTATTCGGTGCGAGTAATTGTCCAGCAGAACGCTGTCATCCTTGGGTCGCTTCGTATCCTCAAGACTAACGAAGGTTTCGCGAGCCTGTCGTTGTGATTTCGTCGTGCCCTGTGACCACCCATCTTACGGTTGTGAGACGTGGCCATAGGTGTGATTTACCGCGGCTCTACTGGGAGCTATTGACATTTTTTAGATGGCGGTTGCTCTTAGTGGGACCCTATGGTGGTTGTTTAACTATTTTTTTAAATTATATATATTAAGATAGAAATATTATTCTTGAAATAAATTAACATTTTTTACATAAAACTGATAAACAAACAAATTGGGAGGAAGGGGTATCGAACGCTAAAAAGTGAAAGCCGAATTTTTATAGGTATAAATTCGGCTCACACTATTCTTACGCTGGTTAAAGACTTTTTTTATAAATTTGAAAATCTTAAAGAAATGTGACTTCTGAAAATTCAAAAAGATCAACTTTCTTGTCAAATGAAAAATGGTTAAATTAATTTTTTTTTCAAACGCCTGCCACGAAGCTTTCTATACAAACTTTTTTTTAAATGCTCCTGCAAAAAAGTTTTGAACCAATACATTCTAATGCGCAAATAACAAAGTTCAGTGTCAATAGAAATCTCATTACAGTATGCCGTGTTGTGATGAATAGCGAGTAAGCGCGTGTGGAATTTTGTAAGTGCTTCTTAATTTATCAAAATCAAGGTTATATACTCTACCTAAATTGTGCCAGGCATTATACATCATTCTTAGGGATTATATATAATGCCTCGATTATATACTTTTCCTGTAGCATTACTCGTAGAGAGCTATGACTAAGTAAGTTGACCAATAGTATAAGCTGGATGAACTGGATTTGTAACAAACTACATGTCATTATGAAACTAAATATTTTTATAATTTTTCTTCACCGGTTAGGCCATAAATTATCATAGAATTTCACAAATTTCATAAATTTTGGTGAATTTTCAAAATTCACAGAAATGTTTCTTGCATGGCCGTAGCTAAGCGGGGAGGGCATTGTAGGGCAATGCCCTACCTTAAAAAATTCAATTGACCAGATAAGATGAAGTAAAATGCTTACTTCCGCTCTACCTGTAACCACCGCTGCCCTACCTTGAATTCAACTCTAGCGACCGCCCTGGTTTGCTTGTTGTAAAAACAGTGTTTTCGGGTTTTTAGTTTTTAGTGGTTTTTAGTGACAGTTGGTGAAAGGATTTTACGGAATTTGTGTAGACGGCGTGAGTGGAGTGTGAGGGTGGAAGACTGGGAGGTGAGTGTAGTTGTGTCAGGTGAATTGGGGAGATAAAAAATAATTTTCAGCGGAGGTGTGAGGTGAGATTTGATTAGATTGAGAAAGTGAGGTTAGCTTAGCATGGAATTGGAGGAGTTTGAGGTCAGGAGTTTTCGGCCTTCGAGAGTCAAGGGTGGTTCTCGAAAAGTTGGGGGATGTTAAGTGAGAGAAAGGGGTGTCTGTAGGGGCTGTGAGGAATTGAAAAAAAAGGGAAAAAAGTGAAGTAAGGGGAAATATTGGCGGCAATAGAGACAGCATTCTGCAGAGACATCTGTCGGTGTCGGAGGGCACTGCATGGAGTGGTCCCAGTTATCGGCGGCAGAGTACTGGTAGGTGCATTGACGGGGAGGAAATTTTCCACGTGCCACGGCAGCCACCAGCGCGTAGTTCGGTGTCGAGTGGTGCATCGGCGAGAGCGAGAAAGCGGAACGGTGGGAACGAAGGAAGCGAGAAGGCGAGGGAAGGAGCGTCGAGCGCAAATGACGGGGAGTATCTCCTGAAGAGGAAGAGAGACAGCCAAGCGAGTCCGGACAAACGCGAGGTAGAGAGTCCGTTTAAAAAAATCGGGAGAACTGGTAGAACACCCCCCCCCCCCCCCAAAAAAAAAGGAGGGAAATTTGGAGAAAGAGGTTCTCGGGATGCTGATAGGCGAGATCAGGGGCTGAGGGAGGACGTAAGGGGGACTAAAGAGCAGATGGAAGGCATGAAGGAGGACTTGAGAATCAGAGATTAGAAATGGGAAAAGGCTGTGAAAGAGCTGGGCGAGAGAGTAGAAGGGTTAGAGAGGAAAAGGAAAGGAAAAGAAGTTAAAATAAAGCAGATGGAAGAGGAAATAAGAGTGTAGAAGGAAGGGGCGGAAAAAAGGCTTGAGAAGGTGGCGGGCAGGAGGGGAATGGAAATAGGAGACGGAGGCGGGGGAGCGAGATTAAAGGTATTTAGGAGAGGGTAGAAAATATGGTAGAAGAAAAAGTGAGAGAGCGTAGGAATGAAAAGGAGGAGAGGGCTGATAGGGAAAGGTTAAGGGCAATGGAGTTTAGAATGGAGAGAAAAAATAAGGCAGAAAGGAGAAATAATATTGTGATAAGAGGGTTGAAGCTAAAAAGCGGGGAACAAAGGAAGGGCATGTAAGCGCTGCCACAGATCATAGGGTGGGTTAAAGGCAGGATAAGGAAAGTTAAGCTGGAGGGGAGAAAGCACAAGGAAATGGCGGTTGTAGAGTTGGAGAGCTGGGAATAAAAGTTAGTACATATATTTTGAGAATCTAGACACCATGCATTATGTTTACCGTGATAATTTAACAACATTTGTAGACCTCAAAGCTGTGCACACACGCGAGCTTATATCATAATAAATTGTTCTTTCTTATCCACTGGAAACTATTTCAGATAGTTCTTGCAGTAAGGCGGTCAACAATTATGTTCCCCTCGAATTACCTCCAGGTGTGAGAAAATCTGTCAAATTCTGGCTGAGGGCACAGTCAATGTAAAGGAAAGGTGATGGGGCGACAAGAGGCTGATCATGGAATAAAGTGAGTACTTATGTTTATGCACTTCCTCACATTGTGGCTGAATGTCGTTTTTGTTTGAATGTGTTGAATTTGCCAGAATAATTTTCCCGCTAAAAAAGTCCGTCAGAATAGAACCAATATTTTCGGTGAGCCAAGTGGAGCTGGAACAGGGCGGCTAGTTTCGTCAAAACTCGGCGAGCGTAGCACAAATGTTTTTGGTGGGAATAGACCTAGCCACTTCGTTGAAAGAAATATCATGTAAATTTAATGCTTTGCAACTTGTAGTTTTCTTTTAAATAGATTTTATCAACTGAAAATTTAACTTTTACAATTTTTGTTGAAAATTAAAATACTTGGATCAGAGTTGAACTACCCTGTTCAACAATGATTTTATTGATGAATGGTACATATTTAAAATTCTATGTGTCGAGCTTTGCAAAAATTTTGGTGTGATCTCTGACGGTTTTCTGTAAATCGAAATTTCTAGAAGGTATGAAGTATGACGTGTGGTCCCGATACGCCTTCTAGTGTTAGAGACATGTACGCGGTTAATCATAATGACCGCTCACTCTTATTACCCCTAATATATTTACATCCTAAAAAGATCGGTCGAAGTTTCCGCAAAATTCGCTGTCTGCATCAAATTTCTCGAATGTAGGTGAAGACTGCATCCAACAGGACTTCGCAGTATATAAGGCTGTGAAGATGAGTTCTACAACATTCAGGGTTGTGCAATAGGATGCATGAAGCATATGAATGTGTACAACATTTCAGTGATATACAAGGTTGCGGAGTAAACTTTTGTGGTACATAGAGCTGCGCAGTGCAATTCTAGGATAGTGATGGATGCGCAGTTCGCTTATTAGGAACATATGGACGTGCTGTAGTATTTTAAATTTAATAGAGCTGCGCAGTGCACACTGCATGCACAGTGCTGTTTGGAAGCACCATTTCGCTGGCCCCACCACCCAAGTAGAATCAACTTTTTTTGGGCCAAATATGTAGTGCGGAATTTGTTCAAATTTGTGAACCAAAATTAGAATTTGGGCAACACCGGATGTACCTGATAACTCAAAAAACACCAGTGGGGCCAGCGAAACTATTTTCGACTTAAATCGTCCAAATGTGTGCAACTAACTAATCCATAAAACTACCCCCCATGCGGCCAACATTGTGACTGGGCCAGCGAAAGGTTCCGCTGGTCCCGACATTATTCAAAATCAACTTCAGATGAGCGTATTATTTTTGTCCTGGTTTGTTCAAATCCGTTCAACCAACTTCAACCCATATGAAATTTATTTTGGACATTGTTTGGGCAAGCGAAATATTTCGCTGGCCCCAGCATGATTTTTGCCTCACAGGGGGTAGTTTTTAGTGGCTGAAGTTGGTTGCACAAATGTGAACAAATTTAGGCGAAAGTAATGCGCCCATGTAAAGTTGATTGATGCAACGAACGCCAACACCTAAAACCTACCATGATGTTTGCTGCATAGGGGGTAGTTTTAAGGGCTGAAGTTGGTTGCACAAATCTGAACAAATCAGAGCGGAAATAATACGCTCATATACATTTGATTTTGGATAATGCCGGGGCCACCAAAACGTTTTGCTTGCACCGCTGTAATGTTTGCCGCATAAAAGGTAGTTTTTATGGATTGCAGTTGGTTGCACAAATTTGAACAACTTAGGACGAAAATAATACGCTCGTATGAAGTTGATTTTGGATCCTGTCGGGGCCAGCGAAACGTTTCGATTGCCCCGCCATAAAGTTTGCCGCATAAGGGGTAGTTTTTAGGGGTTGGTGTTAGCTGCAAAAATTTGAACAAATCAAGACGGAAATAATACGTACATATAAAGTTTATTTTTGACAATATCGGTGCCAGCGAAAAGTTTCCCTGGCCCCGCCATTATGTTTGCCGCAAAGGGGGTAGTTTTTAGGGGTTGAAGTTGGTTGAACAAATGTTAACAAATTAAGACGAAAATAATACGCCCATATAAAGGTAATTTTGGTTAATGTCGGGGCCAGCAAATGTTTCGCTGGCCCCCTCAGTGTCTTTTTTTTTAGTTTTCAGGTACTTCCGGTGTTGCATAAATTCTAATTTTGGTTGAAGAAATTTAAAGAGATTCTGCACTAAATATTTGGCCCAAAAAAGTTGAATTTGCTTGGGTGTTGGGGCCAGCGAAATGGTACTGTATTTGTAGGTACAAAGATATGCGCAGGAAAGTTCTGCATTACATGCAGCTGGCCAGTCGACTTCTACGATACTTATGGATGCCCAGTAGTCTTGTAAATGTTCAGTAGGATTATATTATACATGTGGACGACCTATCCAAAATTTAAGTAGCTAATTATTTGAACCTTAACACTATTTACAGAAACTAGAGTTGTTACAACTAGAAACTAATCTGACTAACTGATACCTAGGTAAGAGAACAGGATTAAATAAATTTCGACCTTTAATAACCTTCAATGTTTGTTTACCCGAGAAAAAATACTTAACCTAATTTCAGAAAGTAGATTCTTAACTTAGTTTAACAAAATAATCTCTTAACGTAATTATACAAATTAAACATAGCTGAAACATACGACAGCATTTTCGACTTAGTAGAGATTACGCCTTCAACATCAGTTCACTGAATCCATCTGAATCCTGCTCCTTAATCTTCTCCTTTTCCTCCTCCTCTTTATCATAATCAACACCATTATTATTATCATTATGTTCCGGATCATCTTCCAATTCTCGCTGATATTCCTCCTTCTCATTTTCATCTAGATCTCCATCTTTATCGTCCATATCATCCTGCTTCTCATCTTCCTGCTTTGCTTTTTCAGCATTTTTCCTGAGAGAGGCACATTTGCGCTTTAAGACTTCCTGCAGTTTAGTCAATACTGAGCTACTATTATCATTTTGTTCATTGCTGTTATTACTTTTAGTCGTGTTTTGAGATCTTCCCGCCACGTCGACGGGAAGATTTTTTGCTTTCTAGCATCAGTACATCTGCTACATCTTTAGGGCGTCGACTCGAGAATAGTCTTTTAGACAATCTTGGCAAATATAAGTCATCGTGATGCTAAATAGCGTGTGATTGGAATTAAATCAATGACGTCATAGCTTATATAGGAGCGCGCGTGTACATGTGGCTTAGGTGAAGGTGGAGGTGGTGGCAGTCTGATGTTGGCGGGGGTGGTTCAATGTTGAAGTAACGTTAAATCAACGTCGCACAGAGTGTGCACAGGTGGTGGTGGTGGTGGTGTTGGTGGTGCAGAGTATAGTTGGTTAAAGTGGTTGAAGAAAGGGATGATAACAGAGATGCTTTGTTTGATAGAATATTGAATGGGAGATTGCTTCTCTGTTAGTCGTAACTATGGTGATTGTGAAAAGCATTCAACTGCCCCATTGCTATAAATAGAAATGCAGAAGGAGCAGTTCATAAGTGCTGATTGAGCTGCAGTCACATTAGCATGGATTTTAGCAAGTAGATGGTTACTTCACGTCAAATTGTTGAAACCAGTAATGTAATCAACAAGAATTAGAAGATGATCAGGAATATAATGATGATGCTGGTGATGATTTAATAAAGAGGAAGAGGAGAAGGAGAAGATTAAGGAGGAGGATTCAGATGGAGTTAGTGAACTGATGTTCAAGGTGTACTCTCAGCCAAGCCCAGAATGCTGATATATGATTCTTTATACAGACACTAACGAACTTGTAGATGCTTTGCGATTTAACATTAACTCTCATCGTTCCTTACAAATTCCTGTGTGTCAGGCTGTGTGAGATGTGAGACTGAGTTAATAATCTACATTGTGAAATTAGGTTAAGTTTTTTTTCTTGAGCAAACAAACCTTAAAGGTTATTAGTGGTCAAAATTGATTGAAGCCTGTTCTCTCAATTAAGTATGAGTTAGATTAGGTAGCACTCTATTTTCTTTAAATAGTAGTAAAGTTTAAATCATTAGCTACTCAAATTATTAGTAGATGGCGCTGCCATACATTTTGTAAATTTGTTAAGCTTTTTTCAGCGCCGGGAATTTATAGACGTAATTTAGTTTAATTCATTATTCAAATTTCATGATGTTCCTCACAGCGTTGAATATTTACAGACCACGTTGGCTTGATTGCAAAATCCAATGCATTGCTGGCTTTTGTCCCTTTCAGCGATATTGCTCGCTATCATTGTTTTCAGCACTGAGCTCCTGCAAACTTCGCTGGGTTGAATTCAAATTTCGTGCTCTTGGTACTCATTTAATTTAGCCTGAACTTTCTTAAATTGTTGAAATCGATTCGATAGCATTTGCGTTTGAATTTTGCTTTAAATTTGTATTCTTTAATTTTATTTGAACGGTCATCCAAACATGAAATGTAGTAAATACATTCTGAATAAGTCACCTGGGAAACTAAACTTAAATTCCTAATTATCTACATATAGAAATGGACCGAGAACCCTGTGGGGATCACTGAAATGGGCTTTAGAGAGAGAAAAAACATTTCAGGGGTAGATCTGTCTCTTTCCCGATAAAGCTATTTGGTCGAGAGCATTTACGATGGGTGGAGCTTGAAGAAGCACAGGACCGTGCTTTGTATCGTGAATACCCCACTAATGTGTTGTTTATAGTGTGCCTTTCAGAGTTTATTCAGTTATAATTTAATGTGAATGAATATTAAAAATGGTGGTAGCCTGTGCAGTTTGCGGGTGTTGTAAAGATGTTTACGCAAGGATATGCTTTCCTGCGTGCTAATAGAAACATGATACTTTCCTTGAATTTTTTCAAAAATTCAATTTATTATAACTGCATATTTATAATCTACTATTTATAACTGTTTACAAATAATTAACCATAGAAAATATTTAGGTAATGTGCAGGGCATCCGATTCACTTGGCACAGTCGTGGAATAGAAAAAGGCAGATCTACCCCTCAAATGTTTTCTCTCTTTCTAAAGCTCATTTCAGTGCTCCCCACAGCATTAGCGGTCCAATTCTATATGAGGATGTTTCTAATATTTACTGCGTGTGAGGAAATTCTTTTCTGCTTCCATTAATTTGTCACCCCTGTTGCAAATTTATATTTCCACATGCAACTTTTAATTTACTGCAAATTTAACGAACTTGTCGCTGCAGCCATCTATTATCAATAACCACTTATCGACTGGTGGCTTCTTAGTACGGTTACAAACCATAATCATCTCGTGCAAGGGTACCACATAGCCTTATGTAACATGTAACTACACTATATAGCTCTATTGTCTGACCTGAAATAAGAAGTATACCATTGAGGTACCAGCACTGTGGTTGAGCTGGAAAACCAGTTTGCAGTATTCCTACCTAGCAGAATCATGAGAGTTTCCGAGGATGCTACGTATGACGATACGTTAGAGAAGATGGAGGAAGCCACCAAAAATAAAAAAACTCGATTCTTGCTACTTCGGAGGACCCTATAATCTTTTTGAATTTAAATATGTACAATAATTATCTTCTTTTCTAAATTTTGTGTACAACAGCTTTTAGAATAATACGAATACATAAACATTGCAAATTCATATGCGCATCAATTCACCTTCAGCACTTCAACATTACTTAGATTTAATTTACGGATGGATGAATTAAAATTTCGTGCGCTCTTTACATTGCTCGGAATGCGGTTTGGAGGAACCTTAACTTCCTTCTGAAAGAGAATTTCGTTCCTTCCAGCGTTGGATATCTTCAAAACGCGTTGGGTTGAATTTAAAATCCGAAATATTGCTCGCTATAGTTCTTTTCAGTGCTGGACTTCAAGAAACGACGCTGGGTTAAATTTAAATTCCGCACTCTTGGCACTCACTTCATTTATCTTGAACTCCCAGTGATCAAAATTTTTCTAATTTTTATTCTTTAATCTAACCTATACACCCATCCAAACAAAAAATGTGGTAAATACAATTTGGGTGGGACACCCTCTGGAAAAACTTTCAAATTGGTACTTCCCCTGCTCAAATTGAAATTTTCCCGTGTGCAACTTTTAATATCCCTCCAATGTAACTGACTTGGCGGTGGCGCCATCTGTTACTCTTAACCACTTATCGAGTCATGGTATCTTAGCACGGATACAAACCCTTATTGTCTTTCGGTGAATGACCTGTCATTGTTTTATAGACATTTAGCTTGGAACAGAACCATGTTACAGAATTCACCGAAACAGTACTTTGTAGCCTTGTGTGTCGTACAAGTGTGCGGCACAGCCTTGTGCACCAACACACTGTCCTGCGCATCCAGATGTGTCATAGAAGCCTACTCAAAATTTACAAGTCTACTGCGCATCTGTAAGTATCATAGAAGCCCCCGGGATTTTAAAATTAACATGGGGTTTTAAATGGGAAAAGGTCGGTTTTGGAAGAAATAAACAAAATAAGTATAAATTAAGTTTTTAAGTTATAAATTTTGATGCCCCTAACCCCCTTGTATTGTGATCGGAATATGCCCCAAGAAATGAAAAATATCATTTCTATGTAACATTCATGCTGGAGATGATTTGTTTTAGAATATCCTCTAAATTAATTATTTATATTCGATGAGCGAAGGGCTTTGATTTTTTTGATTTTTTTCTTGGTTAAAAAAATTATTATATACTTACACATTGGTGGCTGCATCGCCTGCTGACTTGAATAAAGGCCTGTTCGTCGTGTATGTGAATCTGTAAAATATAATATAGAGATTCTTATTCAAGAATTCGATGAAGTAAATATATTTGGAGACTCTGGACACCCTGCATTATGTATTTCTACAGTCTTATGTTACTTTGAAATCGCATTATCTATTGACATGGTGGAGAGTATAGGATTGTTGCTCATAAATACACAAACAATAACTTTAAACAGACAATAAATTAATTTCTGAATTAAGAAAAAATCATTGGAAGCAAATTTTGCATCAAAATTGCTCTACTATTCTGTGTCACGTCATAAATTTCTTCTTCATGTCTTTTGAACTTTCTGCAAACGCGGTTGACCCTATAGAAACTACATTTTTATGATTTTTGTATTCCAATCTATTATCTTTCTGGTACTCAGTTTTAGCATTTTTCAAAACAAATATCCGCCATATTGGATCCGCCATTTCTAATTTTTAACAGAAAGTTGCATCGCTGGAGGGCCAACAACCTTCAAGAAGCCATATAAACATAACAATTTGGAGTACAATGCATACATCTAGCGGCTTCGTTCATTTTTCAGTTAACAGTCTTCTTCCAAATTACAGAAGTTATAGCGTGGGTTATTGCGTGTGCGTACAGCTGAAATGTTATTTAAAGTTACCTGTGAATTATTGCAAATTTCCATGAGCTACAACATTTTTGTTCAATGAAAAAAGATACGCAGTTAAGTTTTCTATAAAAATATTTAATTTTCAAAGCAAAATTCGAAACTTGTTTCAAAGGTCGCCAGGGGCCAACGCCGATCAGCGAGAACAATTTATTGGAGGTTAAGACATGAGATTTGGATTTTTTTCTGAATCCCAGCGATTTTTCGTTATTCCAAAAAGATTATGATATACTAACTTGAATCTAGTGGTCGATCAGCCGGCCTTCTCCTACGCTGCTGCCGCATCGTTGGTGTTTGAGCTGGATATGACCCATCATCCATTCCATCTGTAAGATCAATTTAGACAATATTTGAAAAAGAAACTGAAGTTCGAAATTTTCATTATGTAAATATATTTTTGAGAATCAAGGCTTTTTACATCAGACATCAGACAGTTATTTCATACTGTTCCATGGGGTGAAATTGGATGAAATCGTGAATTTCCGAGCGACATTGGTAAATTTACAAAGTTATTCATTGTAATTTGAAAATACAATGCTTACAGGGTGGCTACTAACCGGGAAAACCGGGAAAACCGGGAGTTAGCCGGGAATAAAAATTCCAACCGGGAAAACCGGGAATTAGCCGGGAATAAAAATTCCAACCGGGAATCACATTTAAAGTTTTCGAAAATGCGATTTGTTTTATTAATCGTCATGAAAGGACGAATAAATTTGAATATTTACTGTTTAAAATCTTATAAATGGATGGTGAAATTCAAAAGTCGCGCGAAAAATAGGTAAGTAAGGCTAGTGTATCGAGATGATCGACTAATGGCTCACTTTTAAACTCAATGAAGAAAACAGTGACGCCAACTTAGGCATGTTGAGCTACTGCGCTTGCCCGGCGCAGCGGCCCTCATTGGTCGCTGTTGGCGCGCGATTTAAACCGGGTATAACTAACCATTTATGAAATTAAAGTATATTATTATTGTGAATTGCACATTAATATCAGAAATTACCTAATTTGTAATTTAAGGTTAGAAAAAAATAATAATTCAACACCCTTTTTTATCGAAATATAAATTTATCTTTTGAATTCGAAGAAAATATGCTATAATTAACGAAATATACGCATGAGTATTTTTTTATAACCTTACATCGCAAATTACGTAATTTCTGATATTAATGTGCAATTTATAATAATTATCTACTTTAATTTCAATAATTGTTAATTATACCAGGTTTAAATCGCGCGCCAACAGCGACCATTGGAAAAATATTGCAGCATCTTTCTTTTTCCCTCAAAATTCGTAAGTTTTAGGCACAATAAATTACCAAAATATTATTTTGTTTAAATATAATAAAATATCACAATACATAATATTACATATAGGGAAACCTTATGTTAAATGCGTTTTATTTATGATTCTAGTAAGGGGAAATTTGATAATTATAACCAGAAAAAACCGGGAAATAGCCGGAAATTCGGTGGTCGAAAAATAGTAGACACCCTGGCTTATAAAATTACAATCTAATTGTAAATATCACGAAAGATTTTTTTCTCAGTGTTGTTTTCAGCTTCACACAACAGCAAGTAATTGTAAGTCTGTGTAATTTTTGTCTTTTTTCTCGATTTCAGTCCTTTGTAGCACTGGCCAGCGCTGCGTGTGTGATTTTTTCAGTCATGATATATACCGCCACAAAAAAATTGGAAAAATATATGTTAAAGCCGATAACATAAGGATTTTCCTGCGAGAAAATGAAGAGATGTATTTTTCAACAGAATTTTTTTTTAATGGTCTCGTTGATATTGATGACACTTTTTTCATAAAAATAGATTGAGCCGCTTGATGGTATAGCATTCCGCAGCCGTGTGGGAGGGTGCCGTACGAGCGTAGCGCTGCATGCATGGTTTTTATTTTTTTTACCCATGATATACCTCCACGAAAAATTCAGCAAAAATATATGTTAAAGCTGATAATCTGAAGATATTTTTGAGAAAAAATGGTAGGTGTATCTCCAAAATATCACATGAAAAAAAAATTTTGAAAAATTCAAACATTTTTTTTTGGTCATATTTTTCATCAAAATTTTTTCATATTTTTTGTTTGCGTTACTCTCATTTGAGTATGTAACATATATTTTGTTCATCAAAATCGGTTGAGTGGTTTTCGAGAAAAACCACTTTTTTGATTTTTCTTTCCCCCTCCATAAGTCACTCAAAAATGCAATTTTAAGGTTATCATTTGGGGAAATTATACTTCACATGGGCATGAAACTATGACGTAAATTTGAACTTGATAGGTGCGGGGGCAGATTTTACATGCTTAACCGGCTAGGCCCTTTAGTTCTATTTTATTTCTAATACGGTGAGGATGAGGATAAGTGAGTGAAACACATACACAATATATAAAGTATAAAACGTTTTTATTAAAACTACCCAAATATGTGCAATGGAAATAGCAATAAAAATAAGAGGAAGAGAGAGAGAGAAAGAGAGAGAGAGGTCGTATTTACAAATTATCATGAAAAATACGCTCGTAAGGTGGAGGTGGATCAAAAGCAAAATCGTCATAAACGGGGTAAAGTTGGGACGGGTTTAGGTTCAGGAACAAATATACTGTGTGATGTGGAAGGAAGTGACTCGTCTATGTTTGGTAGGAAAGGTTGTGGTGGAGCTCGTTGAATTGGACCATCCTACGTTATCATCGTCGTCGAAGATTATGGTCGAACAATCGCCGATATCCTCATCGTCGCCCAGACAAGGAGAGTAATGCGTGATCTGTCACTGTGATCAGTGATGGCGTGATCAGTGCAATCTATAAAATAAAAAATAAGATCGAAATCGCTGTCATTTATCAATATAATTAATTCATGGATACCTTTTTTAAACTCTAGACATATGAATCATCGCATCTTTAGGGTGGTGAATACAGAATATATTAAATAAATAATGAAATCAATAGCTAAAAAACAGTTATATTTAGGCGGATTTATATCCGTAGGGTAATGAATCATAATCTCGAACAGAGTTGCAGTTGATTAATTGTGAGTTATCGAAATTTAGTGTGATGCCTTTACCTTTACATTCAGCAGACTCGGTGCCATCTGCCGCACGAGCTATATAAGCATAAAATTTCGGCCCACCTGAAAAGAAGGAGTGTATGTAGGCAACTTCTCCATAATATTTTTCCAACTCATCGGTCAAGTCGCCCAAAAGTAAACCTACAGGTGGAGTGTACTCATCAGCGATTCCGCGAGTGACAAATATGCACGAATCTGTGTCATTATTGGTTTCTCCAGTATTTGCAAGTTTTTTATTTCTGTCAATGGGATAACAGAGCTTGCAACCATGCCAGAAACAACCATGAAATTCGAATACGCGACGAGTTCTTGTAGCTTCATCTTCAAAAAAGCCATCTACTATAGGGCCTTCTTGAAGACGATGCTCTCGAGCTCTACTAGCGTAGCGAATAAAAATATCAAGATCGCGCTCCATAGATAAGAGCCATTCAACACCAACCCTGGATTGGGTATCAACCCACCTATAGTCACCTCTCAGAATTATCCCGATCATATTTTCTCGCAAAAAATGTTTCCGAAAGAATCCATTGCAAGCCGATGCAATTGTAGGGGCCTCTTGAAAAGGACAAGCATTTCCATATTCGAGAAATATTTTACGAAACGCAATACATGCACAACGTAAAATATCTACATGGTTCTTACAATACGAAACAAGCTCTTCCCAAAAATTAAATTCATACTCAGGATCACTATTTTTCTCCTCGTACTAATTTAAAAATTCTTTCCGAGCTTTTTTCGAAATTGTACCCGGAGAATAAAATTTAATTGTTGGAAGAGGTTCACAATAATTTTTATTTCTCGGTGTATTAAAGAGATGTGGAATTATTCTTTTTTTTCGCCTAGTCCCTCTAACCCAAACGATGCCGGCAGTGCGCTAAGACGTAACTGCGCGAATCAAGCCACAGTGTTCACAAGGTTTCTTGATATCCTGTTCAGTAATACACCATGAGCAGACCTGCTGAGCTACGCAGAGATTAACTGCATGTTCGTTAACCGAATCGCATCCCTCGACTGTTTTGTTCTGTTGTGTTTCAAAATCATAAAAGATAAATATGACTGGACCATTCGTTTTATCTATCCCTGAATCGTTACTTATGGGTTTCATGTAGCAATCATGATAAAATTCACGATTGCATCCACATGTCCTACAAAAAGATAAACCACACTTGTGATTTTTATCCTTTGATAGGTCGACAGTCGCGAGCACACATCACAAATTCGTAATACATCACAAACACTTTTTACAGAGGAATAAGAATCGCTTCTTTTATGATGGTTGAAACAATCCTCACTAAAAAAGAGACGCAGGCATTGTTCACACTTACGGACTGCGGTATGTTCTTCATTAAAGTTTTTTTTCGCATTCCGGTTGCGAAAAACATGCCCCGCATTTTTTCGAGCATCTGTGGCTAGTTATATTTTGGTAGCCTTTGTTACAAGGTATACAAAAATTATGATTGAAAGCCGCACCTGGCAAGTTTAAATTGTATGATAATGACGACTGTCGCTATAATACAATAAATGTACACTATGCAAAAGGATTTGACCTACCTCGATAAAATACCGTGTGCCATCGGAAAAAGGTGGGTGTATCCTTCTGGTCGTATTTCCACAAGCGCATTATGCGTCAGATCTCGTGCTAATGCCGTCTGAAGCATGGAATTTTGTCTACGAACAGCATGCCATTTTGAATTTCTTTCCCGATTACTTAATTGACCCCGTTCCTTATAAATTTTACCCGAAACAATCGCCCGAGGGAGAAATAAGTTATCGCGGTTCTCTATCGTTGAAATTGACCTTTTTTGACAATCACGTACGTAACGAAAAGATAACGCTGCGTCGTCTTGTGTAAAACTCGATTTGAGCCACTCGATAGGGCAAACTGTTTCATCCGGATTATACCGGAAACGCAACTATATCTCCGTACCATCTAGAGTAAAATGCGGGTAATGTTTCGAACCGTTGCTTATAATTAAAAATTTAGAATTTTCAGGCATTTCACCACCCTGATTTGAAAGACTACTATGATCATGTGTTTCGTGGTCCTCAAGCGTGTGTGCAAGATTTCCTTCATCATCATTATTATCATCATTGTCTGGCTCTTGATGATCATCATCATTATTCAAACGACGTTTTTTCCCTCCTCACCCTCGTTGATTATGCATTCTTGTAGAGGGATTGACTTCTGCATGCAGAATATACTTATACTTTAATAAATTTTAAAAATAATTATTATTACGATTAATTATTCATTGTTAATAATTGTTAGTAATTATTAATTATTATTAATAATTATTGATTGTTATGAAATATTGTTAATTATTGATTGTTTTTAATTATTATTAATGATTGATTGTTATGAATTATTGTTAATTATTGATTGTTGTTAATTATTATTGATTATTGAATGTTATTCATTATTATTGATCATATGGATTATCATTAATTATTATTAATTATCGATTGTTATTAATTATTAGTTATTATTGTTTGTTTTTTATTATCATAAATTATTGATTGTTTATTATTATTATAAATTATTGATTATTGTCCATTGTCCATTATTGTTCATTAATTGTTATTAATTATTGTTATTAACGATTGATCGTTATTGATTAATAATAATTAAAAATAATTATTCATTTATCAATTTCACACTCCATAACATTTATTTTCCGCTGCAAAAAGATCTTACAAACATCATATAGCTTTTTATTTTGCATTTTTCAAATTAATTTGAGATTCGGCTAAAATTTGATTAACTTGATTTTGAGATTAGACCTTCGGACTCAAGATTTTTGATACGATTTTGAAATAATGTAATACACCCTATCAATTCAAAAAGTGTCATGCTATAGAAATGAAATAATTTACAACTTACCGATTGGCTAATCCCTGCCTCAAGTGACCGTTTTCTCCCCTCCATCATAAACTCGTCGTCACTGTCATCAATATCCTCTTCTGGCACTTCTTCTCCTTCCTCCTCATCCCTCTCCTCCTAAGAACCGTGTTCGTAGGCCGACATCTCTTGATCCATCTCCTCCTCGTCAAAAAACGTTTCGTCGTCGTCGCCGTCTACGTCACTGTCATTGTGGTCATCGTTATCACTCCCACAGAAGACCACCAACTCACACACGAGTTCACCATTGTTCCTTCCAAGGAGCACACTTTCCGAAACACTCGTTGATTCACTTTCTCGTACTGGCGTAACACACACACAACATCCTCATCGTCATCAATGACGATGACGTCGGGAGCCAATGGTGTTACTGTATCCATGGGCACTGCTGATGATTGTGGTGTTGCATTAATCATCGCCACATCATCATCACCTTCATCTGGACCGTTGGCGTAAGATAAAGGAACTGCCGAAGTTGGTGACGACAGGGGATGAAAGTGTGAACTATGTTGTTCATGTTCGTCGTTGGATATTTCTCGAAGTGCTGGAAAAAATAATAAATATATGTATTACTATGTTATCACGACTATGAACATGAATAAAAATCAGAATATTAAAGAAAATGATAATTATCTTGACTTACCGTCTGCATAGTATTCTCGAAGTGTTTCCAGTCTGCTTTGCTGTTCGATGAATTCCGATTATCGGGCTATCAGGAGTTCCCGCACTAACACATTGTCGCCAACTACCCTTAGGGCATATTTAGACACACAAGCTGTGGTAAAGATTGCACACAAAGGATAATATCATAAATGTTTTGCCACAGTTAAGTGTTTTGAATTTAAAAAAGATTTTAAAAACGATTCAGTATTATCTAAATAATTAACAAACATTTACGCGTTCAGCACCAGCAAGTCGGTAGAGATTGTCTACAGAATATCTCAGCTTCACTGCACCGCCACCCTCTCTATTTACCTGTATCATAGTGGTCTCTAGGAAAGAAATCTCCTTCAATCAATATGTTGAATTATGCTATCCATGGGAAAATAATGGAAATAATTTGACGAATATATTTCATTCATATTATTTGAGGAAATTCAAGTATATTTTAACTATTCATTCTAATCATCAATTAAAAGTATTCATATTCACTGTCAAACTAGATTTTTTCCTATTCACACATATGTAAATCAGGTAAAAACGCATGCGTGGAATATATACCTCCACCACGCGCTTCTCTCTCTCAAGTGAAGCTATTCTTATTGGTTGAACACATGTGACATCATATCTAGACCGCCCCACCCGAGTAAGCTCCCATGTGTGAGCTATAAAGACGGCCACGCAGGACACAACCATCAGTTATAATCTGAAAATTTCAACATATAACATGTCGCAGTCTCCAAGTCAGACGATGGAATCTACCGTCAACCATATTGAAGCCTCACAAGATTTGATAGTGGATAGTGTATCAAAAAAACGAATTTTCCCTGCAGATATGTCTGGAATGTTTGGAAATTCAAACCGATGGATCGTTTGAACCAGTTATACGATTCATGGACAATAAATCTCATGGAATCTCCTTCAATCGTGATGAATGGCTTCAATTACAATAAAATACGAAAAAAAATTTTTTTACCTGTGCTGTCAATAACGCAACTAAATTGAAAATCTGGCTTAAAAGTCGAAGACGAGAAGATGTATCACTCCGGGGTATCACACGTCAGAGTATACTAAACAAAAATGTCCGTTTTAAAACTGAAAATCAGGAAACGGCGGTGACATCGCGGACAGTCGCTGACAACATACAAATTTCTGTTAAAAATATCACTCAGACTGCGAGTGAGGTAAAAAACCCTTTAACAGATTTGCCTCGACTTGGCAATCCTGGAAATAGAGGTGGACAGCCTTCAGATTCTTCGAGCACTTCAAGCGATACCCCGGCATACGACTGGTGTATTCCCTGCACGGATCCACACAATAAAAACGGATGGCATTGGGTTGCGGTTTATATTGACCGAAATGGCCACGGAACGTACTTTGGCAGCTACGGCCTACCGCCTCTTATTCCTCAACATCTTTATCGTCTGCGAGGAAACTATACCCTATTCTGATGGAACACAGCAGATTTACAAAGTTCCTCTTTGGATGTGTGTGGTCAGTTTTGTGTTCAGTTCTTGTATCGCATGTGCAGTGGTTTTTCTTTGCGTGAATTTACCAGGCTTTTTATCAAAAATCTGGTAGAAAATGATCGCATTGCTGCGAATTTTTATAAAATGATTTTAAAAAAATATAAAATTAAAACGAGCGTTTTTCACAAATCTAATGACAGGTTTCAAGATGGGGATTATAACAGGGAGGGGGGGGGGCTGTCAATACTCATCTTGAATTCTGTATTCAATCTTGTTCCTCACAGCTTGCTACTTTATATCTCACATAGTATACTTACATTTAATACAGCGAACTACGTGTTACTTTAAGAGTTTATCAAATATATTTTTGCGATATGTGTTTATTATTATCTATAAGTATTCAAGTATCTCTCTCTCTTTTTTTTCATGCTGCGTCACTTGTATATCTCTACTTTTAAGTCTTATGGGAAATTCTTGTTTGGAAGAAAGAAAAGCGTCTTTTTGTGTTTGTTCGTGTGTCTGTGTGTGTGTGTGTGCTTGCGATTTTATTCAATGAAATAAAATGATATCCCTGTCTACGATGTGTAATAATCATAATCGTCATAATACTCGATAATTTTAATTATATGTGACGTGCGCCGAAGACAGGGGGCTTACTCTGAAAAGCGAGATTTTTCAGGACGAGCGGTCGAAGTCGACCCCATAGACGTAGTTGACTCTAGTCTATATATTTATCTTCCTCTTCTTTTAGAAAATAAGTTTTATTGTTTAACTTTCCAATTTAATAATTATTTAATCAATTTTTCAATTTATTAAATTAATTAAATTAATTAATTAGATGGATAAATCAATTATTATTCTATTATTATATTGAGAAGTTGTAGGCTCCGGAAGCTTCGATCATGATTCCTTAAAGAAACCAATCCCAAAGCTACTGGAACGTGTACGTCATCCGCTTCTGCTTCTTCTGTCCTAGAAGGTAAGCAAGAGCAGGAAATTTACGCGTGATAACATCGGGCAACACTGTTCCTTGGAGTCAGGTCTCTAGCCGCGGATGACCTTACGCGGCAGACAAGACAGTTGGAGATGAAGGTTTCACCTCTGGATACATTTTTAGAGCTACCAATCTTTGTAGAATTTAAGAGGAACAGTGTTGACGGACCAGATGGAGTGATCCCAGGAGAACAGCCTTTTGCATCCGGTTCGCGATGAAATGAGCCTGACGTTGGCAAGCCGGAATCTTGTTGAGTTGGCTGATAAATGAAGCTTTCATACCTCCAAGACAGCCGAGTATGAGAATTATAAGATGGACTTTGCAGCCTTGGTACAGCCTACTCAGCTCGAAAAGAAGTGCTTGATATTTCGCCCGTTTTTCTCCCTCCTTTGCCGTGATATTACCATCAGCTGGTACCGAGAATTCAATCACGTAAATGATCTTGTTCTTCAGATCTTGGAGGACAATTTCAGGCTTCGTAGCACTGATACGTTGAGTGGTGGAGAATGAGAAATTCCAGTAGATCTTACACTGATCATTCTACACAACTGACTCGAGTTCCCCATGGGCGTATGGCAAGACGGGCTTTGTGTCTCTCTATGTACGCGCAGCGTGCATATTAGAGCATCCACTGAGAACATGATCAAAAGTTTCGGGCTGTTGCTTGCACGCTCGGCAGTTGGTATCGCGTACAGGTACATTCATTATGCGCTCGCGGTAAACTAAGGTGTCTATGACGCCGTCTTGACAGGCAAAAAGAAATCCCTCGGTCTCCGATCTCAATCCAGCAGACTTGAGAAACATGTTGGACAGACCCATCGAGAGCTCTTCTCTACGTAGGATGCCGTAGAACTTACCATGGAGGGGTTTCTCAGCATGTTCTCTTAGTAGGAGCGTATGTTCTGCTTCTTGTATACGACTTTTCAGCACCAGAGGTGTTAGTGATGCTAGGCCATGTGTAATGTCGCTGGAATTAAATGGGTGGTCAAGCTCCTCTGCGGCCCTATCTGCGGCATGGTATAGAAACACCGCAGCATTGGCGACTTCATGTTGATGTACGAGTCGCATAAGGGAATCCGTGCTTTTTAGAACTGAGCAGGCTGTAGCCAGAACCGTTCTTCGATGAAGACGCTCTAAGCTTAGCAAGCCTCTACCCCCTTTATCGCGAGGGAGATATATTCGAGGTACGGAAGATCTAGGATGAAGACTTCGTTGTATTGTCATCATCTTGCGTGCGCTTCGATCAAGTTGTTTTAAGTCATCGACGTTCCATTTTAATGCACCAAACGTGTAGAGCAGTACAGGAACGGCCAGCATATTGGTCGCCTGAATCTTATTCTTTCCAGATAATTCGGAAGCCCAAATTTTTCTGAGAATTTGGCGATACCTTTTTCCAAGGGCGGCTTTCAAGTTATGCACATTTTGGGTTTCCGCTTGCGGTATTCCAAGATATGTATATGTTTCTCCAATACCAAGATGTTGAATGGTATTTCCGCCTGTGAGTTGAGCATCGTGATTGTCACTGGATGATGTAGTTTCTAGTCTTCCTTGGTGTAGGTGGACGCAAGCAAACTTGTCCAGTCCGAAGCTCATGCCAATCGCTTTAGAATACCTATTTACCGCATCTACAAGGATGTTAAGGTCCTTTTTTGAGGAAGCAAAGAGTTTAAGGTCGTCCTTGTATAAAATGTGGTTGACCTTATATTCTCTTCTGTTCGGCGGGCCACATAGATATCCAGAGCTTTTGCCTCGGAGCACAATAGATAGAAGCAAGAGGGAGATGCAGAAAAGTATCGGACTTAGAGAGTCTCCTTGAAAGACCCCCCTCTTATATGTGACAAAGCTTGTAGTCACTTGTCTTTTGTCAGATTTTATGACAAATCTTGTCCGCCACAAGAGCATAAGCTCTTTTATGCATCTAACTATTTTTGGATGCACCTCCATGCACTCAAGGAGCTTGATAAGTAGCTCATGGTTCGTGTTATCGAATGCCTTACGGTAATCAATCCAAGCCATGGACAGATTGGGTCGATACCTGATCGAGTCCTGGGTAACACACCTGTCTATTAACAGGTTCTCCCTGCAACCTGCCAGCCCTCTCTTGCATCCACGTTGTTCGACTATTGCACTCCATACCGGCTCGATAGATGTCAATATCCTCTCTTTGAGGATGCCAGTGAATAGCTTGTAGCTGGTGTTTAAACAAGCTATGGGCCTGTAGTTCTTTGGACATGACAAATCTCCGACCTTAGGGATCAATACCGCGCGTCCTTCCACTATCCACTGCGGGACGGGTTGTTCTCCGTTTGAGAAAGTAGTAAATATACGAGCTAGATGTTGGTGCGTAGAAGTAAACTTCTTCCACCAAAAGTTGTTGATTTTATCTGGCCCTGACGCCGAAAAGTTCTTAGTTCTAGCGATAACTTTCTTCACTTCTTCAGCAGTAATTAGTGGAGACTCTTCCTCTGGACCTTGTAACCTTTGCCTTTGGCAAAAGTTACGAAAGAGTGATATATCAGAAGCGTCTTCATTTAGCTGATAAGTATCTCCATATACTTGCTCCCAGAAGACTTGAATCTCTTCTCGACTAGGCGGATTTTTAACTACACATGAAGCTTTATTGAACAGACGGGAAGGATTAGTAGGAAAGGTGGAATTTTCCTGAATCCACTTAACTCGCCGTTCAAAGCGCTGTTTCGCTGTTGAATGAGATCTTACTTTTTGCGTCCAGTGCTGCTTGATGGTCGACAGTTTACACTTGTTCAGTGTGTGATTTGCTTTCCTCAAGTTTCGAGCAAGTGCCCTAGCTTTTGGAGTGAACTTTTTATTTGATGTTATGTAGCTAATCACGCACTGAACATTTGATGCATGCCGTCTCGCCGTCTCAATTTTGAACTAAAGCTGTGCAATACGCTCGCGTGTCTTTCTCAGGCGTACCGAAGTATCGTTGCTCCTATCGTCGCTAAGCAGGGAGACCACCTTCTCGTAAACTACACAGTTCAGATTCCAGAGATTAACATCTTCGAGGAGCAAATCGCGGAGAGCAGTATTAGCTTCAGCTAATTTGTCCATCCTGAGGAAGACTTTTTGGTGGATAGATCTCCTACTTCTCATGTTGGCATTATCGGCTATCTGCAAAGTTGGTCTTGCTGGAACGGGTGGAATGTTCGCTGGAGGATGTTGCTCCTCTTCCTGTTGACAAAGGACAAAGAGCTTCATATCCATTTTTTCGCAAAAAGGATACCTGATCTCTTAAATACTGAGGCGTTTTATGAGCATATTCCGAGTGCATATTGC
This sequence comes from Andricus quercusramuli, assembly GCA_932178445.1. NCBI lineage: Eukaryota > Metazoa > Arthropoda > Insecta > Hymenoptera > Cynipidae > Andricus > Andricus quercusramuli. The sequence continues at coordinate 28,284 of CAKNXH010002276.1, read as the reverse complement.
CCCAACGGTCATGTAACCTCTTCATGAATCCTCTCCGCGCCGGTGAGCTTCTTTGCCAACAGGTAAGAAGGTCCCGCCTGAGTTGGTCCGACCATTTAAATCAATGTTCTCGCGTTTGTCCGGGGCCATTGCCTGGTCGTCGCCTCGGTTCGTTCCTATTGCCACTCCCAACTGAACCATGGCCTCCATCCGAGAGAGGCCTATTGTGGGTGGCACTGCGCGATACTTGTGTCGTAACCGCATAATTCGTTGCATTGGGGAGTTAGCCCAAAGCAACGCGGCTGACTGCAAGAGCCGGAGCTCTTGGGCGATGGGGTCGCCACATCCCTACTATTATTATATTATTATTATTTATCATTATTGTTTTATTTATTAGATATTATTCAAAAATATTATTATATTATTTAACTGTATTATTATTATTATTATTAACCAATCAATCAATCAATCAAATAGAATCATAGAAGTTAATTATTCCTTTCAGCACTAGTCTAGAATCTAAGAAGCCATATGTACAGCTTCCAAAATGGCGCCATACAGTCTACGAAACTCCATTCACTCTACTCAAGTATACAAATCACTGAAATTTTAATTTTTTTAAATAAAAAAGATAAATTTTCCAAAATAAAGTCGAATTTTCATCCAACAAAGATTTCAGTTGATTTTTCAACGCAAAATGTGAATTTTTCTAAGAAGGTCAATTTTCTATGAAATAGTTGAATTTCCAACAAAACAGAAGATTTTTGGACCAAAATGGATGACCTTTTAATAAATTTATTGAATTTTCTAACCAAACAGTTGCATTCTTATCCAAGAAAGGTGAACTTTCTACTAAAGCAGATGAATTTTCTAAGCAAAAAGACAGATTTTCAACATAATAGTTGGATTTTCATCCAAAAAACACTTCAGCTAATTTTCTAACACTAAAATTTTCTACGATATAGTGGAATTTTCAAGCAAAAAGATTGACTTTTTAACAAAACTGTTGAATTTTCAAACAAATAATAAAATTTACAACAAAAAAGATCAGTTTCAGGAGGAAGCCACTACAAAAAGAGAAACATAAATACAAAGCAAATAAATTACAGACAAGAATGTTATATCAGGGTTACCTCAAAACTAAATTTTAAAATTTCTCTAATTTTTCCCTGACCAATTTTTCATTTTCTCTGATCATTAATATTCAAAGACCAGAATATTACATTTGTAACATTTTGAACCTAAAATCTTTTATAAGCTTTTATAAGATTTCCAAAAACTTATAAAATATGTTTTAAATATTTCAATGAAATACTTTTTCACCCAAAAAATTGGATGAAGACCTATAAAATAAAAAAAAATATTCCAGATTTTTTTTCAACGTATCTGAAATCGTAATTTTTTTTCAGTTCTATCAAGAAACATGGGAAAATTATATTTATCTACGCTTAAAACAGAATGATACTACTTACTTCCTTGTATTTAACCTCGTTTTTATGAAATGTAAAATGCCTAAAATATAATTTTAGCTCGAATTTAAGTGTTCAAAAATTTGTCAAAAATAAATTTGTTTATTTTCCATTAAAAAAAATTTTTTCTTAAATTCAAAAACTACAAACTCGTGTAGCGCGCGATTGATGACGCTGTTATTTTCAAAATATAAAAGTAACTAAATTAAAATTAAATTTTGAAACGGTAACGATTGCTAGTTTTTGCAAATTATTTTTATTACACACATTTGATTAAATATTTATCTCCATTTTTAAATGCAAGTGTTTGGTTAAAAATTCATGTACTTTACAGGAAATTATTCTATTTTGGCGGCAAATTGAAATAGTTGCTTAACAGATCAACTCTTTTATTGTACATTATTATTCTTTGGCCAAAGAATTATTATTTAAGTTGCAAATTCTAATATTTTAAAAATACAAAAGTAACACAGAAAAAGTTATATTGCAAAACAGTAACAATTTATAGTTTTTTTCAACATGAAAGAAACATAAAAAATACATTTGGATAAAAATCCCTGCATTTTTTTAAAACTAACCTTTTTTTTGTACATAATTAATCTTTTTAATTATTTCTTAAATTTTATTTTATTACCATTATTCATTATTATTTATTGTTATTATTCTTTATTATTATTATTCCACTGCTTGTTTGAAAATAGTGAAGCAATTCATGGAAATATTGGTTGAAAGTTGAACTCTTTTGTTAAAAAATCTGTTCTTTTTGTTGAAAATTTAACTTTTTTGTTTACATCTTTTTTCTAACAAAAAATTTGATTAAATATGTATCTCTTTTTTTAATTAAAGTATTTCGTTAAAAAATTCATTTATTTCGCAGATAATTATTCTCTTTTGGTGGCAAATTAAAAAGGTTGTGTAAAGGATGAACTCTTTCATTGAACATTATTATTTTTTGGTTGAAGATTTATTATTTTTTATAATTTTAGCTTTATTTCTGCGTTTTGTAAGAAACAAAATAAATATGAAACTTTTTCAAAAGTGTGCGAAGTTTTTTTATGTATTTCTGTTGAATAAGATACCAAAAACCTGCAATAATTATGTTCTTAACCTTCAGCTTCAGCAAAGATGGCATCAATTACATCTTGTTATAATCAGCCCTGCGACTTATATTTACAGTTTTTTCTTTTAATGAAAGTTTCAATGACAGCAGAATCGCAGGATATGTATTCCTGGAAAAGCTAAGCGTTGATTTATTAAAATTCAATTATTTATTTTTAAAAATTTAGAAAAAGCGACAGTAAGACAAAAATTCATTAACAAAAAGAATTAATAAAATAATTATTTTTCCTGGGCTGAAGAAAATAATTTTTTATCAGAAAAAACGTATTTTCAACTAGTTGAGTTCAACCAAAAAATAAGATTTTTGAACCAAATGGTTGAATTCTGAACCAAAGAGATGAACTTCGAACAAGCAAGAATAATTTTTGAAACCAGGAGATAAATTGTCATCTAAATAGATTAATTTTTCATAAAATTTTTAACTTATAAAGTATACATTTCTGACCCAAAATGTATCAAGTTAATTTTGAGCAATTTCTAACAATTAAAATGTTTAACGAAAAAAACAATTGAACAAAGAAGTTCAACCAAGTGGTTCAATTTTCAATAAAAAAGTATTTATTTCTAACCAAATTGTTAAATAAATGTTCTACCAAAAATGATGAATTTAAAAAAAAAACACATAAATTATTAAAAAATCTCTAAAAGACTTAAATTTTTAACCCGAAAATAGAATATTTCAACAAAAGCGTAATTTCCAACAAATGAGATTATTTTTTAACAAACGAAAGAAATTATTTTTAACTAAAGTGTTAAATTTTCAAGACAAAAGATGAACTTTTCTACCAATTTTCAATTTAAATGATGAATGTTGAATTTTTAACCAATAAAGATGAATTCTCCACAAAAAAATGTAATAGATTACTTCTACCAAAAAAGACTTTAATTTGAAATAAAAAACAGAAACTCATTTTCTAAAATTGATATAGTTAAATCTTCAATCAAGAGATTTAATTTTCAACAAAGTATTTTAACGTTTAACCAAGTAGATGAACTTCGTCGGAAAAATGACTTTTTGAGAAAGCAGTTCCCAAAAAAAAAATCAAAGTTTTAACCAGATAGAATTTTCAACTAAAAATAGTTGAATTTTCTTATTGCGTTCTATGAATTTATTTGAAATTCATCCAAATTGACACCAAATTCGTAGTATATTTTATGGACGGTTCCTAAGCAAAATTCACAGCCTTTTTTAGGTTGTCCAGGATTTCTTAATAAGATAAAATTTCTTCATAACAGGGAAAGAAGCTGAATTATTCAAAAAGGAGGAAACGGGGGAAATAGGGGAAAGAGTGCGAAGTCTGTATTCAGAGGCTTTACTTCTAAGATCTCTAATTATCATTTTTTAAGGCAAACACAATACTTGTTATTGACATTTTCCCCCCACGGAATAATTCGTGAGAATATACTTCAAATGAGTGATATTTAAACTGTGATAGCACACATTTAGATTAAGTGCTTATAACCATAAAAATTGTAAAATAATTACAATTATTCAAAACAAATTATCTTACAAATTTATGTTGAAAAGATTTTTTCAATACCATCGTTTTATTTCCGCATCGGTGTTCTTGAGCCGATCAAGGCTAAATATCGCTGGAAAAAGTAGGTCTATTTGTATGAACTAACTTTATTTAAAAGTCATTAGATATGCCAAATCAGAAAAGTTTCAGCAAAAAAATACATTTTCATTAGTTTAGAATATTTTAGTTTACAACAATTATAACAAATTTCATTGTTTTATCTATATCCAATCAAAATATGTAAATAATGTTTCTTGAAACTTTTCCAAATATTTTATTATATATTCTTGCATTTCCTTAAATTCTTTTCATATAATTATTGGTTTCTTATCTTATCTATATACTCAATGCCTTTTCTTCCAATCTTCTTCCATATGTGAGCGACATCAAAATTATATTCAGTGTTTATACTTTTATTTTTTTATACTTATATGTTTCAATCATTTATTTTTTATCCGCGGCTCAATTCTTATCTATCCGCCAAAAACTCAGACTTGATCTCGTCACCTATCACGGAATAAAAATTTATCCGTTTCAATAAATGCTTATCCACTTTAATCCTTTCTCTAAAAAATGTATCCTATCACCGTTCTAATCCATGAATCTGTATCCGCAACCCTATCCTCGTCTAGCTGAGACCTACTTTGACATTCCCTAATATCTATCACGGATAGGATACTTATCTCTGCCAATCATTACATATCCTCTTTAATCCTTTCTCCACAAAAAAAATTGGCTATCCGTTATGGTACATAATTTTCCATTCGTCACCATATCCTTGAGCATCCGCGACGAACATTGATTTTTCTCGTTAAGTAAGACGGATAGAATCTTAATCCGTGTCAATCATTACTTATTCTCTTTAATCCGTTCTCCGTAATATAAATTAGAATAAGTATGGATTGAAACGGATTCGCAATATATTCATATTTCCTATCCGTTTCTATCCATAATTTCCCACTCGGTAACCTATCCTTTTCTATCCGCACAAAAAACGTATTAAATTCCATGCAATTCGTAAACCAGTTTTTATTTTTTATTTCGTAAATGACAAGTTGAATCGCAAAAATTTGTTTGATATAATTTGTGCCTTTTTAATGTTATATAGGCTAATTTTTTTCCTTCATTTTCTGACTTGTTCTTCAAGACAATCTGCAAAGATGAGAAGTTTGTTAAATCCTACGCGAAATTGTGAATAAATGTGAAAAAGTATGAAAATATGTCCCAGTGGTTCTAGTGAACACAACGGTCATTATGTGGTCACTCTAAGGTCACGCAGCTACTTAACCGTTCGGTTCGCAAGGTCCGCTAGGTTATCTCTGCACATCCAGAAATTCGCGTGCACATCTGGGAGTGTACCATCTGTCCATGTGCACATATGGGATACTCCCAGCTGTACACTTCAGAATGGAGATGTGTCCTGTTGTACCACTGGCGTGATGCTCAAAAAGTTTTTCTTAAAATTATAAATATAGTATATTATTATATTCACCAATACAGCTGAAGATGATCGCCGAAGATAAGACCAGAATATAGATAATCCACATCTTTTCTAATTTAAGAAAACACTGTCTAATATAATAATGTACCACTTGATTTACAATGTAAGTGATGAATAATTTAGCGGTTCATCAGAATGTACAATGCGCAATATCGTCCTTATCTTAAAGTTTTAAGTCGTTAAGATTTTCCTCGTGAGATATTGACATTTCACAAGATTCAATATATATGCAATCTTTTAAGTTTCAAAAAATTCTGGTTTTTACACGGTCATTTTGTATACTTTCTTCTGTAACTGATGAATCATCATTGATATGAGCTTTAGAAAAGCCAGCCGATTAGTTTCATTTCCTGCTGGGTGACCAAAAAAAATATGTTTGTAACTGTCCTTCCGCTTCTAAAAATATGTCTGCCACGAAAATCTCGAAAGAGACGAATTTTCTACAAAACAGTTTACTTTTTTAACCCTAAGATATGAATTTTTAACAAGAAAGTTGATTCCTAACCAAGTAGTTTAACTTTATACCAAGAAGATTAATGTTTTACCAAAAGAGATGAACTTCCAATTAAAATTATGAATTTTCAACCAAACAAGTGAATTTTTAACGAGTAAGTTTAACCTTTAACTAAATGTTTTAATTTTCATCCAAAAGAATTAAATCTTCAAGAAAAGAATATTTTAATTTCAAACTAAATAGTTGTAGTTTTATTTAAAAAAAAAGATGAAATTTCCACATCAAAGATTGTGCAGATAAGGAACGAAAAAAAACTTGAAGCAAAATTATAGTTTCATGAAAGAAATTATGTTCAATACAAAATAAAAACTTCGAATAACTATATATTTTTTATGTTTCTTTGTTTATTTGCTCTCAAGTTATATAAATATAATTGACTTGCATGATGGTGGCGGAAGTGAGAACGTGCTTGGTGACAGGTGCTGAGAGAATTTTACGGAATTTGTGTGGAAGGTGTGAGTGGAGTGTGAGGGTGGAAGCCCAGGAGGTGAGTAGAGTTGTATGGGGTGAAATGGGGAGATAAAAAGTATTTTTGGCGTGGGAGTGAGGTGGGATTTAGGTAGATAGAAAAAGTGAGGTTAGGGTTGCAAGGAGTCGGAAGAGTTTGTGGCAGGAAGTCTTGGGCCTTTGAGGTGTCAAGGGTGGTTCTAGCAGAGATAGGGGATGTTAAGGCAGAGAAAGGGATGTCTGCAGGGACTGTGAGGAGTAGAAATGAAAACAAGAGGGAAATAAAGGGAAAATTTGGCGGCGAGTTTTCAGAGACATCTGTCAGCTGCGGTGGGTACTGCCAGTTACCGGCGGCAGAGCGGGAGGGAAGCAGTGAGAGTGCTCTCAGTGCTGCTAGTGAAATAGACGGGGAGGAAATTTTCCACGTGCCACGGCGGGCAACAGCGCGTCGTTCGGTGTCGAGTAGCGCGTCGGGGAGAGGGCGAAGGCCGAACGGTGGGAACGAAGGAAGCGAGAACGTAAGGGAAAGAGAGTCGAGCACAAGTGACGGGGAGGATCTCTTGAAGAGGAAGAGAGACAGTCGAGAGAGTCTGGACAAAATCGAATTGGAGAATCCTTTTAAAAAAAAGCTTGAGAACACCTAGGTCACCCCCTTCCCCCCACCGTGGAGGGAATGGCAGAGATGGAGGCTCTTGGGAGGCTGGTAGGCGAGTTCAGGGGGCTGAAGGAGGACGTGAGGGGGACTAAGGAGCAGATGGAAGGCATGAGGGAGGAAGTGAGGGGGACTAAGGACCAGATGGAAGGCATGAGGGAGGACTTGAGAATCAGAGGTGAAACATGAGAAAAGGTGGTGAATGAGCTGAGGGAGAAAGTAGAAGAGTTAGAGAGGGAAAGGAATGAGAAGGAAGTTAAAATAAAACAGATGGAAGAGGAGATCAGGTTGTGGAAGGAAGGGACGGAAAAGATCTTGAGAAGGTGGAGGGCAGGACGGAAATGGAAGTAGGAGACGGGAGTGGGGGGAATGAGAATAAAGGTATTTGGGAGGGGGTAGAGAATATGATAGAAGATAAAGTAGGAAAGCGTAGGAATACAAAGGAGGAGAGGGCGGATAGGTAAAGGATTAGGGCATTGGAGTTGAGAATGTAGAGAAAAGAAAAGGCAAACAGGAGAAATAATATCATGATAAGAGGCTTGAAGCTAAAGAGTGGAGAAGAAAGGAGGGCGTGGAACAGTTGCTACAGAGCATAGGGTGGGTTAAAGGCAGGGTAGGAAAAATTAAGTCGGTGGGGAGGAAGGAGAAGGAAATGGAGGTTGTGGAGTTGGATAGCTGGGAAGAAAAGTTGAGGGTAACGCGAAATAAGAACATGATGAGGATGAGGGGAATGCAGGTGTGGGACGAGGAGAAAGAGGTGTTAAAGGAAGTGCAGGGGAATTTGTACTGGAACGTAGCAGGGGTAAAGAAGAAGGAATTTAATGTTGTGGGACTGGTAGAGACATGGGTAGAAAGAAAGGAATTGGATAGAATGGAGCTGAAGCTGCCCAGGGGGTATAGGTGGAGAGTCCAGTAGGCGGTCAGAGTCAAGAAGAAAGGAAGGGCCAGCGGGGGAAATATAACCGTCGCTAGAGATGGATTAGAGAAAAAAGTTCATGGAGAGGAAGAGGGGTAGGGAGTGTAAATTAGGGAAATAAAAATAGGAGGGGTAACGTGTAAGCTTGTGACAGTGTACAATAAGGATGGAATGGAAAGAATTAAAGAAAGGATGGGGAGCGAAGGGGGACTTTACAGGGAAGGGGAGAGCTTCGAAAGGAAATCGAAGGATAAGAATCGAAGAGGGAGATTACACATATGCAAGTAAGGTGAGGGTATCGGTGATAGACTATGTGGTTATGAATATGCAAGGATGGGAGGAGACCAAAAAATTCGCAGTAGAGGGGAGGGTGGAATCAGACCATCAGTCATTAAGTCTGTGGATAAGAGGTGAGGGTGGCGGAAGACAAGGCAAAAAAGAACTCTCGATAGGGGAGAGGGTGACATGGACGAGGGAGGCGATAGAGAAGTATCAGGAGCAGCTAGGAAGGGTACGATTTAGAGGGGAATCGGTGGAAGAGATATGGGAGGATCTGAAAGAGAAGGTGAAAATGTGTGTGCAAAAGAAGGTATTTAGAAAGAAGAAGAAAGGAATGGTGAAGCCGTGGTGGGATAGGGAATAGAAAGAGATGAAAAGGAAGGTGAAGAGGAAGTACAAGAAGTGGAAAGAGGGCAATGCGAGAAGGGAGGAGTACGTAGAAATTAGGAAGGGGTTTCGAATTGATGTGTACGAAGAATGATCAGGAAAATTAGTAAGATCTGGAAGAGGAGTTAGAAATTTTTGAGGCAGAGAGGGACGTCTGGAAGATAATAAATAAGTTTAGGAAGCGTAGGGTGGGGGTCAGCGAGAACATAGGGAGTGAGGAGTGAAGGGAATTTTTTAAAGAATCATTCCAGGGCTCAGATTTAAGGAAGATGGATGGGGGAAATAGAAGAACGGGGGAGGCAGAGATGGAGGAGTAGAATGGCGAGGACATATAGGAGCAGATAAGGAAGTTGAAAAGGTCAAAAACAGCAGGGCTGGATGGGGTAGAGAACGAAGCATGGCTGTTTAGTACACAAGAGGTTAGGGAGAGGCTGGAGGAGGTAGTGAAGAAAGTATGGAGGGGCGTGGGATTCCCAGGAGGGTGGAGAGAAGGATTAATAGTGCCACTGTATAAGAAAGGAGATGGAGATAGACAGGAAAATTATAGAGGGATTACGCTAATGAATACGGCGTATAAATTATACGCGATGGTGGTTGCAGAGAGACTGCGGAAGAATGTCGAGGGGAAAGGAATATTACCGTAGACGCAGGCGGGATTTAGGGTGGGTAGGAGTACACTCGACAATATCTACGTTCTGCAGCACGTGGTGGATAGAGAATAAGCGAATAAGGGGACGAGAGTGAAGGCGTTTTTCGTGGCTCTCAAAGGCGCGTTTCCGTCTGTGGATAGGGGGAGGTTATGGAAGGCGATGGAGGATAGGGGAGTAGAGAAAGGCCTGATTGAGAGGGTAAGGGAGATATATGAAGAGACCAAAGACAAGGTAAGAGGACGGGAGGGGATTTCGCAGGGACTCTGGATGGATAGGGGTTAAGGCAAGAGCGTCCACTTAGCACAACGCTTTTTGCGATTTTAATTGCGGATATGGAAAGTAAGCTGGAGGCCGGGTTGGTAGGAGGAGTCAGGATAGGGGGTGTTAGAATGGGAGGAGAGTGGAAGTGGAAGGGAAACGAGGTGCAGGAGGTAAAAGAGTTTGTGTACTTGCGCTTCGTGTTTCGGAGGAATGAGGGAGTGGAAGGTCACATAAAAGAGAGAGTGAGGAGGGCAAATGTGGTGATGAGGCAGGTGTGGGGGTCGGGAAAGAAGCTATTCGCAGATGATTCTGGACGGAGAATGAAATTGTTTGATTCGCTAGTGATGAGCGTGCTATTGTATGGAGTAGAAGTGTGGGCGGAAGGAAAGTTAAGAGGTAAATAGAACGCAGGATAGGTATGCAAAGTGGACCCTGGGATTGGCAAGGAACACGCCTAAGTATATTATCAGGAGGAAGACGGGGAGAACGAGTGTAGGGATTCTAGCAGGGAGCAGGGCGTGTAAATATGAGGAGAAATTTTTGGAAGAGGGGGGAAGCAGGCTGGTTAGGGAGTGTTGGTGGGAGAAGGATAACAGGAGAGATGGTGGGAAGATGGAGGCTGAGAGGGACAGGTATTTTAGAATGAATGGACTGCAGATGGATGAAATGAGAAGGATGCACGAGGAAGGAAGGAAGGTTCATGACTTGGTTAAGCAAAACGGCATGGAGAGATAGAAGACAGAAGAGGAAGAGAGAAAAAGATAGTTAAGGGTGTAACGGGAACTACGTGTGAATCATGTCAAGGGCAAGAGCGCAATATTTATGTGAGAAAGGAGAGAAAGGAAGTCAGGAGCTTATAGCGAGGATGAGGTGTGGTTGCATGGAGGGTTTCAATAGGTTCTGGCTCTCTCGGGAGAAGAGGATGTGTGAACTGTGTGGAAAGGGGGATGCAAGAGTGGAGCACTGGTTGGAGGATTGCGTGGAGGTGGAAAGAAGTGAGATGAGCATGGAGGTATTGTTGCATGAAAAGGGAAAAAAAGGGCAGTAGCATGGGTGAAGGGAGTTGGAGATGAAGAGATGGAAGGAGGAAGAGGAATGGAGACGGAAAGATTGTAAATAGGAGAGAAAGTAGATATAAGTAAGATGTAAATATTGTAAATAGTAGATAAGTAGCAGGTATTAGAGCGAAAGCAGAGTTTGGCAAGCGAGGCAATGCAAAAAAAGTAGGGACGTGCGAGCGAGTCGAGGCGAACCGAGGAAGGCAAGGCGATAAGAGCGCGCGGCTTTGAGATAAGGAATGGATGGATGTTAGTTTTTAAGGGTTAGTTTTAGGAAAATTCTGTAAAAATGGAAGTGTAAGCGAATCAATTTTTTAAGGCCAGCAGCCTGAAAAATAAACGTTTATCTATCTATAAATATGATTTTCCTAGGTATCACAACTCGGTTTTGAAAAGTTGTCTTTAACACCTTTTTGAATATTCTATTTAACCTTTGTTCTGCACTGGGGGTAGGATATACCCCAACGTATTTTCAAACGCGTTTCTCTAATCCGTACAATGCGAATCGGGACCTGTGCTGCCGTCTACATGTAGTCTAGGAATAACATTTCAAGATCCCATACATAGTTTAGCCCGTCCGGCTTTTGTCTGCTCTTGGCAGAGGTGAAAAGTTGACGTTTGGAAATTCTGGGGTGTGAAATACCCCATGTGCACAGTATGTGTAATTTCATGAATAATTTCAACTTTTATTTTGTCGTTTTTTTGGCCTATTAGTGCGTAAATAGTGTGACTAATAGTGGAAGAGAGCTTGTTCTTTTCCTCTTTTATGAATACATATATTTGTAATGTCTGTAGATGACTTATAATTTGAGAAACCGCCCCATTCTAGAGCAGCTACATGTGGGGGACGAAGAATCCAACGGCTTCGATGATGTTGTAGATTGATATTTGTTCCTAAAATCTGGTAATTTTTTTTATATTTGTATAATTTCACATCATTTTGTGTGATAATGACTCAAAAATCTTCCAATAAAACGATTATTTTGAAAATAGACCCATATTTCTTATAATAATCAATACTTTCATTTTTGTTAAAATCGCGTGAATTCATATAGAAAAATAAATATTCTTTTTTCAACTCCGCCATAAACTAATATTTCTTCGTGAAAGTGTGGTACTTCAAGAAAATAATCCCGCAAAATTTATTCAAAAATATTAAAAATTGACATTTTCATGCATTTTTCAGTGAAAAAGTCCATTTTTCGTTTTTTTTTTCGTTAACATCATTTATAATTTTTGTACATTACAAAATGTTAATGCCATCTATTAGACCTTATCTTAAAAGCTTTATGCAATGGCCAGCAATTTTGTTTGAGTCAAAATAACGAATTGTACGTCTGCAATAAACGTTTGAAGTGACTGGGGTATGACATACCCCCTGTGCATAATACGTAATTTCAAAGAGGTGTGCACAACAAAGGTTAAATAAATGTTAAAAGAAAGGATAACTGTAAATATTCGATTAGCAAATTTTATCTTTTAAAATAAGTCGAATTTTTCCTAAAATTTTGAAAAGAAATTCTCCAAATTAAAAAAATGTCCTTATAATCTTCCAGACTCTAACTTGATAATTTTGGAAATCTTAGAGAATTTTTAAATATATTTCCACTTATTCTTTTTGAATGAACTTCGAAACATAAAAGACCACTCAAAAATTGCCCAGAAATCTTCTTAACAAATTTTTATTCCCTTGAAAACTTTCAAAAATCTTTAAAAAATCTACTTTTTTGTTTCGATTTCTTTAAAAATCTTAATTTTTTTATTTTGTCAAATCTTCACAAACTTATAATTACTTTTGTATCTTTTCAAAACTTCTGAATATGTCTTGATCATATTCGAATTTTTTCTATAATTTTGTAATCTCGCAAAATTGAAAAATTTTGTTTTAAAATATTTTCCATTCTTTTCCCAAGATTTAGGAAATCATTAGAAAGGTTGAAAGATTCTTCCTCAAATTTTACAAAAATCTACATTTTATATACAGTTTTCGGAAATGTCTTCAAATTTTAATTTGTGTGAAAACTATTTAAGCAGCGAGTCACATTTTGTAAAAGAGGAAACTAATCTGCTCATTTCGAAGAAGTAAATGCGATTGAAAAAATGAGTCAACACAATGTACTAATTGATATAATGTACGCCTGTAAATGCGCATGTACTTTTAGGTACTTTTCATAGATAGAATATTCTAGACGTACTGCCATATATAAACCGCCCATTTTGGTCAGCTAGTTAGTTCTTTGCCCGATTCCCTTAGAATAAAGTTGTAACACAATTGAATCAATATATGTATATCTAAAACTGAAGTAATTGACGTATTTGGAGTCATTGATTCCTGACCATCCTGTACCGCATAACAAATCTGCAAGTGTTAAGCCCTGTACTATGAAAGATTAATATTCTAAAAACTCAAAAGAAGAAAGAAATTTTGAAGAAAAATATTGGAAAAGGATGAATTTAAAAACAAGAGTTTAAAACAATCAAAAAAGAAAAGCATTATTCGTTGTTAATACTAGTGCCTGAACCGAGTAGGGTACTATACTGCAAAAACAATTGAATAAGAAATTCTAAAAAGGAAATTGAGAAAGAACGAGGGAGCAGCAGCGAAAAGGAGGTTGCAGTGATCAACAGGTCATCACATCACGTGCAGCAGCCCAGGTATTGATCCGCGACCCTGAAACAACTCAGCGGAGTCAAGCAACGCAGCGAAAAGAAATTATAAGTAAAGAAGAATTGTTCTTAAGCTACATTTTTGTACGGATTAGTTGATTTGACCTACAAATTTATAACATTTTAATGTTATAAATTTCGTGTTCAAACTATTGTGATCCTTAGACTCACGTCCGTACACACGGTTATGGAGCTCCCTGGCCTCCGTGTCCGTCAATGAAAAAAAATTACCTGAAATTTATTGGCATTGCTGCAGCACGATCCTAAGGAATCAAGGTTTGAACGGTGAAAACCCTGTGATGTAATTTAGCCAGAAAAAAAATTAGACAAAGGAAAAATCAGCAATAGCTAAGCAAAGGAAGTTGAGAAAAAACTAAAATCATGTCGCAAGTTTACACCCGTTCAAGTTAATTATAGGTACACACCTCACAAAAACGAAAAATTAGGTAGAAGAAAATTGAAAGAAGATTTTTTTTAAACTGGAATTTTTTATTTATCCAGAAAAAAATCATAACGCAACTGAAACTGACTCATCCGCGGACACAGACTCAACGGACACGATATGTAAAATTAATAACCCCATTTTATACCGCAGACAATATGTCCCGCGCATTATCTCCTAATGCCAACAGAGTGCAATCCCGGGCCTCCTCATAGCACAGAAATTGAACCTATACAAAGTCAAGGCCGTACTGATTTACTGTCGGTGAAGAAATAAACAGGACGATAAGGGAAATAAATAGTTGCGATTTTATCATAGCCGAAAAAATTGAAGGAAACACGGAAAAGGCACTGAGATATACGGGAAATTATTCTTTCGAAGAATTATTCCGGACATTGTGACAAAATTTGTCACATTAAGGTTCCGTTCCAGCATTAAGAAGCAAATTAGGAAACGTTCCAAGCAAATTTATTATTAGATTTTATCACAGCCGAAAAAATTGAAGGAAACACTGAAAGGGCACTGAGATATTATTATAGATTAGCAGTTCGAACTCGAAAGTTCATTGCCTCATCTACCCGAGACCGCCACACATCTCTGTCCTATGCATCCTCCATCCAGTTTAAGTCATCATGTCCTAGTTCTTTTAGACCATCCCTTGCTACATGCCCCGCCCATCTTAATTTACGCGCTTTCATTACTCTATTAATATTTGCTGACCCGTAGAGAGCATGCAGCTCATCATTATGCAGTTTTCTCCATTCACCAGTCTCTTCGTCCCTCTTTGGACCATAGATTTTTCTAAGTACTTTATTCTCGAAAACTCTAAACCTATTCTTCTCTCCTTTCGTCAGCACCCATGTTTTACATCCATACATGACGACCAGCATTATTATCGTTTTGTAAATTCTTACTTTAATTTTTCTAGATAGCGATCGAGATTTTTGTAGCTTGTTTGCTGCATAATAGCACCCATTGCCTGCGTGCAACCGCGTAATTAATTTCAGGTTTAATGTTATTTTCGCTAGTGATAATAGACCCTAGGTATTTAAACTCGTTAACCCTTTCGAATTTCATATTTCCGGCTATTAGGTCCCCGTCTTGATTACTTTGTTCGATATCTGACGACGGTCACATATTTTGTCTTCAATTCGCTAACTTCCAAGCTAATATCTTTGGCTTTTGTGATCAAGATTTCTACATTTTAGCTACCGTTTCTTGGTCATCCCCTAGAAAGTCATGATGATCCGCATATCCAAGAATTTGTATTATCCAATTGAGGGTAGCACCGGCCGATTCGTCTGCACTTGTCTGACCACGTATCCTTAAACTAAGTTGAAAAGGACGCACGAAAGTGCATCGCCCTGTTTCAGGCCATCGCGGATCGAAAACTCTTCAGGTAAACTTCCGTTTAGATGTATTCTACCCCTACTGCCGCTTGAGCAAATTTCGATAAGTCTAACCAATTTTCTGGGCACACCCAAGAACTCTAGGATCCAGTACATTCGTGCGCGTATAATATAGTCGTAAGCCTTTTTGAAATCGATGAATAGCTGATGTACTGCTTCATTAAATTCCCATTTCTTTTCCAACAGTTGTCTGATTGTAAACATTTGATCGCTTGTAGATCGGTTTCGGCGGAATTCACTCTGGTAATCCCCAAGGATTTCCTCGGCAAAAGGAGGTAGTCTACTTAGGATTACATTGGACTGGATCTTATAGCACGAAGGAACAAGTGAAATTCTCCGATAATTGTTACAGTTCGTTTTATCGCCTTTTTTATAGATGGGAATAATAATAGAGGTATTTCATTCCTCCGGCATGCGTTCTGTTTTCCGAACTGCGCGTAATAATTTACAAATTTGCCTTCTGAAGAAATGGCCTCCATTTTTATCAGTTCTGACGGTAGGTCGTCGATGCCGGTGGCTTTGTTATTTTTCAACTTCTTCATGGCCATTTCTATTTCTATATCAGTAGGATCATCAATTAATAGATCGGCAGTGTGGATTTCACTGAAATTACCTTCATCGGAGGCTTCGCGTACGTTTAATAGTATATCAAAATAGTTTTTGCATAAATTCAGTCTCTCCGTCACATCGGCTACTAGATTGCTATTTTCGCCCCTTATTACTTTCGTTCTACTTTGAAAGCCTTTCCTTATAAAATTGATTCCCCTGTACATCTCACGCGGGTTATTTTGATTATTATGATTCTATTGCCAGTATTTAATTCTTTTCCCACTCCCTTTTCTTGGATCTATGAAGCCTATTTGTACTTTTACTAATCTCGAGATACTTCTTATGTGTTTGATCACACTTATTTTGTAAACTAATTAGTTTGGTCTTCCGACGTTTTTCAACCCAAGGTTTGCACTCTTCTTCAAACCATGGTTTGCTTTTGGTTACTTTCTTTAAACCTATAGTAAGTTTCACGCCTGTCTTTATCGCCTTTTTCATATTGTTCCACAAGGTTTCCGGGTCCTCCTCGTGATTATCGTTATCGTTTCTCTGTTCTTGGAGAGCGTCAAACCTATTAAAAATCTCAACTTAATAATTTAATGTTTCTGTTGGTATTTTAAACTTATCTATGTAGAAACGGACTGTTGGCTCTGTGCGGCTTGTTTTCTTACTTAAGGCTAGTCTAGATCCTAGTTTTAGTATCACGGGAAAGTGGTCTGAATTTAAATCCGCTCCCCTGCACGATCTTATATCGAGAATGTTTGTCAAATTATATTTACCTCTTTGTTTGTCAGGACTGAAGCTTTCATGACAATCAAAAGTTGAAAGACTGAACCTAATTTGCTCGATAATCACCTATCTTTCTATTTCAAAAAGTTATGCCAAAATTTTTTCTGTCTCTTTTACGTATGGTTAAGAACTCTATTAAAAAACTGAGATATAAAAAACTTGTCAATAAGAAAAAAGCACTGGAACTCAAACTTCGAAATTCTTCTATTACTTGTCTATGATATTTATTTCTTTATGATATAAACCTGTCTATATTATTTCTTTCTCTGTGATCTGAACCTGTCTATATTATTTCTTTCTCTGTGTTCTGAACCTGTCTATATTATTTCTCTGATTCTCACCTGTTAATGATTTTTATCTGCATATTATATTTATATGTATGTGTCCATATTTATTATTTATAAAACGTGTGTGAACATCTAACCCAAAAAGTGTCAAAGTATTCAAAAAAGTAAGAAATGAAAAATTATAAATGTCCGTCCCAGGTTTAAACACAAACTTTGAAAAACGCGTTACAAGATATCAAGCACAAAAAGACCCCGCGTTAGCAGAAATAGTAGAAAATACCCAAAATCTTCCCATACGAACAAAAAAATCTCTAAACTTTAATCAAGAAATTTTAGAAAAACAAGACTCACCGATAGTCCAAAGACTAAAAGATAATAGTGTAATTTATGCTTCAAACTCGAATTTCGACGAAACATTAGGAAACGATACCCTTCTAGATGAAACTTTAACAAACAGCCGAATAAACTTCAGAGCGAATTCCACTGTTGCAGATTCAGAAAAATCAGTAGAAAACCAAGAAACTTCCATAGAAAAATCAGTTAATTCATTTTCAAACTCTTTTTCCGATTCGCAAAAATCACAAGAAAAGCAAACAACACTTTTCTCAGAACAAATAAATTCAAATATCGAAATAAAAAACGTTGATAAGCAAATTAAAATTGAACATATTTTACCAGAAATAATAATAACAAACCCTAACGGAGACAATTTCAATTTATCAGACTCAGACTCTGAAATTAAAAAAGACAGTATGAGTAAACCCCTAACAATCAGCAAATCTCACTTCGAGATGCGCTCGAAGTCGTTCCCTTGTTCGACGGAACAAATAACGTCCCCTTTTCACATTTCATAGAATCATGTTTTGAAGCAAGATCAATGGTCCCTAACGCCGAAGCCGAAGCAAATCTAGTGAAACTACTTCGTTCTAAAATCTCGGGAGAAGCAAGAAAATGCATTTATGGTCATACATTTTATTCAATAGAAGAATTAGTAAATAAACTCAAAACGGTATACGCTCCTACTAAAACAGTATATCAACTCCAAGGGGAACTCGGTAATATATATATGTGGGAAAATGAAAACGTAATATCTTATGCTTCGCGTATTAAAGAAATTACTGATAGAATAATTGACGCTCATAAAATGAACAATAAAGGAACAACCGAAAAATCCTTTCAAACTGAATTAGAAAATTACGCGATGGATCATTTTATTAGAGGACTTAGACCAGAATTAGAAATGAGAATAGGAACAGCAGATTCATTTTCGCAACTTGCTACTAAAGCAATTGAAATTGAAAAAAGATTAGCAACTAACAAAGACATAAGAAAAGAATCGCGACCTGTTCCTTATTCAGGAGAAACTTCTAAATCCAATAAAGTACACTTTACAAGAGGGGAAAATGCACAATGTCAATTTTGCGAAAAAACAGGTCATGTAGCATCAGTATGTCGTATTTTTGCAAGACAATTATCAAACCCTCAAAATACTCAATTTAATCGAACAAATAATTCTCAGACACAATTTCCTAATAATTATTCAAAACCTTACTTTAATAATAACAATAATCAAAGACAATTTTTTCCGAATAATTTTCAAAATCAAAGACAATTCTCTCCAAGTAATTTTCAAAGACAATCATTCCCTAATAATTATCCAAATCAAAGACAATCTTTTCCTAATTATCCCCAAAATCAACGATTTCAAGCACAAAATAATTGGTCAAATGACAAACCCCGTGGAGAGAACAGGGTCCTAGCCAACAATGGAATAGAAATGACTCTCGAAACGACCCAAAAGACGTGAATAACTATCAGCCTAAACCTAATAAAATAATATGTCACTATTGCAAAGAACCGGGTCATGTAATTAATGATTGCCGTAAAAGACAACATAATAATCAATATCAACAGCAACAACCGCAACAATTAAATCCTTCTCAACAAATAAATTCGGAAAACTCCAATGTCCTTCCCAGACCGGTTGCTCAGAGGAAGGCCTAAAGAAAGAATTAAATGCATCCGATCCTAATTCTGAAAATATAGAGAAACAAAAAACAGTAAAAGTAAACTTAAGCGTCACTGATACTATACCTCACATAACACTATCAGCAAACGGTTTGAATAATCCTGTGAGATTAATGATTGATACAGGAGCAGGTCCTAATTTAATTAAAGAAAAAGCAGTCGAATCGTGCGTGAACATTAATAAACAACATTGTCTGAAACTGACAGGAATTAACGAACACCCAGTATACACTCTCGGTCAAATAACAATAAACATTCTAGAATTTCCAACAATTTTTAATATAATTTCCAATGAATTACCAGTAGAACACGATGGAGTCTTAGGAAGTGAATATTTTCGCAAAAAGAATTTAAAAATAAATTATGCAGAAAAGCAACTAGAAATCAATGAAAAACACTACCCTTTTGACTCCTCTGAAATAATCATAATTCCGCCTAGAACAATTTCTGATTTTTATATACATGTTAAAAACAAGGATAAGGAAATAGGATACGTCCCTGAATTGTTGCCTAAAGACAGTGGTATATATTTCGGAAACGCAATAGTTAAAAATAACAACGGTAAAGCATATTTAAAAATCGCTAATACTCATGAAGAGCCAGTAGTACTTGCAATTCCAACTGTAGAAATTCTCGACTTTGAAGAATTGACACCTGAAAATAACGAAGCTTTTATTACACAAAATCAAAATGAAAATAATAAATACCAAACAGTCGAACAAGTCCTTAGCTGTTTTCTGAATTCAAATAAAAATGGAGATTATGTTCACAAAACCTTTAATATTGCAAATGAAGATAGAGTCAAGTCAATAAAAGAACTATTACGTCTTGAACATTTAAATAAAGAAGAATATGCACATGTAGAAAAACTCATTAAACAAAACGCAGACCGATTCCATATACCAGGAGAAATACTCGAAGGCACAAACGTATTAAAACACAGCATTATAACCACGGACGAAATACCAGTTTTTACACGACCATACAGACTCCCCCATGTCCAAAAAGAAGAAATCCAAGATCAAGTCAAAGAATTAATTAAGACAAAAATAATAAAGCCATCACAATCTCCATATAATACACCAGTATTTCCAGTCCCTAAGAAACCGGACTCTCACGGAAACATAAAATGGCGTATGGTTTTAGATTATCGCAAATTGAACGAAAAGACTATCAGTGATTCATATCCACTTCCAAATATTACAGAAATTTTAGATCAATTAGGGAAAGCCCAATACTTTTCGGTATTTGACTTAGCATGGGGATTCCATCAGATAAAAATGGACCCTCGAGATTCACACAAAACAGCCTTTTCAACTCCCTTCGGACACTATGAATTCGACCGCATGCCGTTTGGTTTGAAAAACGCCCCTGCCACCTTTCAACGCCTTATGGACTTAGTATTGACTGGCCTTCAAGGCACAGAACTTTTCGTCTACCTAGATGATATAGTTATTTATACGGATACATTAGAAGAACATGATAAAAAATTCACAGAATTAATAAATAGATTACGTAACGCAAATCTTAAATTACAACCTGACAAATGCGAATTTTTGCGTCCTGAAGTAAAATACCTAGGACATATTATCGATAAAAATGGAGTGAGACCAGACCCTAAAAAAGTAGAAGCCGTCAAAAAATTTCCAGTTACTAAAAAACCAAAAAATATCAAAGAATTCATAGGATTAGCAGGATATTATAGAAAATTTGTCGACGGATTTTCAAAAATCGCCGCACCTCTAAATAAATTATTGAAAAAAGACACACCATTTGTATGGACAGAATCCCAGCAAATTGCATTTGACACATTAAAAGAAAAATTATGTAACGCGCCTTTATTACAAAGACCAGATTTCTCGCAACCTTTTGTGTTAACGACAGACGCATCAGGATTTGCCGTTGGTGGAATTTTATCACAAGGAAAAATTGGCAAGGATAAGCCCATTGCTTACGCCTCTCGAAGTTTAAATGATAATGAAAGAAAGTATGACACTTATCAAAAAGAAGCCCTAGCAATTATATTTTGTGTAACACATTTTCGCCCCTATCTATACGGACACAAATTTACGCTAGTAACCGATCACAAACCATTAGTTTGGTTTCAAAATTGCAAAGATCCTTGTTCTAGAGTAACAAGATGGAAATTAAAATTAGCTGAATATGACTTTCAAGTTGTTTATAAAGCAGGAAAAATGAATGTAAATGCAGACGCGTTATCAAGAAACCCCACAGATGTTAATGACGAAATAGAAGAAGAAGATATTAAAATAAAAGAAAAAGTTACTCAAGTAAAAGAGGAAGATATTAAGATAATAGAAAAAGTTACTCAAGTAAAAGAGGAAGATATTAAAATAAATGAAAAAGTTACTCAAATAAAAGAAGAAAATATTAAAATAAAAGAAGATATTAAAATGAAAGAAAAAGATACTCAAATACAAGAAGAAGATACTAAAATAAAAGAAGAAGATACTAAGATAAATGAAAAAGATACTAAAATAATGAAAGGTCATCAAGAAACATACTCTACGCGCTCAAAATCAAATTCAAAATCGAGTTCTAACAGAGACTCACAATCAAGTTCAAAATCGAGTACTAACAAAGACTCACAATCTAATTTTACTGATTCATGTGTAAACTCACAGTCGAGTTTCAATCCAAGTTCAAGTTCAAATTCTAATATGAAAATAAATAAAGAAAACGATATTCTCACTGAAGAATTATTTAATCAAGTTAAAGAAAGAATTTATGTGTTACTAAATCAAATGGATCTCTCAAATCTAAATGAGATAAAAGAATCAAAATGCCACGCAATGGTAACAAGAGGAAAATCAAGAAATCAAACTGAAGAAACTAAAAATCCAGTTAATAGGCAAGAAAATATTCAAGAAACCTTTGAAGAAGATAATAGCGAAGATAATTACGAAAAGGCCTCTCAAGAAGAAATCATTATTAAGAAAAAACGAGGTAGACCACGCAAGGCTACACTAAAAACAAAAAACTTTATCCCTACTCTTGCAGCAAAAAAGAGAGGAAGACCAAGAAAAGAAATTATTACTAAATCAAAAAAGGACAATGAAGTAAAAACGGACGTTAATCCCGATTATATATCAGACAACTCAGACTCTGATCCAGATTATGATGAAAATATAAAGAAGAAAAAGAACTCCCGTAAGAAAAAGAAGAAATTGAAAACCCAAGAAGAAGAAGAAGATAGCAACGCAGAAAATCCAGATTATTTTTCCAGTTCCAGTGAATCAAGCAAAAACGAAAAATTAAGCGACCCTGAAGAAAATTTTTTAGAAGATTACAATGAAAATTTAAATGCTGAAAATTTCAATGAAAATTTGTTTAATTTAGATCAAATTAATCCTGATTTTAATGAAGATTTACCAGAAACAAATGACAATAAAGAAACACATGACGGAGATTCAGCACAAAATCGCCCGCTCCCAGAGCCACCGCCGGATAAACCAGCCTTCGGAACGTCAACTAAGCATCCAAATATAATAGACTGCCGTGATAAAATTACGATGAGAAAAGATAACTATGCATACTTTACTACAACAAATGGAGAACCCCGAGATAATGGATCAGAATTATTATTAAAGCGTGAACAATTACCCAAGTTTGCAAACCTTCATAAAGGTCTTGCCAAAGAAATTCATAAAGGAAAAAATTATCACATAGCCCTTCCTATCGAAGAAGAAGAAAAAGAAAATCTTGCAGAAACACTAAATAGTATAAAGTTAACCATTTTTTCCTTGCATAATATAGCCAGCAAATTAAACTTAAAATCAATCAGTATAGCTAAAACTGGTTACGTAAATAATATACCATGGGAAGAAATCTTAACTCAACTAAAATCCGTATTTTCAGAATCAAATACAAAGATAATTATTTGCTCAGGAATCACACGATATCCCACAAAAGAACAGAAAAATGAAATTTTAGTAGAAGCTCATTCATCAGCATTAGGTGGTCACAAAGGAGTGACAAAAACATACAATAGAATACGACAACATTTTTTTTGGGAGAACATGAAAATAGACATACAAAAATATATTCAACTTTGTTTACAATGTCAACTTAGAAAATTGGTACGCGTCAAAACAAAAAATCCAATGGTCATAACTGACACCCCAGGAACCGCATTCGAGAAAATATCAATGGATATCGTAGGAAAATTACCAAAAACCGAAAAAGGAAATGAATATATTTTAACAATTCAAGATAACTTTACCAAATTTTGTGTAGCTTGTGCCCTTCCAAATCATCAAGCTAGCACAATAGCAGACGCATTTGCAAAGAAATTTATTTGCACTTTTGGCTCACCCAGAGGAGTTTTAACTGATCAAGGTAAAGATTTTTTGAGTAACTTACTACGAAGATTCGCTAAAAGATTTCGTATCAGGCAATTTAAAACTACGGCATTTCACCCACAATCAAACGGATCTTTGGAAAGATCTCATCACGCCTTAGCGGAATATTTAAAACAATTCACAGAGAAAAACGCAGAATGGGATGATTGGTTAGAATTAGCCACATTTTCATATAATACCAGTGTTCATGAAGCAACAAAATGTACCCCGTACGAATTAGTTTTTGGAAAACTAGCTCGATTACCTTCCAGTGAACCCCCACCAGAACATGAAAAATTACAAACGTATGATGACTATACAAAAAATCTAGTAACAAGATTACATGGAATTCGCGAATTAGCCAGACAAAATTTAATTTCAGCTAAAGAAAAATCAAAACAATATTACGATAGAAAAATCAATCCTCAAGAATTCAAAGTAGGAGACGAAGTATTTTTATTAGAAGGAGGAAAAATCAAAAAGCTCAACAATCAATATTCAGGACCATACGAAGTATTAGAAATTCCAGGAAAAGGAAACGTCAAAATTCAAATGAAAAACTCCCCAAGAGTCGTACACATTAATCGACTTAAGCGCTCACTGATTGATTTACCAGAAACAAAGTCAAAATCTTCTAAAAAAGTGAAATAACTTCGATAAATAATTTTTTTTTCTCATTCTTATTCTCAAATTTAACTAAAATGCTTTTTTTTTATAAAATTCCAAATTCAACGTCATATAAAATAATTACAAATATTGATTAATTTTTTTAATTAGATTTCATTGAATAGCTAAAATTATTTATAAGATTTTCTTCATGAATTATAACTATCGAATTAGACATGTTGAATAATACTAATTCATGTCTGCATTTATTTTCCAGAATCCAGCCATCGAGAAGCAATATGTCTTGGCATACTATATCGCTTTCCTAATTCAATGTTATTTATAAAACAGCAAACCCATTAAAATCTAACATCAGATATTAAAAATGTGATATTCTTTTAACTTAAGCCTTTAAAAAAGTTAAATTTTATTTTTTGATCATATCACAGAAGTTCTACATCTTCCTTCAGTTTCTACGACGTCAATTCAAGAATACATTTGTCGGTATATCAATTAAAGTTAACCCCTTATAGAATATCTATTAGTTTAAATTAAATTATTCTCCGAAAGCAAGACATTAGTTTTACCAAATTACTTTTTTTTCTCTCTAAGCTATGATATCAAAAAATTATAACTATTCATAAAAAAGATAGAAAAGCAATAGTTTTGTACCTTAATTATAATCCATTTTTCTGTCGTACTTCCCATGATCACTTCTTTCACAAAACTGATCTTTCTTTTAAAATCTCAAGTATACATATGGGATAGATACAGTAGATAATTGAACCCCACTTTTGAAATACATTTTTCCTACGAACCAATCAAAATAAAGAAGTTTTTGACCACACCCCCATAACAGCATCTATTACAACCTCAGAAGACCCCTATTCCTAATCTTAGTATATTCAACTCCTATTTACCACTACCTTATACTGTCTAGCATTTTGAACTGTTTTAAAAACCCCAACCTACATTCATCTCTCTTTTTCTCTTTACCTCTCACTCAATGTCTTACTTATTTTCCAATCTACATTCATACATCATGTATCCTAATGAAGTACTAATTGCAAGAACTTTGAAATAAACAAGTTGATTATTAATTTATTTAGCTTAAACCTACATAAAATCATAAAATATTGTTAAAAAAAGCAAAAATTAATTATGACTATTCTATACATTCACTCATTTCTCATTTAATCACTTGTTATCTATTCAATTCTCACTTATAACTTTCTCAAGAATTTTTTTTCAGAAAATTTTTTTTTCTCCTTGCTAATTTTTCTATTTTTTATTAGATATGAGAATTCACGTATTTAAAGAAATGTTGAACTATGTAAGGTTGGAATCTTTTCTTTCCTTTCTGTACAGAAATTATTCCAACTCCTGAAAGCCCAAAGATTGCGCACTCAGACTATATGGACGGCGTTGATCCATACGGCTATTCAAAAGGTAACAATTACCTAGTTAATACTTATTGGTTTCCACGGAAATCAAAATTATTTAGATTCATGTTGGAAAATAAAGCATCTATAAAAAAACAGCAACAATCATAATGCAAGAAATTAACTCTACTGCTTTGCGAAGATGCTAAACATAAAAAATTCTATTTTTTACCAGAAAGCCCTATCAAATATTGTAAAACTTGCTTCCTTCTAGTTACTTCAAATTGTAAAACATTCCTCCGAGAATCAAATTCATGGCATTTCCTTGGTAAAATATCACAAGTACAACAACAATGTCACTCATGTTCGAGATACTTATTGTATCCTGAAAGAGAATTATCTACATGTAATGTTTATTTGCAAGTATCTAATCAATAGACACAAGAATGTATGCGAGACACCGAAATTAACACTAACATGTAAAATGAGCAAAAATGTTTTACAACCAAATTTTTTCCTTGAATTATACAATACATTTACACTAATTCAATATTTTCGCTCATTCCACAATTAAACATGAAACAAGCGATCAAATACGACCTAATTTAAATATTCCTACTACTCAAGCATACCGATATTTTTACGTATGATTATTATATTCCTACTACATGCACTTGCATGAATTTAGTATAAAAAAAAAGAAGAAAACATCTAAAAAATATACAATTAAAAATATATACTTCTTTTCTATTATAATAATAAGCATTATTAAGTAAAACAAACATTGACATAAAACTTTCTATTTTTTCATTATAAGATTAAAACTTTACTATCTTAAAAATATTGTATGTTTCAGTAAAAATGGAACCAGCTAATCTAAGGATAAATCCAGCTGAATCAGTCAGCCCATTGCAAACATTGAATGAAATTAGTGTCGAATATAACTTTTCTAACGTAAATTATAAAGTCGTTACTTTACAACCAAAATCGCCTCTCCAAGTATTTGTTATAACTTGCGAAATATCTAAAGGTCATACAAATTATGCAAAAACTAGCGAACCTTTTGTCTCGAAACAAACAGCGAAACACGATGCTGCAAGAAAGATTTTAAGATTGTTATCCAATATATACCTTTTTAGTAATGACCAATTACCTACAGATAACAATAACGAGCGAGAACCAGAAATACAATTTGGAAAAATTAAACTTTATAAATGGACTAATGCCTGCGAAAGATGTTATCAAAGAGAGCATAGGGCAATAGATTGCCACGGCGTCAGAAGAAATCAGAATTATATAGACTAATTTCGTTCACGTAAAGTTTCTTCAACAAATATTACATAAGCATACAAGCATTACCCATTCAGAGTTAGACGAAAAGATCCCAAATCAATATTGAAAAAAAAATAATAATAATAATAAAACGAACAATTAATCTTTTCCTCTTTCTCAAAAGCGTGCGTTCCTAGAATATAAGATCCGCTACGTAGACAACCGAACCCAAAAATTCAAAATACACAAATTACAATAAACAAGTTTGATCATGGTCATTACATTCCCATGCTCAAACTTAAGGGGGGGAGGTGTCACGTCCCGCGACTTTTATAATAATAATATATAATTATAAACAATATATTATTATTACATAACATTCATATTCAATAGTTTATGACTATATAACATTTATATTCAATTGATTATAACTACATAACATTTATATTAACTAATAAAACAACAAGCTGAAATATCATATCCAATATCCAATTATTATTGTCAAAATCATATTATATACAAACCCGACATTGTTAAAATCATTCGTGAAGAACGGATTTGTAACGAACAAAGCAATGGACCAAGATGAGTTGTACGCATCAATTTTTCGCACAACAAACAGGCACACGCTAATCAAAAACACATAAATTAATCAACAAGGCAACCAGAAAAGCTAGCTGCATTTTGTTTCCCATACGCTTACAAAATGCTGGTACCTATAGCACTTACATAGCACAGTAAACGAAAATAAGCGATACACATAAAAATCTCGCCTATTCAACACAAGAAATGGGCACATAATAATCAAAGGACCATAAATTAATCAGCGAAGTAACCATGAGAACTAGCCACATCTTCAAATCCTATACACCTCCAAATGCTGGTACCTACAGCACATATACAGTACATTAAACTAAAATGAGCGGGCTACATAAATTTGCAGAACTAACACAGCCATAAAGCACACATTAATTGAAGAGCTATAAATTAATCAGCAAGCCAACCTTATGAACAGACCAGATTCTCAACCCCATACGTTTACAAAATGCTGGTACCTATACTACTCATCTCCATGATTTAAGCATCTTGACCTACTTATGCCTATGCAAGGGACACCAGCATCTTCGATACGAAAGCAATAAATATCCCAATCAAGGTGACAGTTGTAGGAGGGTGAACCTCTGACAAAGAAGACACGCAAACCTTATGCCCCTCTACATAATAGAATATCTCAGCCTTTGTCATCTAGGAAGGGATACCATATATTTGATAACTGCCCCATTCTCCATATTTGGGCACATTACGATTCCTCATCACTGATTGGCTATCCTATCAATTAACCCTTTGGACTCGGAAGGGATATAGTGCATCCTAGCTACTGCGACACTTTCCGTATATGGGCATACATACAAATCTCGATGCCCATTGGATAATTAAATCCCTACCACTCATTTACACAATTAATTATCAACGATGATTGGAACCATGATGAATCCCTACTTCTAATACCACTCACCCCTACGGGAATCTTAGGAGGGATCTCATGAATAAATACAGCAGATTTGGAAGCAGGAAGTCAGTTTAGGGACTTTAACGAGTCTGCACAGTTTTTAGAAGTTCAACCAGTCTACCTAGTTTAGACTCTCCACCATTAAAGAACCACACCCAGTACTACAATCAAAATTCGTAGAAACCCTAAAACTCCGGTCCCAAATACTCGGGCCGTCAAAATCTTCTTCA
>CAKNXH010002275.1:118551-169354 GCA_932178445.1 Andricus quercusramuli | reverse complement strand
TATCAATATTCAATATATTTGAACTATATAAACCTCCAGTGTCTGTGACTCGGCCCGAGCCACAGGTTCGCGCTCGTGCATTTTCGGCTGTACACGAGGATGGCCGACGCAACGCTTAACAGAGCCATCTCACCGACTCGCTACGTTTGCATGTGTTGCTCTCAGATGGGAAAGTGGTGGGGGCCGGCAAACCGTTGTCTACTTTTTACTGCCAGTGTTCTATCACTCCTTTTTACTGACGTGAAATTATGTCCAATTTTTTTCAGGCACTTTTCTATAGCTGCGTTTTACTCACCTGCGAGATATTTCCACTTTTTATTCTCAGCCGCTCAATTGTAATTTGGTGATTGTGAATTATCTTTTGTCAAAGCTCCTTCGGCTTTAACGAACACAGACGTATTTACATTGTCTTGTTTTTATAATTAACAAAAAGTGTGCATCCTATAAAAAACAAAACTTTGTTATTATACTATATTTATTGCAACTTGTGTCGTTTTTCAATTAATTAAATTGGTTGAATTTCAATGTTATTTTTTACGATTTGAACCAAAAATACGTATCGTAGCGTAAATAAATGGTTCTAAGAAAATATGTAGATATAATTTACGCGAAATATTTTATTGAATAAAACGTTATTGTAGCTTGTGTCGTTTTTCTCGAAAGTTAATTTTTTAAATTTGAAATGTATTTCGATAACAAATTTGTAGATCTTTTTTGGTTGAACAACTTTTGTCTTTTCATTTGTTTTCGTCTCTTGTCTGGTTTTTCCAAAAATTAAATTTCTTTATTGTTAATGTTGTTTTTCACAATTAAAACAAAAACTACGCATCCTATCAAAAAGTGATTAATAACAAATTTGTAGCTCTATTTAGGTGAACAAATTTTGTCTATTTTTTCATAGCTTGCGTTGCTTGTCTAAAAATGTCATTTTTCTATTCTTAATACTGTATTTTACGAATAAACAAAAAGTATGTATCCTGTCAAAAAGTGATTAATAACAAATTTGTAGATTCTTTTTGTTTACACAATTGTTTTGTCTTCCAATCTTTTTTCGTATCTTGAATCATTTGACCGCAAAATGGAATTTTTTATTTTTCATTATTTTTTTGTGCGATTAAAATTTGAATGTTTGGCTTTTCAAGAAAATTCCAAAGGTTAAGACATTATTACAGGGTGTTTAAAAATCTAAGTTTTTCTCCTCTTGACTTTTTTCACATCGTGCGTTGTTTGGCTTAAAATTTTCATTTTCGTTTTTTTTTTATTTTGTTAATGCTATAACTCTGCTGATTTGTATCTTTTTTTATCAAAAAAAGTCATTTGGATTAATTTTTCATCTTTTTCTGCACTGAGGATGGCCATACATATTATTATTTAATCTTAAAAAAAGGTGGTCTCCAAAATTTTAAAAATGCTCTAACTTCTGTTTTTCGAGTTCAGAAGGTCTCAAAACTTGGACAGTTAAAAAAACGAAGGGAGTCAAATTGTACACAAACCTTATCTGATGAGAACGTCAAAATTACAACTTTCCCGTCATATTAGATCAGCTATATTAAATTTGTCACTTTTGATATTAAATACGAAATCAGCGACCCCAAAAACCTCCATATACCAAGTTTCAGACAAATATGTAAAAATTTAACAATTTTGGCAGTCATTTTGAATTTCTAACTTTTGACGTCCAATTCGAAACCAGCAGCCCCTAAAACCTTCTTAGTTACAAACAAATTCGACGCAAAATCAAATTTTTGCCACTTTAACCTTCGAGCGCTCGCGTGAACGGTAAACTGGCCGCCTTTTTCGAAAAAGGCTTTCCATTTGAAAAATCAGTCGACTGGACGGTTCCCCCGCTAGGTATTCTCCATCTAGGACAGACATGCCCAACTCGGGGAAATTCCCGTAGGGAACACATGTTCCGAGTCCCCTACTCTTTCTCCTAGAGAGCGGGAGTGGTGGTAAACGCTTGCGAGAATCTCTTCTCTGTGACGTACGCGTCTACCACGCACATGCGTCTACCTCCTCTCCCGCTCTCTATGAGAAAGAGTAGGGGACTCGGAACATGTGTTCCCTAAGGGAATTTCCCCGAGTTGGGCATGTCTGATCTAGGACCTAGGTAATAAGACGTCAGATAGCTCTCAGATCACTTCGCCCGTCCGCTCTGCCTGACACCTAATCAGTTGCAAAGTTTAGTGCATCCAAGAATTTCATCAGGAGCAGCCAAATCGCCGAAAATTTATGAGCTCTTTGGAAAAAAATCCCTGTTGGAAGGGCTGAGTTCTGAAATTTGAACATGGAGGACCCTTTTTTTCAAAGGGTTTTTAAGCGGCTCGAATCAGGTAAAGGATTTTGACAGTTCTGGGTCAGAGCTTGGTATAGATCCGACCTACTGGCCTGGGATCCCAAGTAGATACTGTATCTACTTTTGGAGACCCCTGGGATAGACTGCGTCAGTACCGGCAAAAAATTCTTTGACGGAACCGGCAAAAAAAGTTTTCTGCCGATATAATATTATTACATATTACATCAGGGGTATGCCACGCCAGCCATTCCAGCCTATAGTAAATTGGATCCCAACTTGACTCAGTGGAAACAAAGCGAAACTATGGCGCTGATTGCCTTTCGCCAAAATATTGTGTTTAAATTTTGACAAAATAAGACTCATTCAAGTGTCAAAATAACCAAAATGAACGTGGCAACATCCTATGTCAAAATATAACCTTTAAAATTTCTTTACGTGTAACCCGTCTAACGTAACAATTTCATAAAAAGTTGTCGAATTTTTGCTTTTTTTGGTAGGTTCCCTCTGTTGGACGTCGGTCTATTGCTAGTTTACGTGTTATTTTATGAGTTTAGGTATACATAATCACAGTGCATAATATATAAAAATAACAAAAGTATCAAATATTGTTATCATAAATTAAACCTTCTTTTACACGTAACTAATATATGTTTAATTCATAACTACAAAAACAGATGTGTATATCGCTTTAATATTTTATAAATGTGAATATAATCGAAAAAGTTCATGAATTCCGATATTTTATTTAATTAAAACAAGATCTCGCCATTCGCCCATTGAAGATAATTGGGCCCCCGTTGAGTCAAATTGGGAACTATAATCATAAGAATCGTGTCATGCCCCTGCATTACATTATCCTTCGAGCGCTCGTGTGGGCGGCCTTTTCAGAAAAATGCTCGCCATTTAAAAAATCTGTTCATTGGGCGGTTCCCTCTCTAGGTATGTTCTAGTCTAGTCTAGATAATAAGACGTCAGATTTTGAAAAAAATTATTTTTTTTTCAACTTTGATTCTTATGCTTGCAACGCAATTTGTTAATATAATTATTATGTTGAATCATCTGCGAGAAGTTCCTGCACAAACTATACCTTGATACATAAAAGAAAAAGTAGCAAAATTGAAAAAACACTCCGAAAACTAAGGGCGGCCAAACTGCCGCCTTGCGAGCGCTGGTGTGGTTCCAAAAGGCGCGAGCGCTCGAAGATTAAAAGCCCTAATAGCACGCAACGTTTAAATTGTACTCACGCCCCTTTAGAACGTTCCACTAGAATGTTTCAAAGAGTTCTATCATTATTGTTATTATTATCAATAAATACCGCGTAAATCGTTAGGTAGGAAAAAGTCGATGTCAGTTTATAATATGAATATCATATTATAGTGTAGTATATGCGGTACACAAAACTCAAAAATGACATCCACTTTTACCTATCTCTTACGGTTTACGAGATATTTCTTATTATAAAAATAACAATAACGACAAATTCCTGTCGCTCAGAGAAATGTCCTCTTGTATCAAAAGGATGTTTCTTGATTTTTACATGTTTCAAAATAATACAGCCAAGAGGACTATTTATGTTTTCGTTTCAAACCAATTTTTTCTCTTCGTGTGCAACGACAATAGCCATCGAAAAATATGAGACGACCCCATGCTGTGTCCGGGAAATTGACTTTCGTCACTGTAATAAACATGGAATACATTTCACCGGAAAAAGTATACTTTAACAACAATAAATAATGTAAATGTGAAAGTTAAGCGATTTTGTTATTTAATTTTTTAGAATAATATTCAGCTTTATTACAACCTTCTACGATAATTAGAAGCTGAGAACGTGACTCTGATTATTATTGTTTATAGGAGAATAAGTTATTACTTATTTTACCTGAAATTTCCTGACGCCAATTTGTTACACAAGACTTATACTATTGATTTACTCATTTTGAGAACACCTTTTGAATTGCT
This sequence comes from Andricus quercusramuli, assembly GCA_932178445.1. NCBI lineage: Eukaryota > Metazoa > Arthropoda > Insecta > Hymenoptera > Cynipidae > Andricus > Andricus quercusramuli. The sequence goes on along the minus strand of CAKNXH010002275.1, from coordinate 165,099 downwards.
AAAGGTACAACAGGTGAAAGAAACAATGGAACAAATAATGAAAAATGCGTATAACATGGTAAATATAAACATTTGAATAAAATGTTCCTCAGTAATGTTGCAGTACACCTGCAGGGGAGTATTTTTTCTCTCTTGATAATTTTCGAAAAAATGACTTGCTGGACAGAAAAATAGCTTTTGATTGTTCTCGTATTTTTTAATCGATGTTTTCTCGAAATGTATCAATATGATCCAAAAATGATATAAAAATGAACATATTCATCTTTCGAAGCAGAACAACTTTTGTTTGAAACTTTTACCTGTAAGATCAATATCAAGAAATTCCACCTGAATTTTCGGCACCTATGAAGGTGCCAGAAATCACTTTATGATTCAAATAGGTGTCTTAAAAATGCCCACGTGCCATTTATATGTCATCTTCTACATGTACACAAATTTTAAAGCTTGAACCAGTAACCGCAATGAACCGTAAAAATTGGCACCTTTGCCAGCTCGCCATCGCTCACCTGACCCACTCAGACCTGTCAGGTGAAAATTGTCCTTACACCTGTAATTACATCATTTATGTCATGGGCTCCTGGTCTATTAGAAGGTTTAAAATAGTTTTTTTAAACAGATGTTCAATATTTTCAATTCTCTGTAAAATCTTTAAAATATGCACTGGTCTGCATAATTAGAGAATTCCAAGATTCTGAAGCTAAATTACATCCAGATGAGTAACACTACAAAAATTTGTCCAGATTATAAACAGTGACTCAATAAAATTTTTTTCATATAATATCGTATATCGTATCGTATATTATTATATGTAAATCTTTTTAGAGGCAATTAAATTATTATTCATAAAAATTGCCTCGCAGTACTCTTCGTATATTGAATATATTTAGCAACATCTAGGAATAAAATGCGAAAGGAAGATAAAACTAGAGGACTTCCCACTTTTGTATAAAATTATAGGTATGCAAACTGTTGCAGCGGCGACCACGCCCTTTATGAAACAGCTGCCTGTGAGTTTTGCGTGTAGCGTCAAAAATTCCTTGTAAGTTCTGCGCAATCTGCTTCTGCGTCTGGCTTGCAACATAGGTTTCTTCTCTCGCATGTTCTCTCCGTTTCTATGCACCATGGACCAATTACTACGAAGGAGTGCTGGACCCGAATGATTTATAGGAGCGGCATTTCGAGATCGGTTCGGGGGGCGAAACTTGAGTGACAGACTGATTATATTTTGCGATTGGTTGTCTTTAGTATTTGTCCAATTATAATACAAGAAAATTTGTTGGGTTATACAGGCGCGGCGAAACACGTTGAGTCCAGGCGGGTAGTTTTTCAAATATAAGGAGGGGGGGGGGGGGGTTGTCATAATTGAATATTTCATAATTTCAAAAAAAAATTTCGACGTTAAAGTAACATTTATCTTCTTTTTTTGTATAATTATTATTTCAGAAAACAATCTTTTTATCGCGATATCAAAATAGTAAATCATTCATGCTCGAAGTGCAAAAACCGAAGTCCGTTTCGAATTTTTACAGATGAATTCATCCACCAGAATCTCTAAATCGAGCTTCTCAACATTTTCAAGGTATCCTATAGATGAAAACTCGTAATTTTATGGAGAAAAATTTCGTGCTAGTCATAGGAAGTCATAGGGTGACCTCTATATATTTAAAATTAAAACCATCAGAATTGAAAAGGTAGATTTCTCATTTTATCGATCGCCGATAATTATTTCGATTTATTAATTTTTACTATTACTTCCAATGTAAGTTGTTATTAAAGATATTATATATTTGGTTGTTATGACTGACTTTCTCAATACACAGCGCAAAATAAAGTGTATTTCAGTAATTTTTCTACATTTCTAATCCAGTCGCACATGTTCTTCTTTATCATGATATGCGCGTTATATTTCGGCCGATCTTATTGTATGTACTATAGTCTACTCGATTAGATTAGATGAATGACAAAATAGTCTCAGTTCGTAGCGCTACCGCAGTGATGTATTATAAAGCTTGAAAAAATATAAAGTAAAAATTAATTAAATTTTGCAATGAAAGTTATAGTCCCATGCTTCTTATTTTCTGAACTGATTAATTATTTTTTGAAGGAGTTTGTTACGTTGTTAAATAACTATATATGAATTAAGTTTTCATTAACTGATTCTATTTTATAATTAAATTAAATTTTCAGGACTAAAAGTTCAAATCCTTGATATGAAAAAAGGTAACCTCCATCTTGTGTAAGATTGTGGTATAGAAGGAATCTTTATGTAATCGAATATTGGATATATGATTTGTATGATAAAAGTTTATTTATTAACTATTGAATGGTTTCTTTTTTTCAAAGAAGTGAATTACATAATGATTAAATTGGAATTGTTTTCAATTAAAGTCACATAAATTGATTGTTTACATTAAGGTTATGTAATTTAATATTGGCTGCTATTTTTGTGATAGAAATGTATTTTTCCTTTAAAATATCTCCATTACCATTATATAATTTTTCTACTGTTTGTGATGTTGTGAAGTGTGTATATGAATTCATTAATTAAATATTAACTGTTTCTGTTCAAAATTACTTTTTCTGAAATTAGTTCAAAGGTGACTAATAAATCAAATTTAATAAAAGAAAAGTGCAAATTTGAAGAAAAATATATATAAAGTAAAAATTATTTGAAAGTTTCAATGAAAGTAATTTTTTTCATACTTTTCACGTTGTGAAATGATTAATTAAGAATTAGCTGATTAATTTTCTTCACAATATCAAATTACATTAAAATTGAAATTCAATATTCTCTAATTAAGTAACATAAATTGATTATTTACTTTGAGATTATCTAAATGAATATTGGCTATAATTTGTATAATAAAAGTTTATTTATATTTAAAATAGCCCTGTTCCAGTTACATAAATGTCCAATTGTTTCTGAGGTTGCGAAATGAGTATCTGAATTCAATTTTCTAAATTATATGTACATATACTTGCACTTTTCTTAGAATTAGTTTAAAAAGTACTTCAAATTTAATAATGAAATTATTATAAATCTTCCCGTCGCCTGCAAATTTAGGCAAATATTTAAACTTTAAAATACAGCTCACGTTTATATCAATTTCAACAAGAATAATTAATAAATTAATTCAAATTTTCAGAACAATATATAAAGTAAAAATGATGTGAATGTTTTAATGAAAATAATTATTTGATACTTTCCATGTTCTAAACGGATTAATTAATTATTAGCTGATTAATTTTTGCCATAATATTGAATGACATAAATATTGAATTTCAATTAATTTTAATTAGACAACATACATTGATTATTCACTTCATAAGGTTATGTAATTGAACATTAGCTATAATTTGTATAATAACAGTTTTTATTGAATACCTTCAGTCCTTCATTATAATTATATAATTTTTTCAAATGTTTGCGATGGTCTGAAATGATTGTCTGAATTCAATTTTAAAAAATTATATGTACATATGTTTTGATGTTTTATAAAATTTGTATAAAAGGTTATTAGGTATTTTCACTTCATAGTCAGCTAACTTCATTTTGTTAACTGCTGAGGGGAAAACAATGGATCAAATGCATGGGATTCGGGCCATTTTTGCCCTATTTTATTAATGTCTTCGTAACAACTAATTTTTTCCATATAAGTGCATTTGAAAAATAGTTTCTATTTTTTAAGAACTATTTGTTGAAATAATAAAATGTAAATAATTATTTTTCATCACGAAGATATTACAAAAATAAAGTTTTGTTCCATGCGTTTGATCCACTGTTTTCCCCCCAGCACTCAAAGAAGTGAAGTTAGCTGATGGTTTAAGTGAAAATACCTAATTAATAATTTAAATTTAAGTAATGCAATCGAAAAATTTAAAAATATGAATTTGAAATGAATTGAATATTTAAATGAAAATATTTGTCTGATGCTTTTTATGTTTTTGAATGATTAATTAACTATTGATTCTATTAGAACTTAAACTTCATATTCAGAAATGAAAGTTTAAATTGAAAAAAAATATTAAGTAAAAATAATTCGATTTTTCGATGAAAATAATTGCTGAAGGGTTTTATCTAATGAACTGTTTGACTAATTATCAGCTGATTCGTTTTAACCACAATATTGAATTACATAATGATCGAATTTGAATTGTTTTAAATTCAGAAACATAAATTGATCATTTACTTTCAGGTTATGTAATTGAATACTGGATATAATTTGCATAATAAAAGTTTATTCAAATTTGAAATACCACTAATTACAATATTATTTAAATGTATCTGAATTTTCATTTCGAAATTATGTGCACATATATTTTAATTTTCTCTGGAATAGTTTAAAGGATTATTAATAATTCAAATTTTCAGATAAATATGAAGTAAAAATTATTTCAATGATTCAATGAAAATAATTCTTCAATGCTTTTTGTGTTATGAAATTAAAAATTTGATTGGTCAACAAATTTCAACGAATGAATAATTGAATAGTGATTCTAAAATTGAGTAAAGGAGAAGCATGAACAGAAAAGTAAGCGCGCGCACGTAATAGTCTAGTGCATTGTAAATCGCGACACTATTTAGTCGGTTTTGTGCCATAGTCAATCGCAAGTATTTTTTTACTCTACGCAAAACAAAAAAACTTCTCTCATTGGAGCAAGATGACCCAGGAATGGTCATGAGTATAATTTAATGAATCTTGAATATTCACGAACGATTTCTGGACACCAAAGGTTTTCTTTCATAAATTGCACGACATCTTTCCAAGATTCTGGTCTTCCTTATGTTTCATAAAAACCAATGCCATATCTCTATCACTTAATAATCTGAATTCGTAAAAATCCCCCTTGTAAAATTTGATGATTTTGTTCACGTCTACTTTATCACCAATAATGAATTACTCTAATGTGTTGAAAAACTTGGCTGAATCAGTATCAAATCTACTTTTCAGCGAGTAAATGACTTGGTCGAATATTTCGCAATAAATCTTCCGACAGTATTTTCCGGGAGTCTTAAAAACATAATTTTCAACATTGCTGCTGTCAATTCGTTTGGGAATTTTTCGTTTGCGTGGCAAGCTTATAGTTCCTCAACAACGCGAACTCTCTGGTAAATTCGATACTTTTCAGCCAAATGGATTGAAACTTGGAATCGCGGGAAGCATCGAATGCAAAGGTTACAGCTTCTATTTTTCGAGACGAATCTACCACACAAATCTCTACCATTTCAAGCAGTTCTTTGTTTAAAATTTCAATCCTATCTACTTTATTTTTTTTTCGTAGTTCACGCGCATATGAAGCGCGCACCAGCTGACTAGCTTTGCTAGTGCGGTCTGATTGGGTCAGAACGGATTTGGTCTTTACGCGCGCATATTATGAAAATGGATTAAAACCCAAATGCATGATTTTTCGCTTGAATTTCCAGGTTCCGAAATTTCGAAAAAAAAAACCCACCTTCCAAAATTCCAGGTGGGTAGTACTACTCACCGTACCCACCTATTCCGCTGGGCCTGGTTTAACCAATTCAAGTTAATACATTTATAATCTTTACAAGTATTAAAAATCTATGTTTTATACTTTTATAGCCATAAGGCCTATGAGTAATAAAATTAAGAAAATTCAGCTTTACAGCTAAAATAGTCCTGCAATATATGGGGTAAAATTTACCAAGTGTCCCCGCCTAAAATTTTGTTGTCGTCTATCTTATTAAAACTCCGCCAGATTGTAGTGCAGAAGGATACAGGGGCCCGAATTTTCGACGATTCACCCCGACTGCTAACTTTCAATTGTACATAACTCCGGATACAGATATCCAATTTTATTTTTTTAGGAGGGTTTTGAAAAGGTGTTTCAACCAGGTTTAAAATAAAATTAACCATTAAACGATACAAAAATTATTTCACCCTGATTTCCCATTTTAAAAAACATTTTTGAGATTTTCTCCCAATGCGGCCTTTTTGACATTTTTTAATTAGGCTAGAAAAAAGCTTGAATTTTTCTCTTGAAAAACATCCTAAAGCGAAAATGGGATGGAAAGTATTGTTTGAGTTATAGAAGGTCATAAGAGCGCGGGTGTCCCGCGCCAACTAGCCACGGCGCGACTAGACGTGCTATTGTGACTCAGTGGCTCTAATAATGAATAAAAATGATGTTTCTGCTTACGCGTAACAAAAGTTCCATTTCATTTTGACTTTTATGTAGCTGGAAAACGATTTAGATATTTTCTTAATTAAAATTTCAAAATGGTTCCATTGTAGGGGAACAAAATCATAAACGATTTTGGTGGATGGTTCTGCTCATCTGTTATATGTCGATATGGTTTTTTGATCAGTCATCTTGCTTCCCACGTTTTGGTGAGTTTTTTTGGTGTTCATCTCTTTGCCTTTAACAATTTGGGATGCTTTTTGATGTGAGTCTCCTTGCATCTCACGTTTTGGGGTGCTTTTTGGTGTGAGTACACCAACGCGACTGCACATGGAAAAAGACCATGTGATGGAATTGGGCGCAATTTGAAAAGACTCCCTGCACGTGCCAGTCTCCAGGCGTCGTCTCAGAATCAGATTTTGACTGCTGATGCTTTATCTCAATGGGCTAAAAAAAATTGCCTGAAACCATAATATTTTTTTATCTCCAAAGAAAATCATGCCGCCACTGCTGAAAACCTTAAAACTCGATTCGATTCTGTAAAAACTGTGCCGGGCACACAAAAAAAATTTCTTTGTACCCTCTTCAGAATCGACTCTATTTTTGAAGAAATATTCTTCGTCTCCACAGTATGAAATTCTCCCGAAGAGAAAGATCGCAAAGAGATCGCGAAGAAATGAGCAAAGTGAACGTTAAATTGAAAAAATCATCTTTTAAGTAACACTGTGAGAGGCGAAGGGACTCACCCCAAAACGTGAGAGGCAAGGGAACTCACATAAAAAAGCACCCCGAAATGTGAAAGGCAAGGAGACTCACATCAAAAAGCATCCCAAATTGTTAAAGGAAAATAGATTAACACCAAAAAACTCACCAAACCGTCGGAAGCAAAAGGACTTATCGAAAACCATATCGACATGTACCAGATGAGCAGAACCATCCACCAAAATCATTTATGTTTTTATTATTAACTATCGTTTTCCTACCATGGAACCATTTTGAAATTTTAATTAAGAAAATATCTAAATCGTTCTCCAGCTACATAAAAGTCAGAATAAAATGGAATTTTTGTTACGCGTAAGCTGAAATATCATTTATATCAATGATTAGAACCACTGAGTTACTACAGCATGCCCAGTAGCGCCGTGGCTCGTTGGCGCGGAGCACCCGCGCTCTTATGACCTTCTATACATAACTCAACCAATACTTTCCATCCCATTTTCGTTTTGGGAGGTTTTTCAAGAGAAAAAATCAAGCTTTTTTCTAGCCCATTAAAAAAATATCAAAAATGCCGCATTGGGAGAAAATCTCATAAATGTTCTCAATTTGGAAAATCTAGGTGAAATAATTTTTTAACCTTTTTATGATTATTTTTATTGTAAACCTTGTTAAATTACCTTTTCAAAAACCTCATAAAAAAGTCAAATTGGATAACTGTATCAGGAGTTATGTACAATTGAAAGTTAGAAGTCGGGGTGAATCGTCGAAAATTCGGGCCCCTGTATCTTGACAAGCCGTTGTACTAGGTGCGCCCTCTTCACAGGATTTAAAGAGGATCTGCGCGTCGATCCGCAGATCTGCGTGCATATACGCCATCAGTGTGCTAACAGAATGTTATCTGGGTACCTTTCATATACCAACGCCCCTGCACCTTCTTCTATAAAGCAAAGTCAAAAAAACTAATAGTTTAAATAAATGAATCAGCTTTTTTAAATACATCAAAATATTATCTTAGATAGAAACTTATTTTCTGAGATAATAAGTTAATTTTCCACTATACATTTTTTTATTTCGGACTATATACATGACTCTTTGAAATCCGGATTACGCAATAACATTTGAAACCCTGTACTTAATTCGTAAACAAAAATGTGATGTCTACACGCCGAAACAAGTGTTTTATAGTGACTTGTTTTGTTTTCAGAACACTGGGAGAAAAAATGGTCGCTGACTTCATATACAATATGATGGGGTTGTAGCATCCATTTTATTTAATGTTTTTTAAATAATGCATAAAAGACAGAAAATTGTAGTGCATTAAAAAATTTTTTTAAACCATTTTTGAGAAAAAAAGTATCGAAATCCCTACTATTCAAAAACTTTGTGATCTTGAAACGTCACTTCCTGCAAAAGCAAACCGCTGAACCAATCATAATAATCGTATGCAGTTGCTATATTGACTAACGAAGTATCTGGCAGACAGTGGAAGGCCATGGACATAGGAATAGGGGACTATCCACATGCTTCCTAACTTTGTCGCGGGGATTGATTATAAGGTGCAAGGGGGAGTCGACCATGTTGGTTTGCAAAAGAAACAGAAGTGAGAAAAGGAGAACGCAGTCGCAGCTCTTATTCTCGCAATACCGGTTTAGCTAACCAAGATGGTAGACCGCCCCGCTACCACGCATGCCTAGTCCCCTCCTATTTCTATGTCCATGTGGATGGCGAATATTTAATTAACGTTGTCTAACAAAGATATTTGTTTACTTAAAACGGTGGAAAAGCAGAAGTCAGACGTAAACAAATCACACTACTAAAACTATACAAATCCTGGTTTTAGTGGAGTTCTAGGCACTTTGAACACGTTTTAGGCCGCCTTCTTTATTCTTTCAAAAGATGTTCTCTATGATAAACATGTTTATCAGTAGCAGTATAGATTATGTTTACTGTTTACACTTGCAATCGCTAGCGGTCATATATTGATTCTCCCCCATCGGCTGGACAACCACGCTACTCAACTGAAGTACTTCCGGTGTAATCCGCTCAAATAAGCAGATTTTCCGAGAAAAATGCAGACTTATAATTTTTAAACATTACCAATTTTTTAATTATTTTTAAAAAATTGTGCAAATGACTTTACACGCCTGTTCATTAAATTTATAGCGCATTCCGGCACTGACAGTACACGAGACTCTCAGTTCATGAACGCGCAGCTTAGAATTCCTAAAATTGCTGGTCCACGCAGTTTCTCAGGGGGCAGGGAGAGACACAGTTGCGACTCCGCCTCGGAAGGGACGCAGTGCACTTGTACTCAGTCGAGTATAATGCGCAATATTATGGAAACGGTTCAGGCTTCCCTGACTGATTACGTTTCAACACTCGCGCTTTATAAACAAGGCTATTTGCATGCAACCCACGACACTGTTTATGAACTGAGAGTAGTGTTAGTCTTCGCACGGTGTAAGAATGTTTTGAAATTATTATTTTTATTTTGTTATTCCGAAAGCCTCACCTCTCCCCAAAAAACACAATAGTATATTGTGTTACGACTCAGCAAACCACGTCTTTGCAGCAGAGTGACACGCGATATTTTATGCAAAACCGATATGGTTTTCGTATGAGAGTGCTTGTCGAGTGTGAAGCCGTAATGGGGTCCGGGGGCTCGGGGGACAGAGCCCACCGTAAACAAAAACACGACAATGATTTTGAATAACTATAACTATAAGAATTAAAAATAACACCTTCATACCGGTCATAGTATAGAAATGTAAGGTGGTGTGCACTGCATAAACTCTCCATCTTCATTATCACTTGCCATCGCGACACGTAAAGTAATTGTTATCAGTTGACGAAACACCGAGCGAAATACTCGGACCTTCCTATGCAATCTGACTCATCTGACTCACGTGTTGCCGGCCGGCATGCTCTGTATAACTATATTGTACAGTCTACGTACATCCGCCATATGTACCGCGCATGCGTCAAAAGAGAGCCAGGAGAGTGACGCCGCTTGGACTAAAAGCGCATGCGCGCACTCCGTAAAAGTATACTTTTATGGCCGTAGCCGGCAAAATACTCCCTCCGACAAACGAGAACTTCGCGTCCCACAAACGCGCAGAGAAAGATACGAAAACCGTCCGGTTTTGCATAAAAGTATTTTATGTAACACGACTATGGTTTTCTCGGCGTGGTTTGGAGCAGCAAAGTAGGTCATTGTTCGTGATGGGGTACTTTACCGGCCTAGGTAAAGTAAAGCCTAGGCCGGTAAAGTGCACCTGAGACGCAATATCATATGAGAAAACGCGGAAACCATACTCTTATTACATAAAAAGAATTGATACGGATTGGGGCAAATTAACATTTTTGTAATGCGCGTGAATCCCGTTTTCTGATTCGTTTGAACGCATTGAGATGAATTGAGACAGCGCGAATTCAATGAGTGTGAATTCGTATGAATGCGTGGTCGAGGTCAATCAGAAAAAAAAATTATAAAAAGTGCATGTGTCGAGACTTGAAACAGCGATCCCTCGTGTATCAATCTTGATTACCTGTCACAGAGCTACGAGATAATTTACTAAACATTTACAATAAATCCTATGTGCCCTGCACGTTGGTTTTCCTGTTACGGATTGAATTGTATAAATCAACACTTGAAAATTCGCCGTGACGCATTGGGGCGAATTCAATTGTGTATTTTACTCTCACGAATTCAGACGCATTGACCAATGTTGAAGCGTTTGCGTGCTGACGCATTGAAGTGTTTTCGCTGACTTTAGACTTTTGCACATTATTCGTAGGTATAGAAAGATTCAAAATTGAAATACCGTCTTCACGAATTTACATGCATTGACACATAGGCCAAAGCGTCATTGTCGCAAAGCGGGATTTGCAGGGTGTCTTAGTCTTTTCAATTCAATTTGTATCAATACTTTCTTTTTTTCTGGGGAGGCAGCGAACATTCTATCAATATAAAGGCGTATATTAAATGTAATATAAATTTATTAATATGCAAGGATATTTTATTTATATACTTCGTAAATGATTTCAGATTTCATTGAAACGTATAATAAAATGCATATCAATTACGTACGATTACGTCCTTCAGGACCTCTAATTAAAAGTATATTACTTTTACAATTATTTTCAACAGTGAATGCGGATTGGACGATTCTTCTTCTGACATGAATCGAAATTGCGTGTTTAAATTAGTCTTCAAGATTGAAATGATTTGGCCAACCCTTCTTTCTGCCTTATCGAACAATATACTATTTTAAAACATAATAATAGTATGACGATACTTTCTTCAAGGTGCTTATATGCCTATCCGGCTGCGGGCAGATCTAGTTTTTGTCCAATAAGAGTGAGAGAGATAGAGGGCAAAAAATTGGACAAAAACTGCTCTTCATCTTTCTCACTCTTATTGGACAATAACCAAATTTGCTCACAGCCGGAAAGGTATATTTACGTTTTTGTCATTTTATCCAAAGGAATATGCATTATTCTATTTATTCACGGAAAAGTGGACAGTGCTAAATAGTTACGCGCCTTTTCGTACGCATTTTCCTAGAATTTAACTAACCTTTCTACAAATTTGCCTTACCGTGCCTATAAAAAGTCGCGTTACTATATCAAGCACTAGAATCAAGAATCCACTCTTTTAATATCAATAAAGAGTAAAATATTAATGACAATTTAAATGTCGCGCTAAAATCCGTCATCTTCTAAATACAATATTCGGATCTATCTCTACCACCTCTACGTAGTACAAGTAGTACGTCTACGGACCCTTTACACCAATCCACTAATGTATTCAATATTCATGAAAATGTAAGATTCTTTACCAATACATCCGGTTTTTTCTACGGTCAAATGTTTTTCCGGTTCAATGACCGCATCCCGGACTTCCCGCTCATTTGAAAGACGAACAGGAGAGCATCTGTTTCGCACTCCAAGGTATAACTGGTAATAATTTGGACTTACTGTACATATAAAATTATTTATAAATAGTTTGTTGTTCTTATTTAATGATTGGAAAGTATAAAATTTCCTATTTTTCGTTCCAGCCAATCCTGGTTGGCTCACTGGGCTTGCTTAAAATGTTGATTGGCTGAGCACTACTTCCGCTGCTCCTCATAATATAGGAACCTCGCATTTTCCCGCGAAAACTTGAAAAGTGATACTTTTTAGAAGTTAACAAAATAATTTAACATGTTTGAAAAAAAAAATTCCTCAGGTAATAACGTTCAGTTATCAATTCTCATTTCATTTCACCAGGAAAAAATTGAAAATATGCTTTAAAGAACATCACTAGAAAGCCTTCGGAACGTGTCCAATGTCCGCTGCAAGGGAATGTTCCAAACAGAAATTATAGTTATTGCTATGAATAAATATCGCGTAAATCGAGATAAGTCCAAATCGATGTCACTTTTAATATGGATATTATATTCTAGTTGAGTACATTGTGCGGTACTCAAGATTCGAAACTGGCATCCATTTTTATCTATCTCTTACAGTTCACGAGATAATTGGTGTTAACAATAACAATAACGGAAGGTTCTCATGTGGCGAACATTTTACACGTTCCGGGAACGTTCGGTGCCATTAGGGCGGCTCAAAAACGTTATAACTCAGTCCAAATGCTGCACATCCCTGGCTGAGGCTTGTCAAAAATTATAAAAAAACATATTTGCAAGAGGCTTGCCATATAATGAGCCTCGAGTTTTGACTGCGGTAACTGCACCTTATTATTACCAAGCTCAGACGATTCAAATCAGCCCTATAGCCATTCAGACATGCGCACTGTGATCTGCTATCTCCTCCCGTGCGAGAGAGCGGCGTGTTGTCATGCACAGGCGCTCACTCGCCCACTTCTCGCGCGAGAAAAGGAGATAGCATATCACAGAGCGCATGCCCGACTAGCTAGAGTGCTAATTCGAAGTCTGAGCTTGGCAATAAAGGTGCAATTACCGCAGTCATAACGCAAGTACAGAAATCTGTCTCATTATTACTCCGTGTGCAAAACACACTGGAGTCGTCTTGTGCCATCAGCCGTGAAACCCAGAGGAATCAGATGTTAATCCGGAGATCGTTTTCGAAACCCGTAGAGTCCGGGCACACGGAGTGTTAGTAACCCTATTTGGAACATTAAACGTTTTCAGAACATTATTTGGTCTGACTTACGGAGTTTTTTGAAACGTTAAAATAACGTCTCTTGACTTGTACGTCCTAAAGACGTTCCTTGGACGTACAAGCCAAACGACGTTTGTTCGAACGTTCCAAAAACCGTCCTGAGTTAGGCCAAATAATGGTCTGAAAAAATTTCATGTTCAAAACAAGACTTCAAAACGTCTCGGGATCAACGTTTCAAGAACGTTATTTGGGCTGACTAAGGAAGTTTTTGAGTCGATCTAATGAGGTTCTTTAACGTTTGTGCTCACTGTGTTCCAAATTTAAATGTTTGAAATCGAATTTGAAACATTTCGAAATCGAAATTAAACCATTTTTTTCCGTAAAGAAATTATGTATTTTCCTGCTTGATTATTATTTTTTCCAAAATTACTATCCATGATATTTTAAATAGGGTTACCAAACGTCCTCCCAAAGGAGGACATGTCCTCCTTTACCGCCTTGTCCTCCAGAGTCCTCCCTTCTTTGAAAATGTCCCCCTTTCCGACAAAAATGGCATGTTTTTTTTATATCTTTCACGATGTTATAGTGAAAGATAGAACTAGTGGAGTCGTGTTATTGGTTTTACCGGGTATCGTGTAACCGAATTTGTAAAAATAAAATCATTCTATTGAATATTCATGGTTTGCAATATTTGAAATTCAAAAAACCTGTCTTCACTATGCTAGCAAGTTAAGGTTAGGTTAGGAAATTTTCAGGTGTCCTTTCGTACTGTGAAGAAATGGTAACCCTAGATATTTTTCGAACTGGACAGTTATTTTTTTTATGAGGAATGTTATTTCGAAGTACTGTATTATACAAATGAGAATGGGTGAAAAAACGATATCCTCCATTATACCTTCTTTCCTAATCAAGTATTAGATGTTATACACTCAACTCCCGATTCTGGGCCACCCTCGGGTCTGGACGGCCCAGAATCGAATGCGTTTTTTCATGACAACAATGAGGACCGCATTTGTAGTCTCTGACCGTGGAACATTATATGCCCAGAGAGGAGCGATGCAAACAACTTCTGATATTGCCCTGACTATCCAGCCATTAAGGGACGCTCAGGGGGGAGACAGAAGCAGTCAAGCGTGAAGCCGGCCGAAGATCGAGCTTAGGTTTTAGTTGATATTTCTACCGTGGTCAACACCTTGAACCAACGATTTGTTATTATTTCGCAATTCTGTTAATAATGATGTAGTAAGGATATCTACAAACAATAGCTGAGATCTGGAGAAATATTTGTAAATAAATTCTATACATTAGATTTAGAATATTGTCTCAAATTGAAACCACTGCGAATAGCTTACCTTCTTCCGCGGAACTCTAGCACTCCAGAAACAAAAAATGCATTCAAAATAAATATATAAAAACAGAAAACGAAGGAATAAAGAATACTTTGTTTTTTTTTTCTTAAGAAACAGCGCAAACTGTATTTTATTGTTTCGTCTACTCACAAATAAACACAGGCGCACTCCATCGTTTTTAATCCAATGAATTAAACAGAAACGAGAAAAAAAATAAATAAAATAAGAAATAAATAAATAAATATAGAGATAGCCCTTGTTTTCGTTTCTTTTCCATTTATAGGAACATATCGCCTTCTTGCTCCTTAATTTTCAAGATCATCGACATCATATAATATGTTTAATAACTTTATTTACAAAACATTGGGTCTCGGTTCTTACATCACTAATAAATTTGCTTTTTTTCAAGGTTCGAATTATTTACAAAGGTTTTAAGATTACAGAATCGCCTCAGAGTGGCGAACGAGTGAGGCGCATATCCCATAGTCATCCTAGTTCATGACTACAGCAATTCTTTCATGTTTCTGAAAAAGAAACTCCATGTTTCTGATTATTCTTAAGCCGACAGAAATGAAAAGATATCTGCGATTTTTATTTTTTATACAGCCGTTTTTCCTTTGAACGTCGTTCTACGATCACTATGTCTTACGAAACTGACACTTAGTTTAAATGCAACCTGCATAGAGAGATGCTTCTAAAGTCTTTAGGACTAACAATTTCGCTCCACTAATATCTTTATTTTTTATTTCATGAGTGCTCCGTCAATAAATACGTCCTTCATTAAGTGCTGGCTGCGAATTTCGCTTCACAGGACGAGGAAAAGACAAACCAAGAAGGCATGAAACGACAAATTTTGCAGAACAATTTACACGACATGGGGACGAGATCACGGAAACTTAACTTTCTTAAAACGTTTCAGTCAGAAATGCACGATTTTTTTTTTAATCATGCATAATTTTTCAAGCTTTTCCAACAAAAAAGTTCAAGCTGAAGAGAGAGATAGAGAGAGAGAGAGAAAGCGAGAGAGTCGATACGTGATTGATGAAGATAATGAATGTCATGATTTGACACGACGCAAAAATCTTTCAGTTCCACTTTTTTTATATCGAACGAAACTTGATTTTTCACAGACGTTTAAACTTGCTTCACTAACATTATCTTTTTACATTTATCTTTCGATACGTTTCTACAGTAATTGTCACGATAAAGGGAGTAAAAAATATAGACAGTGTACGTGTTCCTTGCTTGAATCCATATTTAAAAAATTTCTTAATATCTGCTTACCGATTTCATTAAAACTTTATAAATCAAAGTTCCTACTGAATGAGTTAAGTACTTCAAAACATTTTATCCGACAAATACTCCTGAATTATGTAAATAAAATTTTTCGCTAATCTGGAAGATTTTTACTTCAATAAAAATTTGATTAGAATTGTTAACTTTAAATTATTAGAAAGTGATAAAACACTATTCCAAAGTTGAAAAATATACTAAACACTAGTTTAGTTACATTACAAAAAAAAAACAATGAAACTCACACAATGTAGGTTACATGAGCGTTACAATTTGAAGATCGAAACTATTAAATCTCTTAACACGACAAGCCTCGATTAAATTAACTCAAAAGTATACTCGGACATGCGGTTTATAAAAACTGCATGTTCTTATAAATCACATTTATATTGACTGCATGGTGTTGATATTAATCTTTATTATCGTGAACTCCTATTTTTCATTGAAAAAGAGTAAAATAGAAGAACATATTACACAAGAAAATAAATATTTCATTTAGAATTTAAGAAATTAAATTTAGAATAAGATTTAAATTTCTCTTGAAAGTCCGGAACTAAAATGTAACTACCAAGATGTTAGAAAGTCAGAATAAATTCTTGAAAAAAAAAAGAATCCAACGATTAAATTTGAACTACGGACTTAAATATCTCCATACAAATTTAAAAAACTAGATCCTCCTTTTTTCAATTTTTTTTATTTGCATAGAGACATTTAATAGTGTGTTGTCTGAATTTTATCGTTAGATTTTTGCATTTTTTTTCAAGGAAAAAATAATTTTTTTCTTAACTTCCAAGAATGTTGTAGTTCCGAATTATAAATAGTTGAGATTTAAGAATCTAACGATTAAATTTAGACACAAAATACCTAAACGTCTTTATTAAAATTAAAAAAACAACGTTTTTGGTATTTTTGATTTAAATGGAGACATTTAATAGTGTGTTGTCCAAATTTAATAGTTCGATTCTTGGTTTATCTAAAGAAAGGGATTTGTTTTTCAATTTGTAAGACCTTCGTAGCAATATTTGAATTAATCATAAAAAAATATTAAATAAAATTCTATTTTCAACCGAAATATATCAAATTAAATTGTTATTTCTTTCCCATCTTGAAGTAATCGTGACACATCTAAAAAAGAAACATAAAAAAGAAAATGTAATTTTCAGCTTTTTTGGAATTAAAATCTACCAAGAGAATGGATTTTTTCAAGTTAAGAGATAAAAAAAACATTTCACATTATTACTGAACTATCTTTTTTTAAAGAAGGTATAGAATCTCTTCTCAATAACGATATTTGAGTCAATTTTGGTCAACTTTTGGAAAATTTCGACATCACGACAAATTTTTTTTTTTTTAATTAACGTCAGTTTGTTTCTTTTCTGTGCCTGAAATAACAGTAAGGTATCCTCGAGACCAGCCGTGTTAAGCGACACTTCGAAAAATGAATGAAACTTGAAAATCGAGAACAAAGAAGTTTTGCCAGGCCCCCTTAAATCCTCGTTTTATGGAATGTAAATTTCTTATCTAATTTACTTCAGAGTGATTTTATAAGCCTCGACTTTTCCCAGCCAGAGGGAGTTAGTATTATTATTATTCTTCGACAACAATATCACTGTATTCTCGTATCTATAAAGTATATATGATGGATTTATATTTAACGTACGCTGAATAACAAGGATACACACTGCAGGGTCTAATGTTTCATTCTGAAAACGACTTTTGTTCAAAAGAGAACTCATTTTTAATTTACGCACACTCGAGTCGCGTAAGCAGTCTTTCCAGGGAGCTCACGAGCAAAGCACTAAACGCCAAACACCGCATTAAGTTACATGTAACCAAGTTACGAGAAATACACTCTCGTAGCTAGAAAGTATAGGGAAACCATATCAAGATATTTTTGAAAGAAGAAAATAATAACTCATGGCTGCAGGACTCGTTAATAACCCTTATCGATCTTACGCAATACATCAGTCTCGAAAGTAAAAGTGTCACCAACGTCGTCCTAATTTCCTTCCTTTGCCAAACAAGATTAATTATTTGGCATCCATGTGAAGCGATGATTGAACATTTCAGGTAGCTTATTTCATTTTACTCGACACTCCTTGAGAATTGTGCAGAATGTGCAAACAGGACTACAAACTTTTCAAGGATACGACTTCGATTGGCAAGCATCTCCAAAAACGTACGATCCGACTTTTATACTTCGTGATGATTGCACTACATAATTCTAAGGACGTCTTTATTTCAGGAATTACAGAGAAGAAAAGTCTTGCACAGTCTTGATTGCACATTCTCACTAATATTAAAAAAACTTTTCCAATCACTGAATATGCTTTCGATTTAAAACGCACCTAAAAAGTTTCCGCCTTAAGTCAAAATTTAGTCTCAAAATAATTTTGTCTATATGACCATCACAATAAAAAATCTATTAAGGAGAATTCAAGAAAAGATTGCAAGCGATTTCTTACATAGCTTCGAATTTCATATTTTGACTCGATTCAAAATTCAACTTGGAAGAATGAAACTTTCGACTCTGAGAAAATGTCTATTCCAATTTTTGAGCAACATAGATTTCTTCTCGAGCCGACAGAACATTTTCTTAAAAATTAAAAAAGAAAAAGTTGATAGAAAATAAGGATTGAGTCTACTATGAATCTTGAATCGCTTGTAGGCTTTTTGAATAACATCTTTGAGATCCAAAGGAGATTTTTGATTTGAAGATGAGAATCTCAGTATGAAAGGCATACAGACTGGATGAAATTCTCACACCAAGTCGTATGTTCATTTAATTGTGTACCGTTGTTGATGCATGCTGTAATCTCTCGAGTTCCTCCACCGAGAGAAGGTTGGTTTGACCAAGTTCTGGGAGTTTTCCAGCTCGAGCTTGAGCCAGGAGTTCTGGACTGAACCATCGCGCTAACTGATTTGATGTCGGCGAAAGATCTCCTCCAGTACTGCCCAGAAATCCAAGTCCTGGCGACGTTTGACGACCGACGCCAATATTTAATTGCTGAGGTCGTACTACTCGTCCGTCTGTAAAAGGGCAGCGAAAAAACGATTTTGAGAAATTATACCAATTAAAAATAACAATCAGTCTTTCTAATTTAAAAGATTTGCGTGAGAGGATCTTTATATTCGAAAGCTATTAAATTCGAAATTACTGAAAAATTTCTTGACGAACTTCGATTTCTATAGGTAAGGCAAATTATACAAATAAATTTTTTCCTAAAACGAGTTGAGAAACAGCTAATTTGAGTTCTTAAGCTGACTGGTTTTCAATAACTCAAATTTCCAAGAAAGTTTGAATTTTGAGAATGAAAAGTTATGTGTTTGAGGAAGTTAGTAAATTTTATAAAAACTTAGCCTAACATCAATTCGTCAAAATACAAAACTCATTTAAATTCATGATAGCCATACCTGAATAAATTTCAAATCGGCAAGTCTCCATCTTCAAGTTACACAATCATTTACCTCTGAAATATGTTGTTTTCCGAAGGGAACAAGACTGAAAATACTTAAACTCAATTTACTCCTCAAAAAGCCCACCGTTTTTTCCTGATTTATTTCTAGATTCGTCCTAATATAAAGAAAGCCTTTTCATAAGAGCCTGCCTTGTGTCAGCGCTTTGAAGAAAACAGTATTTTGTTTTGTTTGAAAAACAAAACTTCCCGTTTTATGTCAAAACGACATAATTAAAATTTTAAATTAAATTTAAGTACATAATACTTGATAGTTTATTCTATCAAATTTGGTCAACAGCCAAATAAAATTCATTAAAATAAATATACCTAGGTACTTATATAAAAACAATTCATTTGATGATTTTAAATTTCATATATTTTTTTTATCCTTAAAACACTTTTATCATAAAATACAAAGTATCATCTTCAAATTTCCAGCATTTTAATTTAATAATAAAAACAAGCTTAATAGCTTTTTTTTGAGAACAGGAATTATTTAACTTTTTAAAATTTATTTAATTTCTTTCCTAAAACTATTTTGAATACTATTATATTATTAATAAATTAATAATTAATTAATAATAATATATTAATAATATATATAATATTATTTATATCGAGTGTGGACGCTCAACAGCAGGCTTTTCTCCTTTCTCAGAGTTGCAGTCATTTTTCAAAGCGATGTTGCTGCGCTCGTTGTGTAATTAGTAATTCATAACCCAATGTTAAAATTTAAACGTGAAAATTAAATCAAGAAAACTACCAGTATGAATATAGATTCCAGTCATTCAAAATCTCTGTTTATACAAAGTTCTTTGAGCCGACGCTTCATTTTTTACATCAAACTTTTTCCTTTGAAGTCGGTATTTTTTTAAGTAATCAATACTCTCCATTTTTTTTAACTTCCTTCAGTATTTTCCGATCAACAGGTTGTTAAAACTGTTAAATCAAGTCTATTTGGGTTTTAATCACACCATAAAATTGTATGATTGAGAAAAAAATAAATATTTAAGGATTTTATAAGGTTAATGTCCCAGTAATTGTGACGGTCCCAGTCATCGTGAAACTTGGTTATAGTTTGAATATATTACAAAAATGTGTTAAAAGTAACATTTAATGATAAAACTCACATATTTTTAGCATTTTATAATAGCAAGTAGAAATGACATTCATTCAAATAACATTAAAAGCAAGAAAATTGGCATCACGATTACTGGGACGTTTACCTTACATATTTTCGAAAAAATCTTGAAAATAACGCGAGATAGAAAAACGTTTCAAAAGAGTATACGAAATATACTATATACTCTCTACATTAAGGCTCATCTAGACAAAAAAATCATGAGAAAAAAAACGATGGGGCTTGTAAGGAAATTGAGATGAATATTTTCACATCGAGATAGGTGTCTTATTCCTTTTGAAAAACAACAGCTTTGAGTAGAAAATGATGATGTGACTTGAGCATGGATTGCCTGCCCGAATTGAAATGCATTCGGTCTCATATTTTTTTCCACGGAACTAATGTTTATCCTTCACTTACATTCTAAAAGTGTATTCCATTTTACACCTTTTTAACAGAAATTCTTAATTTAATTAAAAATTGTAGTGAACAGCCAATATTCAAATGAAGGAGAATAAATGGTCGGAAAAAGGACGTGAAACACAGGAAACGTCTTACTTTATATAATTTTTTACGCGAAATTACTTTCTTTTTTTTTCATTTTATAATCAAGAAACCTAAACTTTCTTTCTACTCAAGCAAAAGACAACTGAAAGTTTTGTTAAGATTTCAAAAACAATTTTTTCAAACGAATATACAGCATATCTTATATATTTTGAAAAAAATACAAACAAACAAAAATCACAACATTGATTTCTGATAGCAAAACCTTCAGTTTTGTTGTTGTTGTTGTAAAACTGAAGCGAAATTTAAAACAAAATTTGTAATGATACTCATTTCCTAATGGTAGTTATTTACAAAATAAACCATGTCGAAATTATTATAACTCTTTATTTATAAAAAAAATATTGCGTAATTTGAATACACAAAATTAAGTACGGATAATTCTAAAATTTAAATTAATGTCTCTATAATTACAAGGAAATGATAGTGAAGACAATAAGATTACTTAAGTTAATGCCATGGATAATGTCTTTTAGGCGATGGATAGG
This sequence comes from Andricus quercusramuli, assembly GCA_932178445.1. Classification (NCBI taxonomy): domain Eukaryota; kingdom Metazoa; phylum Arthropoda; class Insecta; order Hymenoptera; family Cynipidae; genus Andricus; species Andricus quercusramuli. The sequence goes on along the minus strand of CAKNXH010002275.1, from coordinate 143,837 downwards.
AAAGTGGCAAAGGACAGGATCTGTTACTGCAATTTCAGGAATCCGTTGTGCAGGTAGTAGTTTAGGACACTTGAGGAACCTGGAATTATGATAAAATTGGCGGAGTAAGAAAAAATTCCAAATTATTTATATAATAATAAACTTTAAAACAAATTTTGAGTGGACAAAAAAGTACAAGACTAAAAATTTCCCATTTCCGGTAATTTATTTGCTTGAAACCGTTTTATCCCGGTCATCAAAGACATAATTTAAGCTATAAAGCTGAATATCTTTTACTTGAAGTGTTCAAATCAAAATACAAATTAAAACATTAAAGGTCAAACTCGTCTGGATTCGAAGGATTTCAACTTAAAACATTCTAAATTCAGCAATGTTAAGTTCAAGCGTCCATATACCATATAATTTTGAACTTTTTGTAACTGTTTATTATTGAAGCTTTCCGCATTCAATAGATATCTCCCTACTTACCAATTAAACACTATTTCCGCATTCAATCATTTTATTATTCCTAATTATCTTCATGATAAAGTTCATTAACTTCAATAATTATTGTTGCACATATGTTTAAATGTACAATTGTATAATTTATAAAGCTTCAATCAGAAGACACTTGATGTGCTAAAATTGTGCAATTTCAAATTAAAAAATGATAAATTTTACAGAACTAAAAATGGAAATCATTTCAAATTGCACAATTTCATGAAAAATTCCAGGTCAAAACATAAATCCACTTTCATTACCCAATTCAACGGCCACACACATTAGGGTAACACGGAGAAAAAAAATATTTTTTAAATTTCAAAAATCCATGAGGCCTAGACTGAGCGAAGAATTCCCCAGTGGTTCGGGTTTACACCCCAATAGTTGGGGTGGTTTCTCTTTTTTTCTGTTTCACACGAAGGATTGGTGCGCTCGCACCAACGAGTCGTGCGAGCATATCAACCATTGGGGTGCTCACCCGAAGCAAAAGCGGCCGAACTGGTGGGGTGCGCGCCCGAATGGTTGGGGAGCTTGCGCCTATGATTCGGGAGATTCGAGTTGTCCACCGCGTTGGATGTTGCGCGTTCAACGTTTGCGCATGTTCGCTAATGGCCGCAGCTGATAAACATCAGGCTCTTCCCGAATATCACTGTTTCTAGTTTATATCAATTTTATTATTCATGTGCGAGATGTCAGTGGAATACAGTTTAAACTAGTTATCTGGTTTTTCTTCGGATAATCATTAACGGAGTTAAGAGTAATATAAAACCTAATTTTTTCTCCAGAATTATTTCTGTATATATACAGAAATAATTCTTCGTTAATGATTATCCAAAGAAAAACCAGATAACTAGTTTACACTGTATTCCACTGACATCTCGCACATGAATAATAAAATTGACATAAACTAGAAACAGTGATATTCGGGAAGAGCCTGATGTTTATCAGCTGCGGCCATTAGCGAAAATGCGCAAACGTCGAACGCGCAACATCCAACGCGGTGGACGACTCGAATCTCCCGAATCACAGGTGCAAGCTCTCCAACCATTCGGGCGCGCACCCCAACAGTTCGGCCGCTGCTGCTTCGGGTGAGCACCCCAATGGTTGGGGTGCTCACAAGACTCGTTGGTGCGAGCGCACCAATCCTTCGTATGAAACAGAAAAAAAGAGAAACCACCCCAACTATTGGGGTGTAAACCCGAACCACTGGGGAATTCTTCGCTCAGTGTACCAGTTTGTGTAATGCTACGAGAAGCTTAACTTAAGCATTTGAAAACGATACAAAAATAAGCCAGCTATTGCAAGTGTATTGAAGTTTTAAACAGCGAATAGAGTCCAATTTCGTGTATTCATTTGCATTTATAATCCACGCTGTATTTATCTACTAGAATTTCTAGTCTATATTATTGCCCGACATACCTTGAATGATGAAAATGTAGAATTTAATTTTAAAAACTGTGTAACTCCATAATAAATTGGCCAAAAATGTCTGAAATTAGCGTATTTCTTCTTTTCAAGCAGCCCTAAACCCCACGAAAATGATGTTAAAAATCTGTTAAAATCTAATGTTACTTGGAAAGTTAGAAGCTTTAAATTGAGACTAAAAAAACTTTAAAAAACGCTTCAAATCATTGAGTTATAGAAAAAAATATGTAAACACATTTTTTTAAACAAATCAGAAACAATAAAAAATTTAAGATTTAACAGTTCTTTATTTTCTTTTCCAATAATTTGTTGACGCCATTTACATGTTGTCTAGGCAAAGTTTTGTACGTGAGATTGGGTTACTAACTTAAAAATATATATAGAAGAAAGATATTTTTAAATTATTAGAAAATGTATTTTTTATATTTTTTAATAAATTTATTTTATATATTTTTAAATAAATACAAAATATTTTCACCAATGCTTAGTATGTAACCTTGTATGTCAAAAATTCATTTCAAAAAAATCATTAAATATCTTTTTTAGACTCTTTATTTAAAGCTAATGATTAACTAATTTTAAAAACTTGTGATTTTAACCAATATTTAAAACCATATTTCATGGATTTTATGGCATCTTAGAAAGGAGGGAAAAAATAAATTGTAAGCGGCAAGTTAATTCTATTCAATTTCAACACATCCTGTCCCAGACTAATTTACCAAAAATTTCGTGTACAATTATTAATCAAAGTGAACGTAAAGGACTTTTCAATCATTTTGAATTCTAAACAATTCTCATTATTTTATTATAAAATATTGATAAATTCTGGAATTATAATCATATAATTTTTATTAGTAAAAAAACAGTCTGCACCAGTTCAAAATATTTAAAATTCACTGTAAAGTGCTAAAATAATTAATAATATTTTTTAACAGGTGCAACTAAAAAAATGACAAACAAATTCCATGACTTATCCATGTGTTCCAGGTCTTATGGCAATACTGTCCGTTTCTTGCGCAAATACTTATTTCCAGGAAACAAAATAAACTACAAAGTATAGTATATATGAATCATCAAAATTTATAAATGCATAAGCCACAAAAGAAATGTTTCGCTGTTTAAAACTTCAATACGATTGCGATAAGATTGTATTAAAATTATCGATATCTAAGCTTTTCACTTAATATAGGGAATCATTTTTAGTTATTTATTTTTTAAAAACGAACTATTAGTCCGGTGGATAGGATTGCGTATTACAGATTTCGTGTCACAAATAGAGGCATCTTTTTTAATGCATTTGGCATTCCAAGGAATATTTTATTTATCTGAAAAAAATTGGCATACAATTTTCGTGAAAATCATAAGAAGCAAAAAAGAAATTTTAAATCGAGGAGCTGAAAATATTCCAGCAGCTTTTTTGGATATTTTTTCGTATCTTGCATAGTTTGACCGGAAAGTGAAATTTTTTAATTTTGAATAACATTTTACAAGTTTAAAACAAAACTATACGTCTTATTTAAAAATTGTCGTAATAAAATGGAATTTTTCACTAACATGCGTGTGCCTCCCATCTTCAAATTGTTTTTCATGGCTTTATATTGCTAAAAAAATAAATAAAATGGCTTGGGACACGATATTCAAAATTCACATAGAGAATAGTCACTATCCGACGAACCATATGAGGAAAATAAAGAGTTTTTGACCTAATAAATTGTGATTCAAGATTTTTGTCTGTATCAATTTGTAAAAATAATATTGATCAGCTAATTAGGCTTGATACTTCTAGTTGGGAGCTTATTAGGAAATAAATAAGGGACTTGACACAATAATCCATGCAAATAAGGGAGTGTCAACACGTACCGAAAAAATCCGGTTATTAGTAACGACATTTCGATATATAATGTCCCCCTTTCCAGCTCCCGCTATTCTTGCCAAGAAAATGCGGCATTTCGTTCCGAAATTTCGGTACACGTAGCCACGGCCTACAAATGAAATAAAAATAAACTCACCATTACGAGAGGAGTTGTAGTTTTGGTTCAAGGCAAGTTGAATTTGCGGATTGGCAGTTCGTTGCTGCTGCTGTTGTTGTTGCAAGCTCACAAGATGCGATTGCACTTGTTGTGCTTTCATTTGACTAGTCATTTGATTCGACCTCTGACCCATTACAGAATTAGAAGCGACATTGAATTGAGGAACATTAGGATGTGGTAATGGAGCTGCCATTGTATGTTTTGAACGTGCTGTTGGATTTCCATACATTCCAGGAGTTGCTCTCTGTTGTTGCTGCTGCTGTTGAAAATCTATATTCCCACTATACTGAAACTGGGTGCCACCCCCGCCTTTCACGATTGGCCGTCCTGTAACATAATTTTCAAAACCGTTTCAGTTACACCCCCTTTAGCAACCAACAAAATATATCAGACTATTTTCATAATACAATTTAAGGTACTAAAATTGCACCCTGAATATTTTTATTTACAATCATTTTAACATCCTCATCAGGTCATTTTTAATAAATAATAGAGAACATTTTTGTAAATGTTTAACATAAAATGACAGAATCCTGCTCGATATTGGCTTAAAACTATTAGAACAAAAATTATAGCAACAAAAATGAAAACTTTACTCTTTTTAGTGGAGGAGACACTCTGCTCACTATCACAATATAAAGGGTCGAACTAGATAAACAAAACTCAACTTTATTATTTTGATTCTAAGAGTCTCTGTTTGCAACAAGTACTTGTGAAAATAAAGTTCGAAAATAAAACGTAGAAGAATTTAGTATTTAGAAGCCGTTATCATTGTGCAATATAACATACCAGGATGCTGTTTGACAGCAGGATTCTGCCACGTGGGGTGGACTGGTGGTTGCGATCGTGTTGGAGGTACGCGCGATTCTCCAGCAGCAACGAGAGCAACTTGATGAGCGAAATCAGCAATGACTGAAAGTTCGTCACGTCGAGCTGCCGGATTCTGGGAAACCATTTTCGATAGATCGTTGCTGCCTGCAGACGTATATGACGTTAAAATTGAGCAATCAAATCTACTTTGCAACTTTTGCAGCAATTTGCAAGAAAGGGATATATTCCAGAAAAATGCACTAAACATGCTCATCAAATAAAAATATCAATCCTGCGACCATTAAAAAGGAACGCTAAAACCAAAAATCAAACTAAAACACTGGCTGGAAAAAAATTGTAAATGAAAATAGAAAAATATATTAATTATTTTTCGACTGAGTAATAAGTTGGAAACAAGGGGTACACAGCGAAAGATTTTAATTAAATAATTCGAAATTTCAACGTTTCAAATTGAACAATGTCAAGTCGGAAGTTTCGTATATACACATTTTTTGATTGAACCTGTATACAGCGGATAAATAATGTATGTACCCCTCGATTTTAAACCAGTGATATTGTTATTTACGACAAAGCTGTACTTACCGAGAAAAAAAAAATAAATGAAAAAAGCCTTACCTTCAATTTGTTGCGTGCCAAAAAGCTCTATGCACACACCAAATTAAAACATTCCCCTACTGAAAGCTTTTTCTAGTAAATCAAGAAAGCCGCACTTCTAAGATTCAATAAGTAGGTTTATGCAAGCGTATGAAGCCAAAGACAAATTTTATCTTTAGCTCGATAAAACTAATAAATGAATCGTCTCTTGCAAACCCGGCCATCTCCAAAAGACAAAATTGTTGGGAAAGTCGATTTTCTGCCACACTTAGCCAGAATAAGATGGGAACCAAAACTCTTTGGTTGATAAAGACATTAGAGCGGTATGTTTCAAAACACTTTTCCTATTTCTTGCTTGATTAAAAGGAACTTCTTCCACAAACTTATTTATCCTTATGTAAGTATGTAGGCGAACACTACACGAAACGAGCGGCCATTTTCAGCATGGAAATTTGACCGGTTTTGCAGCAAATCGTGATTTTCGAACGCATATAAAACAGGGATTTGAACGGGTTTTTCATGGTTTCGTGTTTCCAGTTGATTTAAAAAGTTCACTTCGGACTCAAAAAACTGAAAAAAACGCATTTCTCAAAATTGGGGCGTTGACCGGTTTTGCAACTAGACGATTCAAATACCTTCTATTAGTAGTTAACTTCTAATTAATTTTGAAATCTGAATCTAAATCACTAGCATGCAAACTAAATAATACGCCATTCAAAGAATTTTTGCTAAGAAAGTATAGTATAACTGAACCAGGGTGGCTACTAAAAAAATTCAAATCTTCAATACTTTACAATTTATAATCTAAAAAAATTTAATACGGAACCTTCTAAAGTTAAAGCGATTAAAATTGAAAATTAAACATTGAAAACAGAACGATTTTAAACTCAAATATTCAATATTGTCTTTTTGTAATTTGTCCAAAATCAAAGTATAGTAATAGGAATGTTAACATAATATATATGCACAAAATGTATGTCGTAAATAAAACTATTATTTATTTACACGTGCCAAACTTGTCCTCAATCACAGACTGAAGTGATAAATATTATTTGCAACTACATTGTGGATCACGAGTACCTCCTGTTTATCGATAACTGCGTAGGTTCTTTTAATGTTAATTATATGAGAGTTAGAATTTTTTCGCTTAAATAGGTTGAAAGGTATCAGAATTCTCTAAAAAATAGACCAAGATGTGAATCATTTTATCAATTTTTAAAGAAAATATTGCAAAAGTAGTGCAAATCTCAATGCTTTCATAAAATGTAAATAAAATGTAATATAAGACACATTTGTCAATCTCGTTCAGAGTATTTTAAAGGTAAATTTCTTTAAAATCGAACCAATCTTTCACTATCATTGTGAAAGATTTGACTTGCATGGTGTTACATGTTTAAAGTTGAAACAAGAATGTTGGAAAAATTCAAATATTTTCTTCTGCAAGAAATATTTTTATAAAATATTTGAAATAAGTAATCATTTGGTTTCTATCAAATTTATTCCAAATATACATGCAGTTGATTTTTATTATTCTTTTCCTAAAGATGAGATCTTCGATTTTTCCAGCTTTTTAGTATCAACTTTTAAAAATCTTTATTATATTGGATTTTTTTTTTAATTTCGAAGAAACATTGAAATTAGCACTATTTACTATTTTTGCAACATCTTGCTTAATAATTGATAAAATACCTTTATCCTGACTTTTTTTATAGAAAATTCTGATAGCTGTCACGTTATTAAAGAGAAAAAATTTAACCGTCATATAATTAACAATAACATAACTTGAGCTATCATCGAAAAACCTTGATGGTATCATATACAATATGTGAAGCAATCAGATTTCCCTCTCTTTGATTGTCAACTAAACAAGAAAAAGACGATAAAGTAAAAAAGCATGTAAAAAAACTCCCGATCCTAAATAAAATTCCCGAGTTTTTCCCGATTTGCTAGGTACACTGAATTTTCTAATATGTGAATTTGGAATTATTATTATGAATTTGCAAGGATTTAAATTCCGAAAATTGCTACTATTAATGCTTTCAATTTAACGTGGAATTTCAAATTCTATAGCTTTGAAATTACCTAATTTATCAATTTTCGATACAAAATTATTCAATTTCGAACGTTATTAACTAAGATTCTTTAATTATTAAGGCATTGATTTCTAAATTATACACTTTTGAGAAATTTCAATTTAAAAGTGAAAAAAAGAGATTTAACAGCGTGGCTCAATTGATCAGAATAAATATAGTCACGAGTTCCGAGTTGATCAATTAAAAATTTAGACTTAAAAATTAAAATTTTCAAATCATGCTTAGCAAATTAAACGATATTACAATTTTAAATAACTGATTATAGGTTTTTCTACTAAAACTATGAACTGAAAATATTCCCGGTCAAAAAATAAATACATGGTCAGTTTTTAGCCTAAAAAATCCCAGGTTTTCCGCTTCAGTGGCCACCCTGTAAAACGCATTCTCGAGCCGTGTATTTCGTTATTAGCAAAAGCAATAAAATTAATGAATGCACTAAGATTAATAAAAATCTACAGAATTACAAGAATCTATTCAAATATAAAGATCCATTAAAATCGCAAAACCATATAAGTCCGGAAAGCATATACGAAGCTGTTCAAAAATTACCAATTATTTGATCTTTAAACCTTTTTTACTTTAGAATTTCTTGCACCTTCGTTAAGTAATAGATGAACAGTTTCAAAGGAGAAAAGCATGCGTATTCAGAAGCCGGTAAAAGTGCTTCTCAGGAAAGAAAGAATATTACTTAAGCACTAGAGATAATAGATGAAGTGTTTTTTTATTATAAAAGAGTGTTTCGACATAAGAGATGGAGAGTTTCAGTACGTGTAATGTGCGTGAAATCGAATCGCCAGTTTTCTGATGGTCCTTAAAAAAAAAAGCAGAGCTTAACGCCAAACTTTGGAGCGTTCAGAATTTTTGACCAGTTGCTTCGATCATCGACTTCCATAATATATCGGTTCGTAACAATCTGCTCAAAAGAAAATAAACCAAGAAACAAAAGTATGCGTTTTCTACTAGAAAAAAAAAATAATAAAAAAAAGACATTCTGGTGATTAAGATAGGTTACTCGTTGATTTTGAACTTAGAGTTCCGTGTCTTTTGAGTAAATTATATGGCATGCATATAACAACTAAATCTAAACGTTTGACGAGTGTTTTTCCAGGAAACTTTAATCGACATGTTCCTTTTCAAGAAAATCTTGCGTTGCGCTACAAAATTGCAAGGCCGATTCCTTGGGTTCGTAGATCATAACCCTGTTCTCGATTTTAGGAATTTCTTCCTGGACATTCGCTTTCAATGAATCGTCTACGACCACTGAGTTTTTTGTAGTTTCCATTGATGAAGAAACTGATGATGATTTTGAATCGGAATCCAAGATTTTTGAGTCGGGATCCGATTTTTTAAAATTAAAATCTGAGCTTTGTGATTCAGAATTAGAAGCTTTCGGATCAATATCCGACGATTTCCAATCGGAATCTGAGGCCTGGTAAGCCGAAACTGAATCTTCCTTGCTAAAACCAACATTTACAGAATCAAAGCCAACGGATTGGGTCTTTGAATGAGAATCTAAAATCTTTAGATCAGAATCTAGTAACGATTTCGTATTATTGGGAGGCTTCGAAAGAGAATGTGGATCAGAATCCAAGATTTTGTGAGTGGCATCTAAAATATCTTTTCGAGAATCTACCACTGTCTTTGCTACTTCAGAAAAAAGTTTCGGACGAGAATTCAAGACTTTTGACTCTGAATTCACTACTGTTGGAGCAGAATCCGAAATCTTGAGATCAGAACCCAAATCTTTTGGATCAGAAACTAAATCTTTTGGATCAGAAACTAAATCTTTTGGACCAGAAACTAAATCTTTTGGACCAGAAACTAAATCTTTTGGATCAGAAACTACATTTTTTGGATCAGAAACTAAATCTTTTGGATTAGGAACTAAATCTGCTGTGTTTGCCTTGGATTCCGAGCTTTTCAAGTTAGGATAGTCAGGACCCTGAATATTATTATTATCGTCGCTGCTTCCAGTCAATGAAGTACGAGTAAGTCTGGACGACTTAGGCTTTTTCTTCTTAGGAGTAGTTCTATTGACGGGACCGACATTCTGGAGAATTTCAGAGTTTTTAGCATTTCTACCCTGTTTAGCATGTTTGGCATGAAAGTTTTTCTCTGAGGGTGAATTGTTTTTGTTTGAAAAGTGTTGTGCAGTTGTGGGTGTTACGTGAGATTCATTTACTTTAAATATAGGTTTAGGGTAACTACGAGAAGCGGGGGAGATAATGAGTTTTAAATGATGAAATGACTGATTCGCACCCTCAGGTTCCTTCTCGGCAGTCATCTTACGCAGCACCGACGTCGGTGTGAAGGCCAAGGGCGTCGGACTTTGAGTCTGTTTCGCCGGGGAATTCACAGGACTGGGAGCGTTCGGATGTGGCTGATGTTTTTGCTGCTGGTGATGCTGCTGCTGCTCCTGTCGCTTACGGAAGTTTTCGCGTTGTTCCTCCAGCTTCTTCTTGATCAGGGCGTTCTGGATTATGGTTTGCGTGTGCATCGCAATCTCACGGGGAGATGGCACCCTGTGTGGAATGACTGTTGGAAAAAAAAATAAAACTTTTCATTTTTCATTCCTCGATAATTACTGCCCTTTAACCTAGTATAATTTAAAGGACCAAAACAAATAAAAGAAATAGAGGTTAGGTTGTGAGGGCTAAAATATTTAAAATCGAACATGCAAAAACATACCATTATTCATTGGCGATGGTATTCTTTGCTGCTGCTGTTGTTGCTGGTACAGCATCTGCTGCAGCATATGATCCTGTGGAGTGGGCGCACTAGCATGTGGACTGACTGTACGAGGTGTAGTTCCGCCGTAGACTTTCAAAATGTTCACTAGAACCTCTCGGTGCCTGTGCTGCATTGCAGGGTTCTGGAAGAAAAATAATCAAAACATATTCAATTTTAATTTAATCGTAATCTTCGAAATTGTCAAAAAAATCTTAATTTTCAACAACAAAAAATTACCTGCAACTGTTGTACAAGATGCTGCCTTGTGATCTCGCCTTGCTGAAGTCCATGGATGATGGCTTGAGCTTCCGGTCTTTGAAGAAGTTCTCGAGTCGCCGGAGCACAGTTGACCATCATTTGGACATCTGGCGGAATAGGACTGACACCCATCATTCGCTGTCCACCCATCATCATCGAGAGCATCTGCTGTTGTTCCTGCCTTTGTTTCTGTTGCTGCTGTTGTTGTTGCTGCTGCTAAAAAAGACAACATTCATCTTAACAACTTTTTTCCAAAAATTAATCGAATTTGAAGCAAAGACTGATGAATCATTTACTTTACGAACCTGTTGAACTTGCAAGACCTTCATTAGGTTTTCGTGCTGCAGTTGACTCTGATGAGGATGCTGAACGGGACCAAGAGGACCAACGTGATTGAAAGTTGGAGGTCGCATTGGCTCGGCGTTTTGATGCTGAACAATCGGCGTTTGAGATTTCAACTGTGTGTTAATGAACTGCATCAACGTAAACGGTTGTTGCTTCTGAGGAATCGGTCCATTCGCTGCAGGCACTGCCTGACCTCCAGTGACTTGGGCAAGTAATTTCTTAAATGCGGAGAGATCTTCATCAGTTTTCGTTATTCTAGGTGGTTCATTAGAGAGAACCGGAGGTGGAGGTCCACCCCGCATTCGTGCCTCTAATTCCTCCAAACTAAGAAAAGGTTTCGCACTCTGTTCCGCGTCCTTAATCGTCGAATTTTTCATCATCTGAACAACTGGATTCTCAGCGTCTCCCTGTCCATTTTGATTGGCTTTATTCCCTCTCTGTAACATCTCAATAAACTTCCCAGCCGTAGAAGCAGCGGCATGGTTTGTCGTATTGGCAGGAGAAATCGGAGCGAAGTAAGCGTTGGACTCCGTAACAGAAGGAATCTTGATCTTGGGTTCTGAGATGTCGTTCAGAAGATTATTGAGTAACTCATCTTGAATCGACGGTTTACGACTGTCGAGCTGTTGAACAGGACTTTCTCGTTTGAACCATTGACTGAAGCGAGAACCTGCGCCACCATTGGAACCCACTCCGTTGGTAAGCAGACCAGGAACTCCAGGAAAAGTGTCAGACTTCAAGAAGTCGTCGAGATTGAAATCAGGAGGCTTCGTTTCCTGGTTTTGACCTACACTCGATTTTTCAGTGGCATTTGAGTTCTGTTCAGAGGCGGTTTTGCTCTCTTCCGATTTATCCTTCGGATGAGGAGACTGTTGTTCGTTTTGCTCCAAGATGGGAGAATGAGGGGCAGCACCAACGTTTATTTGTGGCTCCATAGAATTAGGAGTGCTTCGACCCTTCGGCCCAGCGGAATGATTCTCATTCTGTTTTTCCTCCTTCTCAGCAGCTTTCTTCGCTCGTTTCTTCTGAGCTGGTGATTGTTTCTTACCCTTGGTGGTATTATTGTTGGTCTTCTCCTCAGGGATGTCTTCGAAGCCTCGCAATTCGATAGTATCATGCTGAGAGGTCGGCCCAGAACTGAACCACTCAGGTTCTTCGATCTCCCGTTGATCACTGTAAGTTCTCCTACGATCGTTCCCGTACCTGCGATCTCTTCCACGATCCTTGTCTCGGTCATTTTGCTGGTTGCGTTCATTTCGTTCCAAGCCCCGGTCTCTATCACCATAGTCTCGCCCGAAGGAGCGACGTTCATAGCGATCGTTCCTGTCGTCTCGATCGCGAATGTTGTCACGATCACGCATAGGGTCTCCTCTTCCGGCCTCGCGATTGTCGCGATTATCTCGGTCTCTGAGAGGCCCACCGCCACCGGGTCTGAAGCTAAATTCGGAACGGTCTGAATCCAACTTGTCGTTTTCCGATCGGAAGTCCCACATGTCGCGGTTCAAGATACGACCACTGCCGATTCGTCGAACAGGTTCTCGATGAGGGACCTGGAATTATATTACAGGCTTCACAGTGAGCGTAAATAATATTTTAGGGGCAATTTTAAACAACCTAGAAACAATGCGTTACTGTTCTTACATTACATTTTTTATCATTATTGATGCTATCAATATAAAATTGAAATTGAAATGACAACATTCTTAATTTTTCTTTAGCCTCTTCTCTATACTTTCTTAATGAAGCGACAGCTTTATGGTTTCTTAGTAATTTCAGGCAAGAAGCATTGAAAATACTTTGATTCTTTAATATCCTTAATGGAATTTATCGAATGTTTAGCTGATGCAATAAATAAATTTTCAACATCCTTTGTGAAATACAAGATCCTTTTACTTTTTATGTATATACATAAGATTTATCAGAAGAATTTGCAGTTTAAATTTATAAGAAAGGAGTCGTTAATCCACTGGAAAAGGTTTCTACTTGATACATATTATTATAAATACGTGAATAATAATAATAGATCTTTATTATGAACCCAGTCTACAAACAAATTTAATACACAAAAACAGATGAACAATAGGAACATAAAAGGCAGAGGTTCAGATCAAGCTGCTTTCCAACCTATCAACCAACCTTCCAACCTATATATATAATAAATAAGCTATAAAAACACATTTTGAAATAGAAACTTCGAATCTTGTGAAAGTGAATATTGGAAATATATTTAAATAATCAACATACCAAAAGATTTCACACAAATTTGGGGATAATTATGGAAAATTCTTCAAATAGTGTACCTTTAGAGGAAATAGGGGACAGGCTCTGAAACCTAATATTGTGAAGTTTTCATTGTTAACTCAATTGCTTCTGGGCTTAATTACGAATTATAAGAATTGAAAAAATAAGTTACTTTCAGTTACCGGTTTTCTTTTCTAAAAACTGAAATATTGTTGAAGATTTAATCTGATAATTTAAGAAAGATAGTAATGTATTTTATTGAGTGTTAGTAGATATATTCATTACTGTATATTTGTTTAATCGCATAAAGCCAGTCAAGATTAAATATAGAAACAATGAGAGCGAATATAGATTTCTTTAATTTTCCACTAGAAACAACAGAATCTCGGTAAATACAAGAATACATGCAGATTTTTGGGGTCTAATTGTTGTCTACTTTAAATAACTCCTTTTGAAGAAAATACAAAGAAATATTAATCCCAGACATTAACTGATTGAATAATCGTTTACGCTATCCATTCATTTCTAAAGATGTTATTTCACTGTGATCAGAAATACACTGTTTACTCTCTCTCTCTCTCTCTTTCATCTCAAATATTCTATTCAAATTTCAAACTGCTGTCCAATGATTCCAAGTTAGTGGCGCTGTTATCAGAATTATAAATAGACCAACATTATTTAATATTTATGCACTAAAAATAAACTTACACAATTCCTACAAAATAATCGGCTATCGTAAATTAATCGCGTTATTTATTCTGATTTGACAACACACTGCAAGTCAAATTATAACCCATTGTAAAAGTATAATACCCTAAGCTCGTGCGATTTGATAATTTTTTCAAGTTATTTCACACCCTATAGAAAAGACAATTTAATATAATAATCAATAATAAATATAATATTATACTATTAAATATCATGCATTTCCTTACCTCAGCTTTTCCTAGCGGACTCTCGGGTCGTCTAGGTGGGGGTTGCGATACGTTGACGAAACATCCGGAGTTAAAGCTTCGCCGCTGCGGGCTCAGAACTATACCATCCTGCTCCTTTCTAATCCTTTCGCGAGGATCTCCGCTGCGACGCTTGGCATGATTTTCTGGGACATGATCGTTCCGATTGGCTGGCTCATCTTCCGGAGGCGTTTCACTTCGTTTCCTATCGAGATGCCAACGCTCAGGATCCCAAATACCATGTTTGCTGTAAAGAAGTGACAAGGAAAATGAAAATGAGAAGAACCAATTCCGATATCAAGATTTAAAACAGGAATTAGAGAATTAAATTTAGCAGAGTACGAAACTTACTTGTTGTATGCCGAGTCCAGACAGTCGGGTCTTCGTTTGGATAAAGGTGCCACCTTTATTTCCATCAGTTCCTCCTATAAATAAATTACATCGTTTCATTTCAGTCACTAATTCAAACATTAATATTATTTATTCTTAAAGTAATCATTTGAATTTATTTTATTATTATATAGTGATATTATTCAAATCTACAACTTTGAATTACGATCTACACCGTTTGCATTATTGAGTGTACTCGAAAATAACTGTACACTACAAATTTCATATGAGAAGCTTGCAGCACTGAGAAATTTATAATTAAAATTGTGAAGTTTAACACTTCCAAGAGGCTTTGGAAGAAGAAGGAAAAATTGATATTGAAATATGTTGTTCTACAACTAAAATAAGAGGACACATATTTCAGCGTATAACAATAAACATTTCTTTATAACTTCAGCAATTAAAGTTAATCTACTGTCACGAGAAGATATAATTTTTTAATGTGGAAATTCTTAATGTATCGAATAATTCGAATAAAATATAAAAATAAAAAAAAGGCTAAATTGTTAAAACACATTGTTAAAACACATTGTTAAATCTATTAAATGAAGTCCTTTTTGGGTTTTTATCACACCATAAAATTGTATTGTTGAGAAAAAAATTAATCTAAGGATTTTATACATACATACTTTCGCAAAAATCTCGAAAATCACACGAGATAAAAGAAAGTATCAAGAAACATTTTTCTAGCATTTTTTAGGGAAACAACTTTGTTCCTCTTATTTGTTATGTATCTTGTTTTGTTTTAGCCAAAAATGTGAGTTTTTGCTTTTCCGACAAAAAAATGCTCTCTTCTCTCCAAGGCGTGAATACAGAACAGACTATCATGTAATATATTCTTTGAATTAGATATAATCTAGAAAAAAATCAAGAGAAATAACGCTGGGGTTTTTGAAAAAATTGACTTTGAATATTTTGAAAATGAATAATATGACACATTTGACAAAACATGTACCACTTTTTTGATAATTAACGTTTTCCATTTTTCGTCAAATCGGTAAAATACGTGTCGTTGAATTCCCCTTAACAAACAACATATCTGAGTGGAAAATCATTCTGATAATTGAGCATGGATTTCCTGAGCGACTTAAAATGAATTCGGTTTCACTTAACCATTTTTAAAATGGTTGATGACAATATGTATTTAAAAAAATCAAAATTAATGATTACTTTACTACTACCGCCTAAGCGGAAATATGTGAAGCAGAAAAAGTGGTTTAGAATGCAAATTTTTACAAAAAGTCCTTTGTACTTCCTAAATATCTGACACCTGTGCTATTTTTCATATTTCAAAATTTCGATATTTTCTTTGGACCATTCGATTGATAAAAAATTTCTTCATTAAATAAAAAAGAACAAACAAACTTCTATGTATACTCGGTTACAAAAAAAGAAGTGTCTAAGTGTACCGAAAATTCGGTACAAATATCTTCGAACTACGACTTTGGCTATTTGTACCGAAATTTCGGTAGGAATAGCTCTCAGATACTATACTTTGGCTATGTGTACCGAAATTTCAAGAGCAAACTTCCGAAAAGCGAATACCTCCGATTAATTTGAAACTCCGTATACCCATGCATTTTGAGGCGCTGATTACGAATACGATAGAGAAGATAGGCGCACATTTGATTTTCAAGGTCAAACCCCCAAACAATTATGGGAATGTCATGTTTCTCCGCTTAATTTCAGTAAATAATAAAAAATTACAAAAAAGCTTCAAATAGACGATGACGATCTCCTGGAAATACACCTTTCATGTACTATACAGTTTTTCTGAAATACCAATATTATACGTGACATCCCTACCCCTTTCCAAAGTCTTATGGGGGAGGGGAGGCACCCCTGTGATTGGTTACAGAAATAATGTTGGTTAAACCCCTACCCATTCCCAACGTCTTATGGGGGAGGCAACTCTGTGAATAGTCACAGAAATAATATAGGTCACATCCATACCCCTTTCCAACACCCGAGGGGGTGGGGCGTTAATCGGAGGTATCCGTTTTCCGGAAGTTTATCCCCGAAATTTCGGTACAAATAGCCCAAGTAGTATCTGGGAGCTATTCGTACCGAAATTTCGGTACCCGTAGACACGGCCGAGAAAAAATCGCATTTAAATTTTTTGACAATTTGTGAAAATGGTAAGGTTAATTTCAATCTAGAATTTTTATGGCATTTTGCATGATTTGAAATGGAATCAGTCGGTTTACAAAATTGTTTTATTTCATTTCGAAAAAATTTGAAATTATCAATCTAAAATTGTTAGTATTAAAAACTTTGCAATTCAAATTCGATACCATAATAATAATGTCTACTTAAAAAATGACCAATGCCTCTGTAAATCCCTTTAAAAACCGAAAAATTTAAACTCTGAAGCATTCAGAAATGTACAATTTAACATTTTAATAACAAATTGTGTACAAATTTTAAATTAGAATAACTAAATGTAATCAGTTGACAAAATTAAAAGACCGCAAAAGTATAATTTCCAATATGGAGAATTCAAAAATTAAAAAAGAAATAAAACAATTTAAAACCTTCAAAATATCGAAGGGAGTTAGACTTATCGAAAAAGAATATTTAATATTGCAATCGTAGCATATTTAAGATTTAAAAATGATTATTTACAAATCCTAGACATCTTATTTACTAAATTTTGTATTCAAATTTATAAATCAATATACAAAATTCAGAAGGAAACAAACCCGAGTGTACTGGAATTGAGGCCTTGAACGGCCCACTTCCACTATCGAGGAATCAGTCACCTCTCCGGCAACCGACATTGATATAATCGCCTCATCTCCTGGAACAATAAAAATAACACGAAAGTTCATACATTGAAATATATTAAAATTCCACTACACTGAGAATAAGATTCATTAAACAAATTGTTCATCATTTAAATAAATCATATTTATCCTAATAAATTATTTAATGATTTACGGATATTCTAACATAAATTTCCTCGGGACGTAAGGGCACTCTGAAATTGTGAAAATTGTAAAGGCTCTTTGTCACCATTCGTAGAGGTCAAACGAATAGAAAATGTTCTTATCAATAAGATTCGCAGATATTTATCAAGTTTACACTCATATTTAAAGATCCTTGATACATGAAACCTAATTATTCAATAGACTAAATCTGAAAGAAAAATACCAAACGGATGGCACGGATCAACTTTGAAAGATTATTTATTAACTCATAAAAAAATTAAAAAATACTTTAAAAAAGATTGAGTAAGTCTTGGAATTAAAATGCTCTCATATTTTAATGATAATCGTTTTGCTTCCAGTAATAAGTTTTCTCTAAAAAGTTGTTTTGAATCCATTTAGGTAAATTCCTATCTTCAAAGTGACCATAAAAACCTGCGTTTACTGTTTACATTCCGCTTTTTTTCGCTACGAGACTTGAGGTAGAAAATCAAGGCATCAAAATAAATATACCTAACGTTCAAATGAACGAAGAGAAACTTACGAAAGGATACTTTTTTCTGGGAATTCAAAGTTTTGTTTCGACGAAACCAGTGAGCAGACTTCGTATCCATGACTAAAGTATAATCAAGGTATGGAGAGCCGGTGGGTCCAACCAGAGGACGACGTCTTGGTCGCCGGTATCGATGAGGACCGACTCTAGCGATGTTTGAGGTGTTTAACTTGGTCATCTTGGATGTCGAAAAAATCCGAATTCCAAAGTCTCGAAAAGCAATTCGCACACGAAATTTGTTTTTAATTTTCTGGAATAAGTAACCGACGGTGTGTTTACACTTGAAGGACACGCACACTACACGATTTGTTATGATTATTAAGAGAAATTCTGCTATTCTTGTGAATTTCGCCAATCGAATATCTCTCAATTATAAATAGAATAATTTATTAATAATGAATCCGTCCTGCGATAAAGACTCTCCAGAATAAATTTTTAATTTTTCCGGTAAAGAAATAAAATTCGAAACACTTAGCGACTTTGCGATTAATTTATATATTCGCACACAAATTTGATCGACCTAAACTTAAAGACAGTCTGCACAACACGATGTTCTAGCACAAACTGAGGAAGTTTTGTGAGTCAGGTCAGGTCGTGAGGACTCGGGAACTTTATCGAAGGGTAAATGAACAGGAGGGAAGAAGCGGCCAATCCAAACGAAAACAGTTCTCACGTGTTATGAAATGGAATACGAGATTGGTCAAAATGCAAATAGCCGTTCCTGGAGTTAATTTTCAAAGCAATATTCAGATGAAAAGTAATTTTTAGAGTTTGAATTATTTAAATAATTTACTCCAATCTTTTGATTGCCAAATTATAAAATTAAAATATATGCTTAAATTTGAAGTACTACAAAATACAATTCATAATCATAAATTTAAATAGATACATCGGCTTTCATACAACTTTAATTTAATTTTAATTCTAACCAGCTTTCACTAATTTGTAACTTTTATTTAACGAAGTGTCTCGTCGGCCCGACATTCGGGATACGATTTTATCTCAGTAGGAATTAGAAGCAAAAAAAGAAATAATTAATCTAATTTGGCATTTTATATCATAATAAGAAGGTCTTAAAAGAATTCTGGAGTTCTGAGTGTTACTGAATGTCTTCCATTTTCCGAGCCACTTTGGATACTGATCCATTTTGCAGATGTTTACAATTTAAAATTCGCGAACTTGCTTGATTTGGAATATTTCCAGCTTAAACTAGACATTTTAACCTTTTCGGGACGGGGGTTTTATAACAGAAATTAAATATCACATTGATATTACCATATTAAATCAGCCTTCTTGAAAATCGTAATTTTAAGGTTATATTCGAATTCAGTGACCACCATAGACACCCTCGCATACCAAATTTCATGAAAATCGAAAGAATATAATATGTAGTTTTCGAAACAAATGAAAAACAAATTTATGGGAACTAAAGTTCCAACTCGCCCCGAAACGGTTTAACATATTATTGAAATAGATATATCATGTATAGATTTGCAATTTAATGTTTACAATTTGAAACGATTAATTTTGAATGCCTTTTTAATAGTTCAATTTTGAAGATTTGCAATTGAAAACTCTTAAATTTTGAAGATGTATAAATACGAATTCTTAAATTTGGATGATTTTGAAAATCAATGAAAGTTTTCTATTGTAAAATTTCAGAATTTTCGAATGTATATCATTACGTTTACAGAATTTTTAAATTTTAAACTATCATTAACTTTTAATCGAGGGGTTGACGAACTCGATCGATTGGGTGTATTTTTTACTACTGACTACAAGATACTTCAGGATATTTCAATGACCTCTGAAGACTTCAAGTGACTTCATGTGAATTAAAATGACTTCAGATATTTCAGGAGATTTCAAGTGACTTCAGGAGAATTCAAGTAACCTCAGATGAATTCAGGTGATTTCACGTGACTGCAGGTATATTCATATGAACTCAAATGACTTTAGATATTTCAGGAGATTTTAAGTGACTTCAGGAGAATTCAAGTGATTTCAAATGAATTTAGACGATTTTAAGTGACTTCAGAAGAATTCAAGAACTTCAAATGAAGTGAGGTGATCTGAAGTGACTTCAAATGAATTTAGGTGGTTTTACGTGACTTCACGTTACATCATGTGACTTCAGATATTTCAGGAAATTTCATTACAAGTTTACACGACTTCATGAGTTGTCAATCCCTATCTTTTAATTTTACATTTTCAAAATTAAAAACTCGTGAATTTTAAAGATTTACAATTCATATTTTTGCAATTTTGAGGAGTTACTATTGAAAATTCTAAACTTTTTAAAATATAGAATCAAAGATTATTCGATTTTAAAGATTTATATTCTAAACGTATTATAGAAAATAATGCAGTTTTGAGTTCCTCTTTTGAAATAGTTTAATTTTGAAAATAAAAAATGAGAAATTTCCGATGATAGAATGTAACAAGTTACTATTTTCACTAAGTAACTGTAGTTGTGATTAGTTCCTTTTTTAAGGAACTTCCCCACATTGCATCTAATTTTAAATGATGAGAATTTGATATTTCAATTCAAATTAAAGACTTCAAATTCAATAAAAACTTTTAAGATATGTATAACCATTTCAAATTTTCCATTGCGAATTATTTTAACTTAAAATATTCAAGCTGTTTAATCTCACAAAATTCTAAATCTTTAAACCGGAAGCCTCGATCAATGACCAATTTCAAGTTTGAAACGCTCAAAATGAAATAATATGGGTGAAAAGATTAATTAAACGGATCAATTTGGAATTAAAAGCTTTCAAAATTGTTTAATTTCAAATTATGGTTGTTCAAAATTGAATAATTTTAGCTTCAAAAATTCAAAAAAGTTTGATTTAAAACTTAGCTGCATCCAAAAATTTTGGTTTCAAATTAAAATCTATTGAAGAATTTTAAATTGAATAATTTCAAGTTCAAAGTTGCAAGACAACAATTTTAAGTACACTATTACTCCAAAACATGTACTTTAAACCCATAGACTTCTGGAATCTGGAATGGAAGCTTCTAATGTGTCCCCTAAGGGTTTACATTGTTCTTGTATCTCTTTCCTATTCCTTCACACACCCCCCACACACTTACTTGGTGGTGAGAGGGGGACCTACAGTTTAAGGTGGGTTCCGAACCACCAAGAGCAACAGCTTTAAGTACTTAGAGAACCTTTTTCTCTAGAGGTACCGGTCCCACGACTCTTCGGAGGTGAACAGCTCCCTTGCTAGGCAAGTGTTCACCGCATGGGCCACCGAGACTCTTCCAGAGTGCGAGGCGGGAATCGAACCCGCAAGCCGACGGAGTGGGTCCAAAGCCTATGCCTTAACCCCCACGACCATCGTCCCACTCCATAGACTTTAAACCACATAAGAAATAACCATAACTTAACCTCAGAGCAATCTTAATTATTTAGTAGAAAAATAAAAACGTTCAAAGATGAATACTTTTAACTGCTAATTCAAAATTGGTAAGAACTCTAAGTTGAATGCTTGAACTATTTCAAATACAGATATTTAAAGTTGCACAATGGTACCAAATGCACGGGACAAAACTTTATTTTTTGTAATATTTTCGGGATAAATAATAATTAACATCATTTTATTATTATATCAAATAGTTCTTAGAAAATAAAAACTAATTTTCAAATACACTTAGACAGACAAAATTAGTTTTTATGAAGATATTAATAAAATAGGGTTTGATCCCATGCATTTGGTCCATTGTTTTCCTCTCAGCACTCAACGAAGTGAAGTTAGCTGATGATTAAGAGAAAATAGCTAATTAGGTATTTTCACTTCATAATCAGCTAACTTCACTTCGTTAACTGCTGAGGGGAAAACAATGGATCAAATGCATGGGATTCGCTTCATTTTTGCCCTATTTTGTTAATATCTTCGTAAAAACTAATTTTTTCTATATAAATGTATTTGAAAAATAGTTTTTATTTTTTAAGAACTATTCAATGACATAATAAAATAGTAATAATTATTATTCATTATGAAGATATTACCAAAATAAAGTTTTGTCCCATGCATTTGATCTATTGTTTTCCCCCTCAGAACTCAATGAAGTGAAGTTAGCTGATGGTTGAAGTGAAAATACCTAATTGAGCTGGCTCTTTGAAAATTAGGTTACGAATTTTAGTTTTTTAAAAGTATATTCCGACACAAAATTTCATTGCGCATCTTTTTCTTCAAATCAAATATTTTTTGTCTTCAACCGTTTTCAAAATCTTTACACGAAACCAGTTTTTTGTAAAACTAAAAAAGAAAAGAGTAAATATTGCTATACAACAAAAGTGATTAATTTTTTTTCAAGACATTACAAAAACCATGCATTTCAATCTTCAAGCGCTTTTTCTACAGAGCGAAGTTTGAGTAACGAAAAACTTCCAGCGAGAGAGTTGTTAATTACAGTACAAAGAAGTTTTCTGGAAAGTTTTAGTCCAATCGAATTCATTATTTAAGAAATTATTTATGTCCAACGTCGAGAGCGGCTAAACGTCTTGTCTTGTGCACGGACTGTCTAGCGAGACTGCGAGAGGTCTCAGCTGTGATTCTTAATACAGTTCACCTTCACCGGCGCCAAAGATAAGAACTAATCAAGTAATCAGGTAATATCAATGTACTCTAAATAAATAATATTGCATAATGTAAAATATTTGATTCATTTCGTATTATGTACATAGAATAGAATGGTTCTATTTGCGAGACAAGCAAATTAAAAGGAAAACGAAACATAAACATCTAATAGATGAGGTTCACCGAACTCTTAATTCCCCGAAATTTTAAATGCTGCAAATCCTTGGAATTGGTACAAGTGAAAGTTCGAAAAGTGAACTTATTTATCTATAATACTTTTATATTAACCTGATTACTTGATTATATTTTATCTTTGGCGCCGGTGAACTGTATTGAGAATCACAGCTGGGACTCGCTATGAAGTCCGCGAGTGAGACGTTCAGCCTCTGGCGACTTTAGACATAAATAATTTCTTAAATAATAATTCGATTGTGCTAAAACTTGCCAGAAAACTTCTTTTTACTATAATTAATGACGCTATCTGTCGAATGTTGTCGTTGCTCAAACTTCGCTCGATTTTTGCAATAGAACTTTGTACTAGAATATCTTCAATCCGGCAGCTTAATTCAAAAGATAAATTTTCAAAATTACGTAAAGCAACTTGAAGCTGAAAGAAGTCGCGTTATGAAATTCATTTTCAGTTTTAAAGCCTTTTACAAGAATCAAGCATCTAAAGTTGAGACAAGCTAAATTTTAACCATTATTTTTGAAATCGAACTATCTACCATTACGGATTTTTCCGTAAGAGTAACCCCTTTTCCAGATCGTTCAGGGATAACATTACGGTACATTCCGTAATACTAGCTATACTTGGTTTTTAAATAACACAATGTTTAAAAGCGCTACATTAAAAAGGGAATTATGCTCAGAATAATGTTAAATCAGGGTGTCTAGTGATCAGGCAATTTGAAATTCCCGGTTTTTTCCCGGTCAAATATTTTTTCCCCCGAACAAGTTTTAGATGTCTTTTTGTGATTTTGTGAAGTCAATGTATACATAGAAATAGGAATTTCAACATACATAGAAAAAATCTGCCCGCTGCTCGAGCACGCTCTCATCGCGCACTGCGCACGCGTCTCCCAAGTTTGAGCGCGCCTAGGGTGCGCACCTGTTGGATCTCGTGCTTTGCGCTCGATGTACATCCCCTACATTTTTACATAGGACTTTCGAAATTATAGGTCAAACCATCAAAAACTACAATTTAATAATTGTGAATTCTCTTTTGTTAAAGCTCCTTCGGTATTAACGAACACATTCTCATCACAAGTCTTGCGAGAAAAAAAAGGCTGAAAACAAGTTTTCCTATCTAATTTGAAAACAATTTTGTTATCAAACATCTTATTGTACCTTGTGTCTTTTGTCAAAAAAATAAATTTGTTTATTTGTAGTTTTATTTTTCACGATTAAACTAAAACTACGCGTCTTATCAAAAAATGATTAATAACAAATTTGTAACTCTTTTTGGGTGAAGAACTTTTGTCTATTTATTTTTTTCGTGGTTTGTGTCGTTTTTCGTGCGGATAAATTGTTCGAATTTCCGAGTACTACGAATAGCCGTATAGAATTTTCAAATCTTGAAAAAAATGTCAACAAAAATTTTGAAAATGCTATAACTTTTTGAATTTTTATCTAAAATAGCAGGTTAAATAACTTGTCCTTTTCTTTCAGATCTTAAAAAAGTGTGACAAAGCTCAATCCAAACTGATCATTTTTTCGAAAGTTATCGTGCCTATACTGCCGTCCAAGGTAAAATGATACATAAGTGACTTTGCGGTTTAGGGTTATTCTCTTAAACTTGGCAATGGAAAAGTCAACCTAAGCGACAATGTCACTTCACACAATGACTTCTTACACATCGTTTTTTCTGACTGTGAAGGTCTCAAAATGCAGAGATTTAATGAAAAACGGCTAAGTTAAATTTCACATGAAACCAATACCTTCTCATAAGAATAGGAATGTAAAAAATTTGCTTTTTTGTTTATTTGGTAAAGTCATTTTTCACGATTTAAACCAAAACCAAAAAGTCAAAAAAAAAGTCAAAATTTGAGTGTTCGATTTTTTGAAGAAAACTCAAAAAGTTATTATCATAATCTTGTAGGTACATAGAACTTTCAACTCTTCAAAAAATGGTCTCAAAAAGATTGAAAATGCTCTAACTTTTTGAATTTTGATCCAAAATAGCTGGCTGATGAACTTGCCTTTTTCTTTTAGGTCTTAAAAAAGTGTGTACAGACTGCAGACAGACTACAGATGACGGACTTCAGACAGATTACAGACTACAGACAGATTTACACAGATTTTACCTTCGTAAAAATCGTTTTTCTTCTGACTTAGTGGGTCTCAAAACGTGGAGAATTTGATGAAAACCGACAAAGACCAATTTTACATAAAACCAATACCTTCTCGTTAGGATGAGAATGTCAAAAATTACATAAATCGGTACTCAGGATAAGCATAAGAAGGAACCTTGCGACTGTAGATAAAGTGGAAATGAAATAAAAAGAAAATAAAGTAGAAAAAAGTCGATTTTTCGATCAAATACAAAAAATTCCCGGTCCTAAACAAAATTCCCGTTTTTTTCACGGTCCAATAAAATTCCTGGGATTTTCCCGGTTTTCCGGTCCGCTAGACACCCTGTAAATGTATCTGAATATTTAAATATCATTGAATAATTTCAAATGCAAGCTATTAAAGTTAAAAAATTTCAAAAGTTTTGTTTTTTATGCAAAAGGTTAAGTCTCTAAATTTGAAGCAGGGCAGAGCAAACAATAATAAATACTGAAAGATACTGAAAAATACTGAAATCTGAAAGTTCTGGTGTTCGAATCCCAGTGGAGGTAGAGAGAT
>CAKNXH010002275.1:97630-118541 GCA_932178445.1 Andricus quercusramuli | reverse complement strand
ATTGATTTTAGACCAAGTAGACAAAAAACATTAACATCATATAAAATAAAAATAATAAATACATATTGGCTTTGAAAAATAACATTGCATAAATTGCGTGTAAAATAAGTTAAAACCATAGAAAGTTGCACTACTTACAGGTAGATGCATTAATAAAAATTAATAATAATCATGATCTAAGTGGCAAATAAGAAAGTGAATAATACTCCTTAGATGGGTTATTTCATATCAACTTCTGAATTCTTGTTCCACGATAATTTCATAGCCTTTGTTCTTGAAATTTTATATATTTTTTAAGCAAAAGGTGCCCTGGACTATAAGAATCAAAGAAAAAATCAGACAGAGAGTGATTTTCATTAATAATTATTTCATTTAGAAATATCGTGCATAATGATGTGCTTGAAGTTCTGAACGTTCAAATGAACGCAACTTTTACTGATGGCTTTGTAAGCTAGAAACAGCGTTGAAATATTGATTCAATTTATATTGCAATTAACAGATTACAGAATAAACTTCGAATGCATTATTTTAATTGCAGTTGGAAGAATATTTTTTGATAAAGTAAAACTGGCAAAAAATGTTTCGTTTATTTGAACGTTCTGAACTTCAGGTACATGCATACATAAAGTTCTTTGTCCCCTGGTCCAAATTAAAGACTTCGATTAGTTTTCTTAGACAAACCACTTATATTTAAAGGTTTTTGGCTTGATGACTTTCGAAACTATTCAGGACATTCGAGAAATGGATTTGATTAATTTAAAAGCTTTAAATAATTTTGCAGATATATTTATAGGGCCGAAATTACAAATAGGGTCAAAAAAGTTATTTTGGGAATTTAAAATGTATTAAAATCGAATGAAAAATAAAAAATATATATAACTTTCATTTAAGTTATATTTTTTTAATGAGCAAAAATGTCCATGGATCTCGAAAAAAAATCTTATACTTTTTTTTAACAACTGTAAAGTCTAAGGCCTAAGCAGAAATTTTGTTGAGATCTAAGGAAATTATAGTCATAATTATAGTACACATAGGGATGTTTTATTTGTAGAAACATGTAACAAATATTCAACTCTAGCCATTTTCAACTTTCAATATAATTGTTGCATTTTTAGCCCACCCTAATATGTTATTTATCCTTGTCACTAAAATTCGCATCAACTACGTCCATCGCCCTATTTTTAGGGTAGGGTGGGGAGAGATGGGCATAGTTTTCTGTTTTTCGCGTTAGTATTTAAAATCTGCTAATTCATTGCTTGAAAGTAAGTCTTTATATATATATATATATATATATATATATATATATATATTCTACAAAAAAAATTTATTTTAATTTTGCTAAGGTAAAAGTAAATGAAAAAGTATATGCGGAATTAGAAACGAAAATAAAAAAGTAGTGCGCTTTTGGCTTATATCGCCCCATGCCTGGGGCGATAAAGGAATAATTAAAGGATTCGTTATGTATCATTTACAAGTAAGAATATTGGTAAGTTAGAGAATTATAAAACGAAAAAATATCTTGCACATATTTTTCAAACATTTTACGGGGTATTTAATGTATTTAACGTTAAAATAATGCAATCCTTAATCCTAACCTCAACTGTAACTACATCTACAAACAGTGAATAGAAAAACGATTTATATTTACATATCTTTTAATAATTGTATCACAGAAATAAATATAACAATTTTTCGACTTACCCGTGTACATTATCTCAGTAAAATTTAAATTACACCACAAGAAAAATCCCAAATACTAGACTGGTCTACTACATTACACTGAATTTCATATATACTGATGTTTTAAGCCGGGTTTTAAATATTTTTGCCGTATTTTCCAGCCACAACAATGTTTATTTCATTTTTATATCATTTTAC
Organism: Andricus quercusramuli; assembly: GCA_932178445.1. Taxonomy (NCBI): domain Eukaryota; kingdom Metazoa; phylum Arthropoda; class Insecta; order Hymenoptera; family Cynipidae; genus Andricus; species Andricus quercusramuli. The sequence continues at coordinate 116,663 of CAKNXH010002275.1, read as the reverse complement.
GAGTTTTCAAACAAAGTTACCGAGAAATATTCGAGAAAAACAGTACTCTCTTCTGGTTGCCAGCAACTCATATTATTTTCTAATATAGACCTATAACAGTGCAGCTGTCATACTTTTTCTGAGTATTTTTTTCGACAAGATTAGCTTTTTATATGTTTGCACTATAATTAACACACTATACAATCTAATACAATAGAACATTGCATCCTAAGCTACTGACTGCTATATTAAGAGGTTAGGTGAATGCATAGGAAGAGGTGGCTCATTCCGCCCCATATGACACTTTCAAGTAAAGTCAAAATTTCACCTATTTCTGTTTTACAATTATATATAAATCTGTTGAAAACTAAAGGTTTAATAAATAAGCTATCTAAATAACCACTGGAAAAACATCTAACATGTGTTTTTGTGTGATTCTTGGACTTTCTAAACAAATATAAAAAAAAAACAGAAAATTGTTAAAAAAGAAGTTTCATAACCTTCTTCCTGATATTAGTACAAAGAACAGTTACAAAAGAAATAATAGCCTCGGAGAAAATTGAGTGATTTATCTTACCCCCTATGCCCATCTCGACCCCCCCCCCCTTCCCTACGTATATTTTAGAAATGAACATCAACTATGGTCTCCTTTGTTTATTCTTGGCTAATCAATATTTTTTTCAATTATTAACTTTTTCTTATACTTCTAACCTCGACCAAATTCAGTATTTTACGTAAGGCATTTTAAATGCTTCAATGAAATAAAATTATTTTAAAAACATATTGAAAAGTCAAATACCTTCACTCTAAACTACGCCCACCTCTATAGAATTCGCGATTTTTTTTTTCTAACGGGATCGTACGTGTATTTCTTTAGCATCTAGGGTGACCCAAAAACTTCATTTTCAAAATTCTCTGACTTCACTGACCAATTTTTCGTTTTCTCTTGCCATTAATATTCAAAGATCAGCATTTGAATTTGCTAACATTTTAAATGTAGAATCTTTTATAAACGGCAAGAACCAAATTTAAAAATAAAATAAAAATATTTCAAATTTATTTATTTTAATCTAAAAAGATGACTTTCCTACCTGGAAAATGAATTTTCTACAGCAGGTGAACTTTCAATGAACATAATTCAATCTTCAATCTAGCAAGATGAATTTTCAACTAAATAGTCGAATTTTCATACAAAGAAGATTAAACTTCAACGAAATCATTTGCATTTTTTGAAACTTACAAAGATGAATTCAGAACAAAAAATCTAATAATCGAGGTAATAATTTGTATTTGAACCAAAAAATATGAAATTTTTACCAAAAGAGATGTATTTTCAACCAAAAAGTTTAATTTTCTACCGAAGAAGACGAATTTTCAACAAAGTACATGAATTGTCAAGGAAAAAGTGGAATTTTAAACTAAAAAAAAATCAATTTGCAACCAGTTTCATTTTTAACCAAAAAAGGGGAACTTTAAACCAAGAAAATTAGATTCTGCCAAAAAATACTAATTTTTAACAAAAGACTAATCCTCAACCAAAGAAGATTAATTTTCAACTAAACACTAGCATGTTCATGAAAAAATTTAATTTATACTAAAACAAAAGAATTTTTAAACTAAAAAGACGAATTTTCAACAAAGAAAGATTCAAGATAAATTTTCAACACCATAATATGAATTTTCAATAAAAAGTCAATTTTCTACCGAAATAGTATAATTTTCCATCTAACAAGACGAATATTTAACAAAAAAGTTGAACTTTCAACAAAATAATTGTTCATTTTGAACTAACAAATAACATTTTTAACTTAAAATTTAATTGTCACGAGGATGTAAATGCAAAAAAAAAAAAAAAGAAATAGAGATAAAACTACAAGCTAAATAAATTACTGACGAGAATATTCTATCAGGGTGGCCGCAAAACTTCACATGCAAAATTCTCAAATTTTTCATGCTCCATGATCATTAATATTCAAAGAACAGAATCTTAATCTTGTAACATTTTTTACATTGAAACATTTATAAACGTTATACAAAAATTTCAAATATATTATCCTTGACAGTTACTTAATGTGCCTCTTATAGAATTTCCCCGACTTTTGCAAGATTTTTGTTCAAAATCCCTGACTTTTCTATCACCAATAAAATTCCCTGATTACGACCACCCTGACTAATATCATATGAAATTTTTAGGTTTCAGAGATCCTTTAAATATATCTTCAAAGAATATTATATCAACTTTGTTGAAAAGAAACCATTTAAATTAATTTGTTTTATGAATGTGAAATATCTCCAGTCATCGTCCACCTCAACACGAAGAATGGATGTTAAAAATCAACCGCTGGATATTATTTGTTACCATTATCTTCATGACACATTAAAAAACATTCTTGAGCATCCTGCCACAGCAATATATTGTAATTAAAAACTTTGAAATGCAAAGCTTACCGGTGTCGAATTCCGAAGTTAATTTGTTATGACCCATATAATTAAGTCTCAACAGGGATTTTGATACCTTATTCTAACCAGAGCAGTGTTCTATTGCAGACCTTGTCCTATCTATTAATTAAACTGTTATCTAACTCGCTGTGGTGATTGATTTTTTACAAGCAAATAAATTATCTGTGAAATGCAACATAATAATAGCTAAAAAAAATACAGTTCAAATAATCTTAAACTGAGAAAGAATGGTAACAAATAATGCTACTTTAAATTATAACGTTCAGTTTTTTTCAGTAAATATGTATAGCTTGTTCGTGGCTTTATTCTTAACAAACTTCGGTTTTACTAAATAATTTCTGAAAATTTAAAAGAGCATCACGAATGTTTTACATTGCGGGACAACAACACCAGTGTTATCTGCGAAGACTTGATAATTGGCAGAACCTCTAAAATCACCAATTGAAATACAAAACTTTGGCATTTTGTTATATTCCCTTATTTATTGTTGACTGTTTGTCAAAACATCCTTAGACATCTAAAAAAAATTAGATCAGAAGTAATTGTCCGTCTTTAAGGATATAAAAAACAATGCTTAAAAAAATTAAAATTACATAACATCCACCTGTCAAAAAGCAACAAGTAGATTAATCTCTAGCATTTGCATAACCTGGGCTTCGATTTATATTTGGTAATAAGACCGGCATAAAAATGACACTAAATAAGGTAGAAAATTAATTGTTCAAAATCTTGAGATACACATTTTGGAGCAGTTCATTTCAAAACTGGCATACTCGAGCGTACAAACGTTTTGATTACGAACGACTCTCGTATTCGAGTGTAAATGATACATAATACAAACTTTCTTTAATCTCTCTTTAGCTTACAAAAGACTTTGTCGAGCAAACCAGATTTTTTGAAAAATTTACCCGAAATTTGCTTAAAAAAACATGATTAGAATCGATAAATAGTAACTCTAATCAACTCTAAATCATCAGATCTTTAAAATTCACATTCTTAGATTGGCTTGGGCTACATGCAAATTGATTACAATGACACAAATGCTTGAATCTGGATAATCAAATTAGCCATCTGCTAAAATCTTCGGAAGTTGGATCAAGCAGGCCTTAATCTAGGACTCTAGCCGCTAGACTAAATCTTTCGCGAAACAATAAAGCAAGCATACCAGATTAAGTTTTCAAGCACCCATTTACGTTAATTGAATTTGCAATAACTTTGACGGTAAATTAAGAAGTGTACCAATACTTTGGAAAAATTGAATCGAACAAGAAGTGGCTTTATGTTTCGTTTCGTGCACTAAATAGAGAAAAAATTAAGCATGAAGTGAGCAGTATTAGGATGAGCATATATATCAGTTCGCAACGTACCTTCATCTTTTGGGTCCGGCTTGTCACTTGACACAGATTCCAAAGACATCTTGTTCTCGAATATGCTTGTTTTTGCGACGATTCCAGACCAAGCAGCACTTGAATTTCTTCTTACTTTTTTAGATCCTCTAAAAGATCCTACCTAAGTCTCATATGCTACTACGACACACGTATATATCTTATTGTACGATGTTGACACCTATCTATATACCTTATTACTGCTTAATATCACAGATTGGTTTTTATCGTATCCCCTCGACCCGAAATCGCGGGTGGAATGATTCTCGGTACGTTACTATTAGCTATTGAATTTGAATACCGATTTTCTCACTCCACTCTCACTTTTCGACGAGGAAAATTGATGAAAAATGTTTACGTGCAAGTCAAAGCGAGTTTACTCGCGGCAACGCGGACGGTAAAAGGGATGAAGTCGATCATAAATTTATAAGACGGGCCCGGTGCGCTTTCCCGAAATTCATGACATTATTCCGTTGCGCTCCACGGTTCAGCGTTAATTACAATTAGAATCGTTTCATATATCACACAAAATGTACACATGTAACACTAGCTCACTGCTATGCAAAAATAGAAAATGGCGACGATCCCTACTTTGCTTCGTCCCTCGACACCATGAGAACTTCAGTGTTTCAAGCGCCATCTAACATGACCGCGAAATTTGAAAATTGCACTGCAATTGTGCAAATATAAAACAATACAATAACATTTTACAATCTAGCATTAGTCCAGTGGATAAGGCAACCAATTACGCATTTCTTGTTACAAACCAAGACATTGTTTAGATCCTTATTTCAATGGGAAGGTATTGGTTTTATGTGAAAATTGACTTTCACGGATTTCATCAAATCTCAACGTTTTCAGACTTACTGATTGACAAAAAATGGATTTCACTTCGATGTCTTGTCGTCGTTGGATGGGTACACGATACTTTCGAAGGAATTATCGGATTGAATTGCCCTTGGGTACAATGTTTCAAGCCCTAAAAAGAAAGGACGAGTTCGTTTACCAGCCATTGTTGACCAACGGTTCTGGTTTTTTCCATCGAAAGTGCTTGTTATAAAAGTCAAAATTCAATTTTCCACCAAAGTATACGAAATACGAAAAAAATGTTGGAATGCAAAATCGTTCACCTCAGAATGATCTACAAATTTTCTGGAGACTATTTTTTGATAAAATGTATAATTTTTGTTTTAATCGTAAAAAATATTATTAAGACAACAAGTTCCATTTTCCGGCGATAAACTATGCAAGATACGATAAAATATGTATGGAAGAAAATTGTTTATACAAAGAAGATCTGCAAATTTAGTGCAAGCAATTTTTTGATAGGCCGCATAGTTTTTGTTTTATTCGCAAAAAATGACATTAACAATTTTTTAAATAACATTTTTAGAAAAACGGCACAAGGTACGGAAAAAATGAATAGATAAAAGTTGTTCACCCAAGAAAGATCTATACATTTGTTTTTCATAACTTTTTGATAGGGCGCGTATTTTATGTTTTGATTCTATAAAATAACGTTGAATTTTTTTATTTTTTGGAAAAACGGCACAAGGTAAGAATAAATTTTCAAAAAGTTGTTCACCTAAAAAATATCTAAAAATTGGTTAACAATCGTTTTTTGATAGAACGCGTAGTTTTTTATGACTATAAAATTAACAATACAAGAAAAAATGGTAAAAACGACACAATAAGGTACGCTAAAATGTAGTGTTTGTTTTATTCGTAAGAAATTACATAAAAAATTAATTAATTACATTTTTGGAAAATCGACACAAGCTAAGAAAAGATATGAGCAGATAAAAGTTTTTCAACCAAAAAGGATATACAAATTTTTTAACAATTATTTTTGATTCGATGCATAGTTTTTTTTTTAAATCGTAAATTGTAACATAAAACACTTTTTTTTAAATTTGGACAAGCGACACAGGTTACCAAAAAAATGAAAAGGTAAAAGTTGTTCATCAAAAAAGACCTACAAATTTTTTAACAATCATTTTTTGATAGAACGCGCAATGGTTTTTGTTTTGATCCTAAACAATAACATTGAAAAAATTAAAATGTTTGGAAAAATTACACAAAAATTGAAGACAAAATTTGTTCAACGAAACAAGATCTACAAATATTTCTTATAAATCATTTTTTGATCGGACGCGTAGTTTTTATTTTAATCGTAAAAATTACATTAAAAATAAAAAAGTTACATTTTTGGAAAAGCGACATAAGATACAATAAATGTTTACAATAACATAACTTTTTGCCTGAATTATGAATCTAAAAATTTTCTTCTGATCTTTTTTTGTTAGGATACGCACGTTTTTAATTATAAAAACGAGAAAATAAACATATTTATAGGTATGTTTCAATATCAATGCACATTATGAATAAAATTGTAATAATATACATTTATTGAAATGATACATTTTTCAGGGTAGCTGCGAATAAAGATTAATGCAAAGTAGGGAACAAATATTAAAGTAATCATGAATAATAATATTTGTACTTTACTTCACAACATCTGAATAAGCAGGTCCGAACCGAGGTATCAACATTGATACGTATAATATACATTTGATATAATAGAGTTGAACAAAATAGAAAAATTCACGTTTCGGAAAATTTTAATCAAGTGCGAAGCACGAGATACGTGATGAGAATGTGTGCTCGTCAAAGCCGAAGGAGCTTTACCAAAAGAGGATTCACAATCACCAAATGACTGTTGTTGGCCTTTTATTTTAAAAGGTCTTAGCGCAAGATAAATATCATAAACATATCTATAATATCAAAAACAGTCAAATTTAACCAAAAAGATGCACTCTAAAGAAAAAATGTAAAAGTTGATACTTCAAACAAAAAATATATTAATTTTAAATACTGCGGTCGAACTCAACCAAGAAAGACAACTGTTCAACAATATAGTTGAATCCTCAACCAAAACAGATTATGTATAAGCAAAAAAGATACGACTGAAATAGATTAATTTTCAAACAAATAGAAACGAATTTTTAATGAAAGAGTTGCATTTTCAACTATAGAAAGATTTTTAAGTCCAGAGAGAAAAAAAATTTCTACCAAATTGTTGAATTTACAAACCAAACAGGCGAATTCTCTGAAGAAAATGGATTTTTTACCAGAAAGTGTGAAATTTCAACAAAAAAGTCAACATTTTCAACAAAAAAGTTTATTTTCAACCGAATATTTGAATGCTAAACTTAAAACGCTCAATTTGTAAAAAAAAAATGGAATGGTAACATTGGCAGTTGGAAAATTGCTTTTCAATCCCCCACCCCAAGGAAAAACGATTTTATAACAAAAGGGATGGATCTTTAACTAATCGGCTGAGAGAAAAATTAATTTTCAACAAAATACTTCAATCTTTATAGCCCAATACAATAAATGTTTAACAAAGTAGGTCAACTTTTAAACAAGTAGTTGAATTTTCCACCAAAAAATGAATTCTCAATGGAAAGTTCAATAATGAAATTTTCAAATAAAAACTATAAATTTTCAGCAAAACATGGATTAGATGAATTTTTAGCCAATAAAATCACATTTCAAATCAAATACAAAAAAAGCTTTCAACAGAATAGTTCAATCTTCAAACAAATAGTAGAATTATTAACCAAAAGAGATGAAATGAGAACCAAAAATATAATAGTAGACTTATCAATTATATTGAATTAACTTTTAGCGAAAAACAGATTTTCTCGATGGTTTCTATTAATTTAGTTCGATTTCGAGCGAAAAAAGGGGAACTTTCTTGAAAACAGGGCCAAAAAGAGGAATCCTTTAAAAACGGGGAAAAGAAGGGACAGATTGCGAAGTCTGTATTTAGATATGCTTTACTTTTAAATTAAAATCACTAACATTTATTTTTTTCAAGTATTTAAGAGAATTGTTATTTGCTATAGTTAGGCCTTATCTCAGTACCAATAGGGTGGTCAAAATTTTGTTTTTGAATTTGTATGCATATATCGCCCGGAAATTTGTTCGAATCCACAAAAAAATAAATCCAATTTTCTTGTTTTGAAAAAAAATGATATTTATAGATGGGGCAAGCCCCATAAAGTTTAAGACGTATTTCCCATAAGAAAAAAATACGTTTTTGTACATTTTATTCAGAATCGTCAATATTAAGTGAATCGAGTTGGAACTCAACATTTCTCTTCACAATTAGCCATAGAATATGAATGCAATGTTACATTTAAAATATCGGCACCATACGTTTGTTTTGTAGGATCCAAAAAAAACCCCAATAAGTGAAAAAATGGTTTTTGCGAGTTTTTGACGGTAATTATGATTTTTTTTGCTTGTACTTGAATGAAGAAAATCTATTTCATTTTCTTAGATCAAGAAAGTATTGTATCGTCCGCATATTTTCTTAATTCAATATTAATTCTTTTCCCGTGTAGACACTATTTCAAAAAAATTTAAACTGGATAGCCCAGTCATCAGGTCGAAAAAATGGGTTATTCGATTAAATAAGTTCCCCATGAATTTTTGTTTCTCAATCTTTTCTTTTCAGCATAAAAAAGGCCCTAAGTTTGCAGAACAAGGTGCAAACCGGAACCCTTTGAAATGTTAGGGAATTAAACGTCCTAAAAGTCTTTTTTTTTTTTAATAGTTTAATTTCGAGTGCAATATCACACTTCACATATGAAAAATATGAGAAACAATCCTGACAAAACTATCGAAAAGTGTTCTCTTCTCAAAATTTGGGTATTTCTGTACACCTCACATACACGGAAAAAATGTATCCGTAAAAAAGTCACGAACTAGTATCTAGGTCTCGGATATGAGAAAAATTCATCGGATATTGATGTACACTACAGTCCCTCTATAGCAGCTGTCTCGGGGCTACCCTTAATCAACAAAGATGCTATAGAGGGACTCTCTTAACTGTTCTTCTTCTCCTTCTTGCTTGTGGCTTCTTATAACGCCTAACCGTAAACATCGCAACCCCGCTGACCTTACAAAAGCCTCCTTCTCGTCTCCTTGGACCGTCTTGTCTGTTATGGAGGGCATCGCTATAGAGGGACTCTAGTGTATTTTCGTATAAATCATCTGTGAACTTTGAGAAAGAATTGACGAACTCGATGTGAACATTCTAAAACGGTTCATCACTTTTTTTACGTGAATGATTACAGAAATATTATGAGTGATTGGGAAAACAATCTCAGAGCACTCACGAGCTTGCCCGACAAATCTGGGAACTGGAAAGTAGGTTAGCCTGTACGTGGCACGCACACACGCTCGCCCGAACACGCGGTGCGTGTGTGCGCTCGCATGTGTGTTTCGAGTTCGTCGGATGAGTGGCTAAAAGTTTTATATCTATCTTGCTTGGCCTCGATGGCTGCACGTGTTTACGCACTCCTGGTTTATGTTTAGAAAACTCGGGCGGGTCATTGAGGGTTCGGATCCTCTGAGTTGCGAATTTATAAATTAATATAAATTAAATCGCATAATCCAAATTTTTCCTCTTTATATTTCAGTCTGAAATTTTCAGGAACTGTTCGTAAAAAACTTCGAAATTTATCCATACATTTTTCATAGGAATAAGGGTGTTGTGCTTTATTTTTTTATCTCGTATCCGAGAACTAGCTACTAGTACGTGACTTTTTCGCGGATAAATTTTTTCCGTGTAAAAGCTGATTCGATTTCCTATAAATTACAACAACAAAAAAGGTTCTCGTCCTAACAGGCCAAAAGTTATGACCCGCGGAAGGTGACCCTTTACCCCGATTTCGCTATAATTGCAATTTTACATGAATATAGCTCGCTCCTGCTCCTAATGCATCCCAAGATAAAAGTAAAATAGTTCTGAAGAAAAAAAAAGCAATCGCATTGCTCTCGGCCATCTCTATTTTTAGATTCTCATTCAGAGTCCAAAAATCATTAAATTTTTTCAGGGCGTCTTTTTGTTTACCTGAATATGGTTGCTACGCTAACTTGTGAAGGATTTGACAAATCGAATCAGCTTTTGAGACACTTTTAGACTGTCCCACAATGAAGGCCAAGTTCGTTACGAATTTTCAAAATCCAAAAAAAAATTCTCCTTAGGAGTATGAGAAAGGTTTGTCCAAGAATGTGGTAGATGACTAAAGACTTACAAATTATCTTAATGACATTTTCATATACGCACATAACTAAAAAAGTTATATGATTTTCAAACATTTTAAGAAATAGCAGAAACTATTTTTCTAAACGAATAGGAAGTTTCAATTGATATTTTTCACATATATCAAATATATTTAAAAATTATACCAATGCAATTTTTCAACTAGATCAAAATTCAAAAAGTTAGCTTATTTTCAAAATTTCCGTAAGTTATAATTGTAATTGAGTGTAGATGCCAACAAAATTTATAAATTACCTTGATGCCATTTTTCATTTAGCAAACTTTGTCAAACCGTATGTCGGCATTGATTATAGCTAGAGAATTTTCTTTTAGTTAATTTTTTGTTAACTATCAGATTAACCAACAAAATAAAATAGAATTTTCAAAAAATTCTTACTTCCGAGTAAAGAATCAGTGGAATGGTACCAAATGGTCCAATTTCAAAAAAAGTTAAACTTCAACCACAAACAGTTGCATATTTAACAAAATAGTTGAATCATCAAGCCAAAAAGACGAATTTTTTAGAAGAGACAGTTTTATTTTCATCCAACAACTTCACTACCAAAAAAGATGAACTTTCAATCCAAAAAGACGGTTTTTCGAACAATTTTCTAGCAATAGTTGAAATTAAAAAAAAAAGAAAATTAATTATCAAACACAAAGTTGCATTTACAAACAAGTACTTGGAATGTCAAGCAAAAGGAACAAATTTCAACAAAATAGTTGAATTTTCAATAAAATGGTCGAATTGTTAAACAAAGAATATACTGCAAACAAAAACAGTTACATTTGCAATCCAAAAGGACGAATTTTCTATCCAAAAACACATATGTGAAATCAAACAATTAAATTTTCGACAAAATAGTTGAACTGTCAACTATGTTCAATCAAATAGTTGAATTTTCAGTCAAAAACAGCCGAAACGAGGTATTAAAAAACTGGGCTGAAAAAGGGCAAATGTGGTAATTTTTTCACGAAAAAAGTGAAAGATAAAACATTAATTTTTACACGTAGAAAAGAAGAATTAATCGTTTCATAAGAAATTTTATATTTTTATATAATGTTAAATGTTTTTAAATTATAAATTGGATACACTTTGATCGATTGAAATCCATTTACGGAGATATAAAAATTTCGACTGAAAGATTAATCTTTAATTTTTACGTGAAGAAAACGGGACACAATCTGTTTATCAGAAATTGTATAGTTTTAAATTATTTCTGGACATCAAAAATTTATTTAAAAAATCTGCCCGCTGCGCAGGCATATTCTCACCGCGAGCAAGCTTGAATAGGGCGCGCGTCTGTCGGATCCTGCGCTTCGCGCTCGGTCACTTATTCTTTGCCTTTGGAATGTTTGAATGCAATTTTATCAACATCTCTTTTAGATCCCAGTATTTGTATAATTTACACATTCCGAATATTCACATTTCTCATCGTGACACTCGCGCTCGATTTTTTCATGAACATTTTCAAATGTATATTTATTTTCTGACTTACCTTACAATAAAAAGCGAAAATTTTTTTTGAATATCAATTTAAAAAAATAAATTAGAGACGAGGTCTTCTGTCAAAAAATGATTCAAAGAAATGTTGTAGGAATTTTCAAACGCTCAAATTCCTCCCGAAAACTTTCCCCATATTTCGCGAAAATTGAGTAATTTTGCATTTTGAACGAGAAACCTTCAATTGTGTCAAATTTAAAAACAGAAGGCTGCAAAATTAAATAATTAAAAAATGTAATGCCATCAAAAGTTAACAATTCAAAAAAGGTATTAAAACATGGAAATTTTTAAAACTGAAACCCTTTAAAGTTTAAATATGACTTTTAATCTAAATCGTTTAAAATTTTAAACTTTTTAGGAAGTTTAATCAATAAAATGCACAATATTGCGACAATTTTGAACATTTAATTTAGATTTGTGCTTTCAATTTGAACAAGTTCACATTTTATGAATGCTAGAACAGATCAATTGCCAAACCGGGTTTTTTTTTTCGAAAACAGTTCCAAAGGTTACTTTTGCGTGGACGGATAATTCCCATTGCATTTCAGAACAAAAAGTCCAACAGAAGAAAGAAAGAGGACTTAATTATGAGAAAATTTGGTTGGAAAATAATTCGCTATCTTCCATAGGTTTCAATTTAGGATATATTGAAAAAACACCACCGTTTTGGATTTTCAGCGAAAAATCAGTAAGTTTCAAAGAACACTGTGTACCTTTGCACCTTATTACTACACGGAAAAGTTTTCCACATGTGAGTGGAAGTAGACTTAATTTTCTGTGATTTCAGAAAACGAACAATATCCCACCTATGATAGTTCATATGTTATGACCCCTCAAAGTTGGTCATTTTTGCCTGGTTTTACGGGCAAAAAAGTGGAGTTCAGTTTTTTCAAAATAAATCGAGTCAGGTTTAGTTTACATTGATGATGCCACAGGATGAAATATAGTCTGTAAAATTCTGCGTACATCTGAAAGAAAGAAAGTCTTTTAGATCTATTATTTTGGGAATTGCAAGGTTTCAAAAATTTCATTTTTGACTAAAAACGGAAAAGTTGTGTTTTTTTAAAATACATTGTTTTCTGTGGACCCAGCGACAATGTTTATACAGAACAAATGAAAATGGAGTCAATTTAGCGTAATTAAAAAGAACTGTCCAAGCCCTAATAGGTCATGAGATATGACCTTGGAAAGTGCACTCTTCCTGCATAGAGGAACCTGAGCGTAGCGTAAAGTAGAACTACGCTCATATTTCAAAGTTTTTGTTCAAAATAAGTGTATACATTTCATTTATCATGTATTAAACGTCTTTTGCCATTGATGAATGAATAATTGTTTATAACAAAAGCTTGCTATTACAAATTGTGATTAGTTTTTGGCCCCTTTTTAGTACTTTCGTGGCAAAAAAGTGATTCTAATTGATTGAAAATGTACGATGTTTTTTTACCAATGAACAAATATTTTTTATTAATAATTGTTTATAAAAAAATCTTTCTGTAGCCAATTTTGAGTACTTTTCTAACAAAAAAGTAATTGTATTTGATAACAAATTCATTAAAAGATATTGTTACAAAAATTTATTGAAAAACTATTTGTTTATTGATAAAAAATATATACAGTGCAGCCTCTGAATAAGACCGCTTCTCTTAATCTTCGTTCGAAAGTTGCCTCAAACTACTTTGCACATCATAGAATCCGGGGCGAACCTCTGAATAAGACCGTGCGTGGAAATTACGTTTTGATCTTAATTTATGCCTTGAAAAAGAGTATAGTAATGAAAATTTCAATTGATTGTAATCAATTTCATTAATTTATTGTTAATACTTAATAATAATAATACTTTTTTACATAATTCTAAAATAGTATCTCGTAAAATTTTGTCAAATACTGCTAAGTACATCTTGAAAATTACAAATTGAGTTATTTTTCTCATATAAACATTTTACTTTACTCGTAATACAATAAATATTGCACTTATTTAGAATAATATATTTAAAATAATACTTACACGAATTCAACATTAAAAAACTGGATTAGATCTTTGCAATGTATGATAGGTTGCCAACCTTTGCACGTGAAATTCATCGAGTGCAGGCGGTCCTATTCGGAGGTTGAGCCGAGAATTTTTTGTGACCAATTTGGATCGCGGGTGGGGGAAACTCATATCTCGGAATTGTCTTCCCCGACAAACCCGAGCACGGTCTTATTCGGAGGTTGTACTGTATCACATTTTTAATCAAATATAATTACTTTTTTGTTAGAAAAGTACTGAAAAAGTACTCAACAGTGGCTATAGCCCATTAGAATCACTTTTTTGACACGAAATTACTAAAAAAGGGCCAAAAAGTAATCACAAGTGGTTATAAACAATTATTTATTTATCAATGGAAAAATATATTTTATACATGATACATGAAATGTATACACTTATTTTGAACAAAAGCTTTGAAATATGAGCGTAGTTCTACTTTACGGTCCGCTCAGGTGCCTCTATGTAGGAGCACTTTCCAAGGTCATATCTAGTTACCTATTAGGGCTTGGACAGTTTTTTTTAATTAGGCTACATTTAATCCACTTTCATTTGTTTTGTATAAACATTGTCATTGGGTTCACAGGAAACAATGTATTTCAAAAAATCACAACTTTTCCGTTTTTAGTCAAAAATGCAAAAAAAATATGAAATTTTTGAAACCTTGCAATTCCCAAAATAATAGTTCCAAAAGACTTATTTTTTTTAGATGTACGTAGAATTTTATAGAATCTATTCATCCCCTGGCATCATCAATGCGAACTGAATATGACTCGATTTATTTTGAAAAAACTGAACTCCACTTTTTTGCCTGTAAAAATAGGCAAAAATGGTCAACTCTTTTTGAAATCACAGGAAATTGAGTCTACTTTCACTCACCTTTGGAAAACTTTTCCGCGTAGCAATTAGGTGCAGAGGTACCCGGTAAGAAGGCTTGAATAGAATAGAATTAAAAATTTAAGATTTCAGCGTGAAAGTAGAGATAATCCTATTATTTTTAATACCTGATTTTCCCTTCAGGCTTCAATGTTCAAGAAAGTAATAAGTGGCGCAGAAAAGTAATTCCCGTCTATTCACATAGTGTTGATGACTCTCTTTCTTATTCCAAAAAGGTTAGATATGAAGTGTGTTCAATTCAGTTTAATTCATTCGCGAAATGTGTACATTGAATTTTCTGAATTACCGGTTTTTGAATTCAAGTTTACATTGCGGAGAGATGGTCAGACTTCAATTCAAGAAATCTGAGTTGACTTTATATGAAACGTATTATCCTCAATTCTGAATAATCCTCAATAACTGAATTGAATGAAATAGGATTTGTGATGCCGAGATACCAAAAAGAATGTATGTATTCTGAAAACATTACTGAACTTGAATAATTAATTAAATATTTATTTAATTAATTAATATAATTATACATACGTATAGTAATAATAAATTCTTTAATAATCGGCAGTAAATTGTACGCAAAACTGCTTTTGGTATTAAGATAGGTAGAAAAGTATATTTTTCAAACTGGATTGAACCGTATAGCAGTTGCTTCTTTCTATAATTACTGTTTCTGGTTCAAGAGAACTTAGTGATTTTTCGCTAAACATCCAAAATGGTGGGGTTTTTTCAATATATCCTAACTTGAAACCTATGGAAGATAGCGGATTATTTTCCAACAAAATTTTCTCTTAATTTAGTTCTCTCTTTCTTCTGTTGGACTTTTTGCTCTAAAATGCAATGGGAATTATCCGTCCACGCACACAAAAAAAAAATTTTGAACTGTTTTAGAAAAAAAAACCGGTTTCGCAATTGATCTGTTCTAGCATTTTTGATACGTTAAAAGTGACCCCTTAACGAAACTTTCTCATTAAAAACATTCCGCGAGGACATTTTTGAATTTTTCGTGAACAAAACTACCAGATGGCTGGACTACTAATCAGATTCCTGATTGCGGAATTTTTTTTTATGTCTACACGAAATGAGATATCGAGGTGAAAGTTTAAGGGAATAAATAAAAGGCACTAGGCGAGTCGTATGAACTGCTATATGTTTAATATGAAATTTAGAAGTACATGAACTCTTTTCGGGTGGAACAGCTGGAGCTCCATAAAAATATTGGTAAAGTAGGAATCGGACTGTGCGATAACTACAGTACGCTTTTAGATAAAAATTGTCTTAGCATTGAAAAATTAATTCCTGTCTTGAAAACAAACAATAAACTCGAGATAAAAATGTGAAAATTAAGGCCCTGGCTACTTGTACAGAAATTTTGGTAGGAATAGCAGGACGTGGCACTAGTAGCATCAGAATTCCGGCAGACACGCCTTAAATTGAAACATTCAGCATTTCCAAAATTTTCACTTAGGACCTTTAAAAACATACAAAAAATTATATGACCAGTTCTTGGATAGTGAATGATTTTACATTTAAAATTGGAAAATTAATTTCAAAATTCAGAGAAACATTAGCCAGGTCTTATCACTACAACTTTAAACAAATATTAACAAAGAAACTTTTAGACAATGGAACCACAAGCACCCATAATCGAAGTAATAACCCAAAACAAAAAATAATTAAATAGCATTAAATGTTTGAAAACATAAAAAAAACTTTATTTAAAATTGACGAATTGAAGCATGCAATTCAATTCTAAAGTCTTACATTAATAATGAAAGAACGTTATTATTTAAGGTTTGGAATAAATTAAAAAAAGGTTTACTATCAACACTACTTTTAGAGAAACTTTCATATAAATAAATGAGGTATTAAATAGAATTATGAACTTGATTTTGGTTAGTACAGGTTTATTGAATTTGCTATATTATGAAGATCTACATTGTGCTATTTGATGTGATGTCTTATGCATCTTCCCTAAAACGTTGTACCTTAAAACTTATGTTCCTGAAAAAAAGGATTAAAATCTTCGACACCTAGAGATATGACATCTAAGATGTGGTTTCAATAAAAGTGCTTGAACCCTTACGAAATTGAATTTGAAATTTTCATCAAAAATGATTTTAGTCTCTAGTATTCTAGGTCGACACTCAACACTTCGGAACGAAAACAAAACACAAAATTACAAACTTTGTACTGAAAATTTCATAAGCAGGCTACAGTAAAATCTCTACTTCTTTTCAAAAGCAATTTGAAAATTATTGTTTCGTAGAACTTCAACCTCGTCGCTGGAATTACTTATTGTTATAAATTGATGGGGCGTACCACGTAAATAAGTATACAACCATATTAACAATATTTTAAGAATGGGTATTTTATCGATTTGAAAAAGTAATCCAATATAAAGTACAATATGGGTTACGATCAACATTTCGCCAATAAAACCTTAGGACTAACTAAAATACGAATACCATTGATATGGATTAGCAGCACTTGGGAAAAACCCGCTACATTCGCTTGAATTTGTATGAAGTGCTCGCGTCACAAAAATTTTAGTAGTCCCGTGAAAACTCGTCGAAACAATTGCGACTGAACCATGAGGTTGTACTCAGATGGATTCGATGCTTTCGATTTTTAAACATCGAAAAATACATCAATATTATTGCTAGGGATTATAAAATAATACACGTAGTATTGTATTTCAAAATCACACAGAATAATGAAACTATACACAAGTCACATTACATTCTTATAGATGTAAATATAGTAAATATTCGCAAGGGCTCGGGACTTTCGTGTGATTGATTACCTTTTCAATTTGTTTATAAAAATTTAATATTAATTTTATCATGAGACATATCTCAATAGTGTCCTGTTCAAGTTCCAAGCCCTGCAGTGACGGATGTTGAATATCAAGAATCAAGAATTAAAAACATTACTATTCGGAATCGCCTCCCTCTTCGTTAGCCGCAACTTCGGTACTGTTCTTGGCAGCGGGTTCAACTTTCTTGGTGGCTGGTTTGCTCTTAGACTTTTTTTTCGAGTCATCGCCATTCTCGCTTCCTCCATTCTCCACTACCTCTTGAGCATTTCCATTTTCTTCTGGCTCTGGGGATTCTTCTTCATCCTCCTTCTCGCTGCCTTCAGCAACCTCATCTTCGGCTTCATCCGCAACGTCCTTGGCCTTCTTTCCCCTGCCCTTTTTCGCACCTGTTTCAGAAAAATACCAAAAATACAACATTTTAGAGGGTTCGAAAAAAAAAAAAAAAAAAATGAAAATTCAGGCATCAACCCTTTATAGCATTAATATTTAAATTTTCGGTGGGGGCGAAACAAATACAAAATTATGCGGATTTTTTTTTTGGCACGAACCATTTTTTAATTACCTTAAATATTGACAATACAATATCTGTATTCTTCTTTTAATATTTAAGGTAGTTGAGAAAATTGGGTGTTCATTTTAAAAAGCGTATCATTAGTTTTACTGTTCCGTACAGGTTGATGAAATAAAGCACTGCTTCAATTTGATAAATTAATTATACAAATATACATGCACTCCAAATCTTATTTTAATTTTAAAACTATATTCATGCATTAAACATTACATAGAACTAAATTTATCTAATTTTACTTTCGCCACCTTTTTCCTTAGAAAATGTTATATTACTTTTTTTTTACGACTAATAAAGCATGCATTAAATTTATTCTACACTAAAATCCAGAACGATCTAAAAATCCGTGTAGTGTGAATTAGGGGTGGTTTGCATTTTATAATTGCTTATCACGCTTTCTGACGTATAAAGGGTTAAATTTCCTCTTTCTAAGTAAATAACTTTCTAAATTACCAGCGGCTTTCGTTTTCTTTTTTGACTTAGAATCACTGACTTCCTCCTCTTTTTTCAGCTTATCGTCAGTTTGTTTTTTTCTCGAGTTCTGGCTATTCGTTTTAGTCGTTGTTTCTATAAAAAAACAAAACGACCAAAAATGCTTATAATTTTGATTTATAAGCACTCTAGAACATTTTTATTTCACCAACTTTAAGAGTAAAACATTGAGTTTTCAATTTACAAATAGGTAATTGTTGACCTAATTAATTGACTGTTTATAAATTTACTGAAGGTATCTCAATTTTTAATATAAGCACAGTTAGAAATGATTTATAAAATCGATAACCCAAAATTAGTTGCAATTAACAATGGGAATATTTGCTTCGAGTTTATAAATAATTTTTAACAATGCTCACTTTTGACTTGAAATAACTGATCTTTAATATTTTTCGATCGAATAAGTTACTGATGGTATTCTAAAATTTTTTTTCGCATTGTTAAACATTTTCTGTTTCTGAGAATAAACGTATAAGTGGAAGCAATCTTGTGTATCAGTTTTTAAAAATAACCTCGTGTGGATAAAAAAAGTGTAACAATCTACTACGTTTTACAAACATGCAGGAAATCACAGAAAATTAATGATAAAACGTCATGCAACGATAAATTTATATTCTATGGTATCATCCCACCAATAAAGTTTTTAAATTAAAATAATAGTTTCCATTGAGTTATGTACTGCGAAAGTAATTTTCTTTTCCAAAAATTATTTTAATGAGGAGCTATTAAAAAATACGCAACGTGCGTGTGTGAGTGTGTGGGATGATACCATAGAATATAAATTTATCGTTG